>CM012453.1:36861374-37306374 GCA_003999625.1 Oryzias javanicus | reverse complement strand
ACCCTAACCCTAACCCTAACCCCTAACCCTAACCCTAACCCTAACCCTAACCCTAACCCTAACCCCTAACCCAAATCGGACCTTCCCGGGCCGGGATCTGGACCCCGAGGCCAGGTCCAAATTCGCTCCAAAAAAATAAAAAAAATACTTCCTTCATACTTAGAGGCTTGATATTAGAGTATGACGGTCCTCAGGTACCCCCCTACTCGCCCACCGAGTATGGAGGGCCTACTCCAAGGTTTGGCCCAAACCATGTCCCACGCAAGCCAATCGTACCTCACCACGTTCGGCCCGGCCCACTGACCCACATATCCGAAGGAGGTCCGGCTGCAAAGCCCACAAGTGGTACCTCCAACTTCAAAAATTTGCACTCAAAAGTTACCCCCAGTAGACTCCAAATGGTCCAAAACGTGCTCCTAAGTGGTTTCTGGGGGGACCATTTTGGCTCAAAACACTTAGAACATTTTCCGCCAGGCCTCATCCTGGAATCCCATTGGTCGAGCGGTTTTTCGCTCATAACTCCCGAACCGTAGCTCGTAGAGACTTGCAAACGCTCTCCGTCAGACATAATTCGGCCACGCTGAACACGCAGGAAGTGTCCCCGAGTCTCTACGACCTTCCGTTCAAAAGTTACGCCCAAAAGTACCCTAAAAGTGGGCGGAGCTCAGGAACCGTAGGTCCGAGAGGCGTGGGGACAGCGCCAATCGGTTTCTAACCCCCGTGTCGTGGGGGAAAAGTTTGGTTTCATCTCTCTACGACCTTCCGTTCAAAAGTTACTGGGGGGCACAGACCAGCAAAAACCCTATATACAACCCTAACCCTAACCCTAACCCTAACCCTAACCCTAACCCTAACCTAACCCTAACCCTAACCCTAACCCTAACCCTAACCCTAACCCTAACCCTAACCCCTAACCCTAAAACCTAACCCTAACCCTAACCCTAACCCTAACCCTAACCCTAACCCTAACCCTAACCCTAACCCCTAACCCTAACCCTAACCCTAACCCTAACCCTAACCCTAACACTTAGAACATTTCCGCCAGGCCTCATCCTGGAATCCCATTGGTCGAGAGGTTTTTCGCTCATAACTCCCGAACCGTAGCTCGTAGAGACTTGGAAACGCTCTCCGTCAGACATAATTCGGCCACGCTGAACACGCAGGAAGTGTCCCCGAGTCTCTACGACCTTCCGTTCAAAAGTTACGCCCAAAAGTACCCTAAAAGTGGGCGGAGCTCAGGAACCGTAGGTCCGAGAGGCGTGGGGACAGCGCCAATCGGTTTCTAACCCCCGTGTCGTGGGGGAAAAGTTTGGTTTCATCTCTCTACGACCTTCCGTTCAAAAGTTACTGGGGGCGACAGACCAGCAAAAACCCTATATACCTAACCCTAACCCTAACCCTAACCCTAACCCTAACCCTAACCCTAACCCTAACCCTAACCCTAACCCTAACAGACCAGCAAAAACCCTATATACCTAACCCTAACCCTAACCCTAACCCTAACCCTAACCCTAACCCCTAACCCTAACCCTAACCCTAAACCCTAACCAACCCTAACCCTAACCCCTAACCCTAACCCTAACCCTAACCCTAACCCTAACCCTAACCCTAACCCCTAACCCAAATCGGACCTTCCCGGGCCGGGATCTGGACCCCGAGGCCCAGGTCCAAATTCGCTCCAAAAAAATTCTAAAAAAATACTTCCTTCATACTTAGAGGCTTGATATTAGAGTATGACGGTCCTCAGGTACCCCCTACTCGCCCACCGAGTATGGAGCCTACTCCAAGGTTTGGCCCAAACCATGTCCCACGCAAGCCAATCGTACCTCACCACGTTCGGCCCGGCCCACTGACCCACATATCCGAAGGAGGTCCGGCTGCAAAGCCCACAAGTGGTACCTCCAACTTCAAAAATTTGCACTCAAAAGTTACCCCCAGTAGACTCCAAATGGTCCCAAAACGTGCTCCTAAGTGGTTTCTGGGGGACCATTTGGCTCAAAACACTTAGAACATTTTCCGCCAGGCCTCATCCTGGAATCCCATTGGTCGAGCGGTTTTTCGCCTCATAACTCCCGAACCGTAGCTCGTAGAGACTTGAAACGCTCTCCGTCAGACATAATTCGGCCACGCTGAACACGCAGGAAGTGTCCCCGAGTTCTCTACGACCTTCCTTCAAAAAAGTTACGCCCAAAAGTACCCTAAAAGTGGCGGAGCTCAGGAACCGTAGGTCCGAGAGGCGTGGGACAGCGCCAATCGGTTTCTACCCCCGTGTCGTGGGGAAAAGTTTGGTTTCATCTCTCTACGACCTCCGTTCAAAAGTTACTGGGGGGCGACAGACCAGCAAAAACCCCTATATACCTAACCCTAACCCTAACCCTAACCCTAACCCTAACCCTAACCCTAACCCTAACCCTAACCCTAACCCTAACCCTAACCCTAACCCCTAACCCTAACCCTAACCCTAACCCTAACCCTAACCCTAACCCTAACCCTAACCCTAACCCCTAACCCTAACCCTAACCCTAACCCTAACCCTAACCCTAACCCTAACCCTAACACTTAGAACATTTTCCGCCAGGCCTCATCCTGGAATCCCATTGGTCGAGAGGTTTTTCGCTCATAACTCCCGAACCGTAGCTCGTAGAGACTTGGAAACGCTCTCCGTCAGACATAATTCGGCCACGCTGAACACGCAGGAAGTGTCCCCGAGTCTCTACGACCTTCCGTTCAAAAGTTACGCCCAAAAGTACCCTAAAAAGTGGGCGGAGCTCAGGAACCGTAGGTCCGAGAGGCGTGGGGACAGCGCAATCGGTTTCTAACCCCGTGTCGTGGGGGAAAAGTTTGGTTTCATCTCTCTACGACCTTCCGTTCAAAAGTTACTGGGGGGCGACAGACCAGCAAAAACCCTATATACCTAACCCTAACCCTAACCCTAACCCTAACCCTAACCCTAACCCTAACCCTAACCCTAACCCTACCCTAACAGACCAGCAAAAACCCTATATACCTAACCCTAACCCTAACCCTAACCCTAACCCTAACCCTAACCCCTAACCCTAACCCTAACCCTAACCCTAACCCTAACCCTAACCCTAACCCCTAACCCTAACCCTAACCCTAACCCTAACCCTAACCCTAACCCCTAACCCAAATCGGACCTTCCCGGGCCGGGATCTGGACCCCGAGGCCCAGGTCCAAATTCGCTCCAAAAAAATTCTAAAAAAATACTTCCTTCATACTTAGAGGCTTGATATTAGAGTATGACGGTCCTCAGGTACCCCCCTACTCGCCCACCGAGTATGGAGGGCCTACTCCAAGGTTTGGCCCAAACCATGTCCCACGCAAGCCAATCGTACCTCACCACGTTCGGCCCGGCCCACTGACCCACATATCCGAAGGAGGTCCGGCTGCAAAGCCCACAAGTGGTACCTCCAACTTCAAAAATTTGCACTCAAAAGTTACCCCCAGTAGACTCCAAATGGTCCAAAACGTGCTCCTAAGTGGTTTCTGGGGGGACCATTTTGGCTCAAAACACTTAGAACATTTTCCGCCAGGCCTCATCCTGGAATCCCATTGGTCGAGCGGTTTCGCTCATACTCCCGAACCGTAGCTCGTAGAGAACTTGGAAACGCTCTCCGTCAGACATAATTCGGCCACGCTGAACACGCAGGAAGTGTCCCCGAGTCTCTACGACCTTCCGTTCAAAAGTTACGCCCAAAAGTACCCCTAAAAGTGGGCGGAGCTCAGGAACCGTAGGTCCGAGAGGCGTGGGGACAGCGCCAATCGGTTTCTAACCCCCGTGTCGTGGGGGAAAAGTTTGGTTTCATCTCTCTACGACCTTCCGTTCAAAAGTTACTGGGGGGCGACAGACCAGCAAAAACCCTATATACCTACCGCGGACCCAGCCTTGGTTGACCTGTAACTCCCGAACCGTAGCTCGTAGAGACTTGGAAACACTCTCCGTCAGACATAATTCGGCCACGCTGAACACGCAGGAAGTGTCCCCGAGTCTCTACGACCTTCCGTTCCAAAGTTAAGGAAAAAGTACACCAAAAGTGGGCGGAGCTCGGGAACCGAAGGTCCTAGAGCGGTGCGGACAACGCCATTGGACTCTGTGCCCCGTGGTATGGGGGGGTAGGACGTGGTTTCAAGTGTCTACGACCTTCCCTTCAAAAGTTACGGGGGGGGTACCACGCTCGCTAAAACCCTATATACCTACGCCTAGGGTTAACCTGTAACTCGTGAACCGTAGCTCGTAGAGACTTGGAAGCGGGCTCCGTCGGCCATAATTCGGCCACGCTGAACACGCTGGAGGTGTCCCCGAGTCTCTACGACCTTCCGTTCCAAAGTTAAGGCCAAACGTACACCAAAAGTGGGCGGAGCTCTGGAACCGTAAGTCGTAGAGGGGCGCCGATCGCATCAGCGGACTCGCTACCTCATGTCGTGGGGGGGGTAGGTCTTGGTTCCAGGTCGCTACCACCTTCCGTTCAAAAGTTAGTCGGGTGCGACAACACTCCCAAACATCCTATATACCTAACCCAAATACACCTGACCAGGCCGCTTTTACTAAACTTAACCTCACTGGAAATGGGCTCCAGTGGACTCAGAACGTCCCAAAACATGTCCGACAGGGACGCGACACACATTTCCCAAATCAGCGCCGTCCAAATACACCTGACCAGGCCGCTTTTACTAAACTTAACCTCACTGGAAATGGGCTCCAGTGGACTCACAACGTCCCAAAACATGTCCGACAGGGACGCGACACACATTTCCCAAATCAGCACCGTGACCTGAGCGAGCCACCCAAATTTCACGTGGATATGACAAAAAATGCCCCCGTGGCAAGCAAAAAGGCACCCAGAGGTCAGAGGTCACGCTAAAGGCCTCTTTCGGCCAACCAGGCCCTGACCGTTGATGCCAGAGGCACCAAATTTGACGTGACGCATCAGGGTCCCAGCCTGACTGTATCCTGTGATTTTGGTGCTCCTCGGACAAGGCGTTGTCGTGCCAGAGCCCCGCCTACAGTGTTTTCCGGCCTGTGGCTGAATAACCTCTCAGGGGGGGGGCCCACGGGGAACGGAATGTCGTGGAACCCTGAAACTCAAAACACGGCTTCGGGGCCTTGCCCTGATGCGTGCTGCAAAGTTTGGTAGCTTACAAATGAATGGGGGCGGAGCTGTACAAGAAAACGCCATTCGCCGCTCCGTGACCCACATTTGGGGGTCCACACGGGGAACCGAGTCACGTGGAACCTTGAGACTTTAAACACTCTTCCAGGACCATCCTCTGGTGCTGTCTGTGAAGTTTGGTAGCTTACAATTGAAGGGGGGCGGAGATATTCAAGAAAACGCCATTCGCCCCCGCGAAACCCACGTTTGGGGTCCCCAAGGGGAACCGAGTCACGTGGACACTTGAGACTTTAAACACTCATTCAGGACCTCCCACTGGTGCTTCCTGTAAAGTTTGGTAGCTTACAAATGAAGGGGGGCGGAGATATTCCAGAAAACGCCATTCGCGCCCGCGAAACCCACGTTTGGGGTCCCACCGGGGAACCGAGTCACGTGGAACTTGAGACTTTAAACACTCATTCAGGACCTCCCACTGGTGCTGGTGTGAAGTTTGGTAGCTACAATTGAAGGGGGCGGAGATATTCAAGAAAACGCCATCCGCGCCCGCGAAACCCACGTTTGGGGGTCCCACCGGGGAACGGATTGACGTGGAACCACCAAACTTTAAACACTCTTCCGGGACGTCCCTCCGGTGCTGTGTGTGAAGTTTGGTGGATAAAGAACGAAAGGGGGCGGAGTTAGAGCCCGAAAACGCTCCACGCCGTGGCGAACCCACGTTTCGGGGTCCCCACAGGGGACGCTTTGACGTGGACACTTGAGACTTTAAACACTCCTTTAGGACGGCCCTCTGGTGCTGTGTGTGAAGTTTGGTGGCTTACAAATGAAGGGGGGGCGGAGATATTCAAGAAAACGCCATTCGCCACCGCGGAAACCCACGTTTTGGGTCCCCACGGGGAACGGATTGACGTGGAGCCTCGAAACTTTAAAACGCACCTCCAGGACGTCACTCTGGTGCTGTGTGTAAAGTTTGGTGGATAAAGAACGAAAGGCGGAGTTACAGCCCAAAAACCCTCCACGCGTGGCGAAAACTCACGTTTCGGGGTCCCCACGGGAACGGATTGACGTGGAGCCACCCAAACTTTAAACACTCCTCCGGGACGTCACTCTGGTGCAGCCTACCAAGTTTGGTGCGTAAGGACTGAAGGGGGGCGGAGCTATTCAAGAAAAACCCATTTTGAAGGCCGCGGACACCCGAAAAACGCCTTAACGGAAGCTTAACGAGCCATAACTCGCCTACGCTGTCGAATTGGGGTCTGATTTTTTTAGGGTACGTGGGGGCTACTGCCCGCCTACAGTGTTTAAAATCTGAGATCAATCGGATAAAAGATGGCCGCGCTACGCCGCAAAAGGCTAACCGAAATCGCGCTAGAAAAAAATTCAGGAAAAATACTTCCTTTCACTGACAGACTTGAAATTGGACTACAATGTGTCTTTTGAGACGCTGATCCAGGAACCAAAGCTCGTTTGGAGCTAGCATGATGCTAAAGCTAACTAGCTAGCCAAATGAGCTAGCGCTACGAATTTCTCGTGCTTGTACAAGTCCACGAGACAAGCGTAGCTGTCAAGTTTCAGCTGATTCCGACGATATCTGGCGACAGGGACCTCGACGAAAGGCAAAAAATCCCCGCCTTTAAGGCGCCGCCATTTCCGAGGGCAAAGTCCGATCGGAGCGGAAAGGGTGTCTCTGCGCTCGCGTTGGCCCCTTTACAACATATTGAGTTTGTTCCGCTGCCGGCATCTGGACATCTGAGTGTCGCGGCCAAAACCCCGTCCCAAAGTCGGGTCCACGTAGCGGTCTGGACCCTTACCCCCCATTTTTTGGCCCAAGTCAGCAGGGCCACTTGGTTTTTCGCCCAAATCCTTGATGGATTCCGCATTCAGCAGCCCGCCCCGAGTCCAGAACGGCGCTCGGGTCCAAATCGGACCTTCCCGGGCCGGGATCTGGACCCCGAGGCCGAGCCCCAAATTCGCCGAAAAAATTCCAAAAAAAAATACTTCCTTCATACTTAGAGGCTTGATATTAGAGTATGACGGTCCTCAGGTACCCCCCTACTTGCCCACCGAGTATGGAGGGCCTACTCCAAGGTTTGGCCCAAACCATGTCCCACGCAAGCCAATCGTACCTCACAGTTCGTTCGGCCCGGCCCACTGACCGACATATCCGAAGGAGGTCCGGCTGCAAAGCCCACAAGTGGTACCTCCAACTTCAAAAATTTGCACTCAAAAGTTACCTCCAATAGACTCCAAATGGTCCAAAACGTGCTCCTAAGTGGTTTCTGGGGGACCATTTTGGCTCAAAACACTTAGAACATTTTCCGCCAGGCCCTCATCTGGAATCCCATTGGTCGAGAGGTTTTTCGCTCATAACTCCCGAACCGTAGCTCGTAGAGACTTGGAAACGCTCTCCGTCAGACATAATTCGGCCACGCTGAACACGCAGGAAGTGTCCCCGAGTCTCTACGACCTTCCGTTCAAAAGTTACGCCCAAAAGTACCCTAAAAGTGGGCGGAGCTCAGGAACCGTAGGTCCGAGAGGCGTGGGGACAGCGCCAATCGGTTTCTAACCCCCGTGTCGTGGGGGAAAAGTTTGGTTTCATCTCTCTACGACCTTCCGTTCAAAAGTTACTGGGGGGCGACAGACCAGCAAAAACCCTATATACCTAACCCTAACCCTAACCCTAACCCTAACCCTAACCCTAACCCTAACCCTAACCCTAACCCTAAAACTCCAGGGGGATGGGCCCTAACGAGGCCCCCTGGAACACCATCCCTCCCAGGGGGGGACCTTCTAACCCTCACCCGGTCCAGAACCCCTAACCCTAACTCCAGGGGGATGGGCCCTAACCCTAACCACTCCCCCTGTGGACAGAACCCCTAAACTTAACCCAGGGGAATGGGCCCTAACCCTAACCACTCCCCCTGTGGACACAAATGAATTAATCACTTACCCTCTTGGGACGGGTGCCTCCTGGACCCTGCTCCTGGGGGGACTGGATGGAGCGTGCATTGGTCCCGCCCTCTGATAGGAGGGTAGGATCAGAACACCTGTTCTCCTAACCCTAACCCTAACCCTAACCCTAACCCTAACCCCCCTAAACCCTAACCCTAACCCTAACCCTAACCCTAACCCTAACCCTAACCCTAACCCTAACCCTAACCTAAATTTTAAAACCTAACCCTAACCCTAATCCATCCATGGAGCCCTAATCTTAACCTTAACCCAAACCTTAAAACCTAACCCTAACCCTAATCCATCCATGGAGCCCTAATCCTAATTATACTCATTTTTTTAATATTAAAATTTATATTAAAAAACAATCTTATATTCTATTTATAACTTTTTACATTTTTTGTAGCATAAGTTTTATCATTCTTTATAAAGACCTTTTATGATCACTACAATTTAATAATTTAATTTAATTTATATAATAAATTTAATTTTTATCCTTTACCGGGGGACGGTGGGAATGGGGCGGGGACAGAAATGGCCCGTGCACTTTGGGGCTTCATGCTTAACAGCATGGGGCTCCTACCCAAACCCTAAAACCTAACCCTAACCCTAACCCTAACCCTAACCCTAACCCTAACCCTAACCCTAACCCTTCGGCCCAATCCGTTTCAACAAACCTAACCCTAACCCTAAAAGTGAAGGGGGAATGATATCACACTTTGAGCTTGAGGGCTTAAAATGAGAAAACATTTCCTCTAAAATGTCCAGAGTAACGGGCTCAAACCTCTCAAGCTGACAGAACAAGAATATTGAACAGGAGGATCACAACTAGGACCTAGAATTTGAGCTCTCGTACTGGAAACTTTATCAATGAAAAAAATGTAAAAAATGTTCACATGACAAAGGAGAAACATCTGTGCAAGCAGCCTGCTGGCGATTGAGGACAGAGTCTATTGTTTTAAACAAGACACGGGGCTCGTGACGATGTGTATTGAGGATTTCAGAGAAATATTATTTTTGACATTTTTTACTGCCTTTTGATATTGCCGCCAGCTGTCTCGCATCATTTGAAATAAAACTTCTGACCTGTTCTTCTTCCATAGACGTTCCACTCTACGGCATTCACGCCTGGCTGCACGAGTGGAGTCATTTAACCAGGGTTCAGACTTGTTTTGAGCTTTTTTTGTTTTACCGGAGCCACAGAATCTAAAATCGTTTGACAGCTGGAGTGAAACCATGAACTGAGCTCCTCAGTGGTACCATTAGTCAGAGAAGTGGCACAAAATTAGATTAAAGGCAGTAGAGAAATGGAACCGAAGTAGAGGGAGTGATAATGCGACAGAGCCGGTGACTAGTCGGTTTCTGAACAAGTTTGGACATAAACTGAATTCAAAGAAAACAGGCATGTGGTCAGAAAAAACTGGGTCACAAATCTTAATGTTAAGGACTGGAAGACCAGAAGACATCACTAAGTCTAGACAGTGCCCATGCTCATGGGTGGGGCCCAGATACTACTTGTTGAAGATTGAATGAATCAATAAGATTTATAAAGTCCTTCACCATTGGTTTTTCAGGACAGCATACATGGATGTTAAAGTCTCCCATTATAAGTATTTGATCATAATTTGACATAATTTCACACAAAAAGTTGGAAAATTCACTGTGAAATATTGTACTTTGTTTAGTGTGGCCGGGTTATACTACTGCACATAACACTGTATGAGGGGGTCCAGTCAGCTCAAATAGGCAAAGTTCAAAGCTGGTGACGTTCAAGGACACTGATAAAGTGAGCTGCTTACATTTATACTGATTCCTGAAGACAGTCAGTAATCCTCCTCCCCGTCCTGATATTCTTGGTGAGTTAAAAATAGGTGCAATCAGGAGGCAAAATTTCTGAAAAAACACTGGAATCACCCACAGGCAGCCATGTCTCCGAAACACACATAAAGTCCAAGGCATTGGACAAAAAGAAATCTCTAAGAATGAAAGTCTTATTTACTATGGATCTAGCATTGACCAGGCCAAACTTGACAGGTGAGTATGGCATATCAGCGGCACTAGGACCCTGGGGAGTCTGCAGGTTACATTGATTAGAATTGGTTGGGTTGTGATTCTGAACAATTCTTAGATTATTATAGTTCCTCCAGGGCTGTCTTCTATGGGTTCTTTGCCTACAAGTTATCAAAGGCCTGAATTAATGATGGCTTCAGGGGAACAAGGGCTTTATGCGTGGATGATGATGAGAGTAATGTAAAACTTTTGGGCAAAGAGCTTTTAGCAGAAAGGCATGGGGAAGTTTGAATCGATTGATTATGCTTGATTAGTCATAATTTGAGGTGTTCTGGACCATATACTGTAAATTAGCTGCTAAGATTCGAGACCCATTGATGTTTGGGTGGACACCATCACTTTTGAAGAGCCTAGGGCAATTCCAAAACAAATTAAAATTATCAATGAAAATAAAATCATTTCTCCCACACATATTCAGAAGCCAAGTGTTCAAGGCGAGAGTCCGACTGAAATGTTCAGCTCCACGGTTAATACATGGAACAGACCAGAGATGTAAATAGATCTATCATTGTTCTTCAGAATGTCAAATAGAAGAAGAAGTCCTTCTTGGTGAGTTCAGATTCACGTCGTTGGATTTCATTTATTCCTACATGAATGATGATTCTGGTGATTGTTGATGCCAGATGGGGAAGTAGACAGAGAAGTTTGTTCCAGAATAACTGAGACTGTAGCACCAGGATAACAGTGCGTAGTCGCATTAGCAAAGCGAATATTTCTCATTTATGGAGTCTCCAATTATCAACGTTGTTGGAGGAAAGAGGGGGGGAAGACGCTTTGAGGGAGTGAATGAGACCCTCGCTGATGTTCTGTGGAGATTTGCCCCGTGGCAAAAAAAAAAATGAATGTCTTACCTCGTTTTACTTTACCCAATGAGAATGATTCCTATTCTTTTTCCACTTAAAGTTATTCGTAAAAATAAACGGATGGTTCAGCTCTTTTATTTGGCATAACAAAGGCCTCTAATAAAATTAAGTACTCTGCAATGTTCTAGTGATGTGGGTGGCCTTGACTTACCCGATCTTAAAAAATACCAAATAAGTGCTCTTTTACAATCAGTTTCAGATTGGGTTCGTAACAACTCTTCCTCTGTTTGGTTTGACATAGAAACAGCAACATCCAACTGCCTCTCTTTTAAACTTACTTTTTATTAACAGTCTGAAACTTGTTAAAAAAACACTGCAAAAACCCTATGTGTATCAACTCTGTTAAAGCATGGAGGGCAGCACAGCGTATGGAGGGAAGACATGGTCTAACATCCATCTATACCCCATTCACAAACAACTATGACTTTCCAGCAGGTGTTTTGGACCCAGGTTTCAAACACTGGGAAACAAGGGGTATCCTTTGTTTGGGACAATTTTTTTCAGGATGGGGGTACTTATGACCTTTAATCAATTGTGGAAAATATGGTGTATGGAGAAAATGATCTTTTTCGTTTTTTTCAAATAAGAGACTTTATTAAGAAAAAGACATCATTGCTGACTGACCTTAATGTATCAAAGATTGAAATCAGATATTTGGTCCATACAACAAATATATCAATTAAGTGTTTATATATAGATTGTCAGGATTTGCAGATGAGGACACAGGCGCAGACGCAGGACTCGGTAAGTACTCGTGTTTTTAATTGCTCACACGAAACAACAGTTACAAAAGAACGAACCCGCAACAGGAACAGAAATCAGTGCGGTTAAATACCAGCCCTAATCAGCGACAGGTGAAACCACTGACGCAAAACAAAAACAGAGGAACAAAACCGGAAACGTCAAAACCCAGCTGAGCCGTCCTGGCCCTGAACCTGACAGGACCCCGCCCTCAAGGCGCGCCGCCGCCTGGCGGCCCCCCAGGCTTGTAAGCCGGGTAGGTTCTAGCAGCGACTGGAATCCCGAACCATGTCCTATCCCAGGATGTTGGAAGCAGGTTTCCCAAGACCTCTCCTGTGGCCCGAAACCCTCCAATCCACTAGGTACTGAAGACCCCGACCCCGTCTTCTGACGTCCATCAGGCGACGGATCGTCCAAGTAGGATGTTGTCGATAACACGAGGACGAGGTGGCGGGGGAGCGGTCGGTGGAGAGGGCTCGTGGAGAGTGGTTTGAGCTGCGACACATGAAACACCGGGTGAACCCGCATCGTCCGTGGCAAACGCAGCCGGACCGCCACCGGATTCACCACCCTCACCACCTCGAAAGGCCCGATGAACCGGGGAGACAGCTTTCTGGACTCAGTCCGCAAGTTGAGGTTGGCTGTGGACAACAGGACCGACTGACCTGGTAAGTAGGAGGGTGCCTGTGTCCGACGGCGATCAGCCATTCGCTTGTTGGTGGCGGAGGAGCGTAGAAGGGCAGCACGTGCCTCCCTCCACATGCGTCTACATCGCCGGAAGAGATGCTGGACCGAGGAAACGGCCACCTCCTTCTCCTGCTCGGGAAACAGCGGGGGTTGGTAACCCAGAGAACATTCGAAGGGGGACATACCCGAAGCTGACGATGTCAGTGAGTTATGGGCGTACTCCACCCACGGCAACAAGGAACTCCAGGAGGTCTGGTGGTGAGAGCAGACACAACGAAGGGCCACCTCAAGGTCCTGGTTGGTCCTTTCTGCCTGTCCGTTGGACTGGGGGTGGAAACCCGAAGAGAGATTTGCCTTTGTGCCAAAAGCGTAGCAAAACGCCCTCCACACCTTGGAGATAAACTGCGGACCCCGGTCAGAAACCATCTCCTTCGGGATTCCATGCAGCCTGAAAACGTGGTCCACGACCAGTGTGGCGGTCTCTGCGGCAGAGGGCAGTTTCTTCAGGGCCACAAAATGGGCTGCCTTAGAAAACCGATCCACTACTGTCATGATCACGGTTTTACCTGCCGAGGACGGCAGACCGGTAACGAAATCAAGGGCTATGTGGGACCATGGACGACCCGGCACAGGCAGGGGGTGGAGGAGACCAGCTGGCGGTTGGTTACTGACCTTGTTCCTGGCACAGACGAGACACGCAGCGATGAACTCTCGCGTGTCTTGTGCCAGGCTGGGCCACCAGAACCGGCGACGCAGGAACGCGACGGTCCGGCGGACACCGGGGTGGCAGGTAAGGCGTGTGGCATGGCCCCACTGGAGAACCTGGCTCCGAACGGAAGCGGGAACAAAGAGTCTGTTAGGTGGTCCCCCACCAGGATCTGGCTCCCGGGCGTGAGCTTCCCTAACCGTTCTCTCTAGTTGCCAGGTGACTGCCCCCAATACACGGTTGACCGGAATCACAGTAGTAGGTTCCTGCTCTCCTTCACAGGTCCTGCTGCCTAGAGAGGGCGTCAGGCTTCACATTCTTTGAACCAGGGCGGTAAGACACTAGAAAATCAAATCTGTTAAAAAACATGGACCACCGTGCCTGCCTGGGGTTCAACCGCTTTGTGGTCCGGATGTAAGAGAGATTTTTGTGATCCGTCCAGACCACAAACGGCTGAACCGCCCCCTCCAGCCAGTGACGCCACTCCTCCAGAGCCAGCTTAATGGCAAGGAGCTCCTTATCACCAACATCGTAGCGCGCCTCTGGTTGACTAAGACGACGAGAAAAGAAGGCGCAGGGGTGGACCTTACCGTCGGTCGCAGAGCGTTGGGACAAAACGGCCCCCACCCCTGTGTCGGAGGCGTCGACTTCTACTATGAACTGACCAGAAGGGTCGGGCTGAACCAAAACAGGAGCGGTGGAAAACAAAGATTTCAAGCGACAAAAAGCAGCATCAGCTGCCGCAGTCCACCGAAAAGGTACGGAGAGAGAAGTAAGACCCGTCAGAGGTGCAGCAACCGAGCTGTAATTGCTGATGAACCTCCGAAGGAAATTGGCAAACCCCAAAAAAACGTTGGAGCTGCTTCCGGGTAGTGGGAACGGGCCACTCCCACCACCGCCTCACCTTAGCAGGATCAGGTCGCACCTCCCCCCCGGCAATAACAAACCCCAAAAAAGAAAACACTCGAGGAGTGAAACTCACATTTCTCAGCCTTCACATACAGTTTATTCTCCATCAACCGCTGGAGAACCAGCCGAACATGCCGCCTATGTTCGTCCAGGTCCCGCGAGAAAATAAGGATGTCGTCAAGATAAACAAACACAAAGTGATGAATATAGTCACGAAGCACATCATTTATCATACCCTGGAAAACCGCAGGGGCGTTGGACAGGCCAAAAGGCATCACCATGTACTCATAGTGACCCAGCGGGGTGTTGAACGCCGTCTTCCATTCATCACCTTGCCTGATACGCACCAGGTGGTAGGCGTTCCGTAAGTCCAGTTTAGTAAACAGTCTAGCCTCCTGCAGGGATTCGAATGCGGTGTTCATCAGAGGAAGGGGATAATGGTTCTTGACAGTGATAGCGTTAAGCCCCCTATAGTCAATACATGGCCGCAAGGTACCGTCCTTTTTGCCCACAAAGAAAAAACCCGCTCCTAAAGGGGAAGAGGAGGGTCTGATGAGACCAGCCTTCAAGGAATCAGCCACGTACTGTTCCATGGACTCTCTCTCAGGCCTCGACAGACTGTACAATCGGCTCTTCGGTAGAGGAGCGCCGGCCCGTAGTTCAATGGCGCAGTCATAAGGCCTGTGAGGCGGCAAGGAGAGAGCCCGGTATTTAGAAAACACTCCCCCCCAGGTCATGGTACTCCGGAGGAACCGCGGTGAGGTCAGGCAAGGGCGGCTGCTCAACTGGAGCAGCGGGGTCAGCCCCTGGACGCCGAGCCGAGCGTAGACAGGTCTTATGACAGGAATGGCTCCACCCAATAATGCGACTGGCTGCCCAGTCTACAACAGGATTGTGCTCTGCTAACCAAGGAAACCCCAGCACAACAGGATTATGGGGGGAGTCAAAAACAAAGAAACGTGTCCACTCGTGATGGTTACCAGAAATAATAAGATGGATGGGTTCCGTTACCTGAGTGATAGTGGCCACAGAAGCACCATTGAGGGAAACCACCTGCAAAGGACGGGGCAACGTCCTTGTAAGAAACCCGGCCTGTCTGGCCAGCTCGGCATCCAGGAGGTTCTGCTCAGAACCTGAATCCAACAAGGCCCGAATTGGAATTTCTCCAGTCTGAAAAATAAGTAGCCCCTCCAATAAACAGGTTCTGACTCCAGAACCGGTGGGCGCTGTACCTCCGCTCGTCAACGTGCCCGCTATTAATGACGAGCGGTGGCTTTTGGGCAGTCCTTACAGAAATGACCCCGCTTGCCACAGTAAAGACACTCACCAGCCGTCATCCGTCGTTTCCGCTCGGAGGAAGAAAGGAGACCACGGCCCAAACACATAGGTTCCTCAGACGGGGGTGCAGGGTCTACTAAGGGAACAGAAAAAGAGTCAGAAAGGTGGGGGTTCGGGTCGACACCGCCTCCTGCTGGAGAAGAAGAAGGATTGGAACGGCGCTCCCGCCGACGGTCCTGCAGCCGGTTGTCGATCCGGATCGCCAGGGCGATGAGCCCCTCCAGGGTAGCGGGCAGGTCCAGTGGAGCGAGATGATCCTTCAGCTCCCCCGACAGGCCCTCCAGAAAAGCGTCTAGAAGCGCCGCAGGATTCCATGCGCTCTCAGCCGCGAGAGTCCGGAACTCTATGGCGTAATCCGCCACTCGCCGCCTCCCCTGGCGCAGCCGCATCAGTGCTCGTGCCGCCTCCCTGCCTGGCCTCGTGTGCTGAAACACCTGGGTGAACGCCTCCAGGAAAGCCGGAAGCGAGGAACAGGTCGCGGACCCGCGCTGCCACTCCGCCGTGGCCCAAGCGGCGGCTCTGTCAGTGAGATGGGATATCACGAACGCCACCTTGGCGCGATCCGTGGGGTATGAAGCCGCTTGTAGCTCGAATGCAGTTCGCACTGGGTGATAAACGCCCGACAGTCTCCAGTTTGCACCGGAGAACCTCTCCGGGCGGGCCAGTGGAACTGTGGAAGCGAGAGGAGTCGGGCTCACAGCCGGAAGCCGATAAAGGATGCGGAGGGAGGCTGGCGGAGGCGACGGAGGCCGCCGCTGCTGCCGGGACTGAAACGCCAGCCGATCGAAGCGCTCGCCTAATGCTGACAGCTGCCGCTCTTGGTGGGTGGCCATCTCCAGCATACTTCTCCGTAGGAAGTTCATCTGCTCCTCCTGCTGGCGGAGCAGCCACTCCTGCCTGGAGGACTCCGCATGTGAACCGTCCGCGTCTGCTGGGTCCATGTTGGCGGGTTCGTTATGTCAGGATTTGCAGATGAGGACACAGGCGCAGACGCAGGACTCGGTAAGTACTCGTGTTTTAATTGCTCACACGAACACACAGTTACAAAAGAACGAACCCGCAACAGGAACAGAAATCAGTGCGGTTAAATACCAGCCCGGTAATCAGCGACAGGTGAAACCACTGACGCAAAACAAAACAGAGGAACAAAAACCGGAAACGTCAAAACCCCAGCTGAGCCGTCCTGGCCCTGAACCTGACATAGATATACTAAAAAGAAACTTTGCTGTTCGATCAGGGGATTTGGGATGGATTTGGAGGAAGAACTTGGAATGGAGATCACAGAGGACATGTGGAAAAACATCTGGCACAATAGTCAAAAGATTACAGTCTGTAATCGAACTAGAGCACTACAACTTACAATTCTACACAGGGTACACTTGTCTCCAAACCGTCTCTCTAAATTTAAGTCACCTCGGTTAGTTCTTCTTGTCCAAAATGTAAAATAACTGTTGGTACTTTAACACATTGTTATTGGTCATGTTCTAAATACAGATCTATTGGAACTCAAATAGCTTATGAACTACAGCGAAATGCTCAAAATTAATATTGAACCTGAACCACTAACATTCTCCTTGGCCTCTCCAATATGCAAATTACAAGTGCAACTCAAAGGATTATTTAATGTTTTAACCTTCTGTTCCAGAAAAAATATCCTGCTCCACTGGGATCTCCAGCAAGCCTCCGAGTATATCGGATGGTTGAGAAATAATAATGGATCATATCCCATTAGACTACCTAACAAATGCAGTACATTCCACAACGGATAACTTTATTAAAATGTAGAAACCTTTCTTGCTATGTAAATGTTGATGTGTCTGCTATTCTTCACAGAGGCTTCGTATGAGATGTTAGAGTCAATGGAGAATTGAAATCGTGCGGTTATTTGACGATTATGTAATGAACTAGAGAGGATTTAAGATTTTATTTTATTTATATTTTTGTT
Organism: Oryzias javanicus; assembly: GCA_003999625.1. Taxonomy (NCBI): domain Eukaryota; kingdom Metazoa; phylum Chordata; class Actinopteri; order Beloniformes; family Adrianichthyidae; genus Oryzias; species Oryzias javanicus. The sequence goes on along the minus strand of CM012453.1, from coordinate 37,289,034 downwards.
AATCGGTTTTGTTCTATTATTCTTTGTCTTGCCATGTTTTATGTTTACGTGTGTTCTGTTTTTTTTATATGAATCAAATAAACATATTAAAAAAAAAAAGAAAGTTAAGACCATTCTGGTTATAAGAGTTGGTTATTAAATATTTGTTTTCTTACAGTTATTTCGCTGTATTTTCGCTAAGGTATTATTACAGACTATATCATATGAAATGTTTTGGGATGAATCAGTTGTTATGAAAACTAATAATAAAAACTGATTAAATAAAAGGAATAATCCTAAAGATTTGGATCTCCATCAAATATTTCCTGTTAAAATGATTCAAATCTGAACAAAACAAACGAAGCCTGAAATAAAAATAAAAAGTTTCTTTTTAACCCAAACAAATGGAATTATTTCATTAACTCTGTTTAGTAAAATGATGACATCATTAGAGTGCAAGCGTTGCATCTGTATGTTACCAGATAACAATAATATAAAAGGATCTGGAGGGCCGGATCCGGCCCCCGGGCCTGACTTTAACGTGTTCCAATGAGATAGAAAAGTGAGTTTTTTCCATCAAATTTCTGGACCATTGAAATGTTGAGTCTGGAAATCTAAAAACACTGAAATATTTCAGACAGGAAATGACATTTGGGGACATAAAGTTGTCCTGTTTGGAAATAAAGGGTTAATAAATCTGAAGGAGCAGGACACTTCCACGGCGGGACAGCGCTCTGTGACCTCGTTAGAGCTTCTCTAGTGGATCTGGATCTGAAGACAAATGCAAACAGATTGAATAAACACGGAGTTTTAGTTTCAGGTTAAAACGTTTTAAATCATAAACAATCCCAGTAAATGTCTAATCTATTGTCAGACGGGTTTATTATTATTATTGATTACTGCATTCTGCACCATAAGCCGATATACTGATAAAACCGTCCATGTTTGATGTTCTGACATTCTCATTTCTGCTGCATCAGGAGGATCTACTTTGACAGGGTGGATTTTATTTTGAAAGGAACTTGATCAAGCTGCTGTCAAATTCAGTTCTGTAAATATTTTGTGAATATTTCAAAGCTACATTTTAGAAAACAAAAGGTTTAATGGTAACAAAAACATGAATAAAGGCTATTTTAGATGAGTTTAGTTCTGGAGGAAGCTGATCTGAACGGATGTTAGAGAGCTCCAGTTCAGCACAAACTCATTCCTGTTTAGTTGAATTCATCTAAATATGTTTATACATATATATATATTATGATTTCTATGTTAATAACTGTTTTTACTGTAATTTAACATTAATTCATTTTACTAATGTGAGTTACTGTTATTTTATCATGGATTAATGAATACAGGATCTAAAGAAATGCATGAAAACAAATTCTTCATTTCCTTTATTTATTTTATGAGTGGGAACTCTGAGTGAAAGAGTTTGGATGAAAGAGGCGGGGCCTCTGGTCACATGGAAGATGGCTCCAGAAACCATCTCTAGCTGGAAACGGAAATATATTAAAAAATGACCTCTCAGTTTTAAAGCTTTTAAATGTGAATAAACTGTAACTGTATTGAGATGAGCTTCAGATTCATCCTTTCATTTCTGATTTGTAGAAGCACACCTGTTCACCTGAGGAGCTGTGGAATCTGTTTGATCTCTGCGATCAGCTGATCATGTAAACACTTACAGTATATCAAAGGGAAACAAGGTCCAAATCTGAATACGGTGGTTCCGGTCAAGGACGTCCAGTTAATGATTTCAGCAGCAAAACGTGTTTTTTTGTGGCCAGCTCTGGCAGGGGGAGGGGCTTCCTGGTCTTGATTTTCACCATGTCTGTTCTATAGTTTTATGGTGAGATTCTCTGGAGGAGAGAAACAGGCAGAAGAGAGAGGAATCTTTTCAAAGCCTCCAGAGAGACTCGGGGGCGCTCGAGACCACACCTTCTTCTCTCTAGACCACACCTTCTTCTCTCTAGACCACACCTTCTTCTCTCTAGACCACACCTTCTTCTCTCTAGACCACACCTTCTTCTCTCTTAACCACACCCTCTTCTCTCTAGACCACACCTTCTTCTCTCTAGACCAAACCCTCTTCTCTCTAGACCAAACCCTCTTCTCTCTAGACCACACCTTCTTCTCTCTAGACCACACCCTCTTCTCTCTAGACCACACCCTCTTCTCTCTAGACCACACCTTCTTCTCTCTTAACCACACCTTCTTCTCTCTAGACCAAACCCTCTTCTCTCTAGACCACACCTTCTTCTCTCTAGACCAAACCCTCTTCTCTCTAGACCACACCTTCTTCTCTCTAGACCACACCCTCTTCTCTCTAGACCAAACCCTCTTCTCTGTAGACCACACCTTCTTCTCTCTAGACCAAACCCTCTTCTCTCTAGACCAAACCCTCTTCTCTCTAGACCACACCTTCTTCTCTCTAGACCACACCTTCTTCTCTCTAGACCACACCTTCCTCTCTCTAGACCACACCTTCTTCTCTCTAGACCACACCTTCTTCTCTCTAGACCACACCTTCTTCTCTCTTGACCACACCTTCCTCTCTCTAGACCAAACCCTCTTCTCTCTAGACCAAACCCTCTTCTCTCTAGACCAAACCCTCTTCTCTCTAGACCACACCTTCTTCTCTCTTGACCACACCTTCTTCTCTCTAGACCACACCTTCTTCTCTTTTGACCACACCTTCTTCTCTCTAGACCACACCCTCTTCTCTCTTGACCACACCCTCTTCGCTCTAGACCACACCTTCTTCTCTCTAGACCAACCCTCTTCTCTCTTGACCACACCCTCTTCTTTTGACCACGCCCTCACTGAGACTCGGTGTTTGATGGTCACACGAGTTTAATGTTTTTAGTTGATGAACACAGAATTTAACTGAAATTAATGAATTCTGTGTCAGGGATGGTGGTGGAGGACCTAAATGCAAGGAGACCAGACTTGGTGGCAGAAACATAAACGTTTACTAAATCAACTTAAACATGAGAAAACCAGAAAGAAACAAACCAGTGCCGTGACAGAACGTAGATGAGCAGATGACCTGACCATGAGAAACTGAAAACCAGACATTTAAATACACTGAGGATGATTGACTCAATGAAAACAGCTGTGGATGAGGTTAACCTGAATATTAACACAGGATTAAAGTAAAGATTATACCAGAATCATCTCAGGATTCATTCAAGATTAACACATGATTATTTTGGGTTTACCTCAAGATTTATTTAGGATTCAAATCAGGTTTAGGGCAGAAACAAAACGGCCAAAGCTGGGAAGTCGTCGTGAGGGTTGGAGCGAGAGGCGTTACCATGACGACAGACGGACTCTTCCTCCAGCAGAGACAGGTCATCACACAGACTCTCTGGTTCTTTGGTGGAATAAAACGTTCATAAAGGAGTTTAAGAAGTAGACCTGCTGCTTCCTTTGGACTGAAGAGACGCAGGAGGTCAACAGGGGGCGCCACAGAGTTTGGGGAAACAGACGCAGACGTTTGAGGAAAGACGCATCCAAACATCCAGAAGTTGAAACTGTTGTATATTTTGTGTTTTAGTTTTTTAGTTACAAAACATACCTGTGGCTAAAATAGTCTCCACATTTAAACTAGTCAAAATGTACACAATACAACTACAGTTAACACACACACTTGTGCATATAAACGCCCAGGAGCAGGAAGGCACAGGAGCAAAAGAGAGTGCCGGCCCAGCCCAGCCAGAAGAGCCACGAGGGCCACGAGGGCCAGCGCGAGGCCCCTCCCCCGGAGAGCCTCCCAACCCCGCGCGAGCAGCCTTACCACCACCCAGGAGTACCGAGCATCTCCCCGCCCCACCCCAGGTACGAGCCAGGGCCCCCCAAAGGAGGCCCGCCCTTGCTCCAGACAACCACTGCGCCGCGGGGAGGCCCAGGAATGACCGAGGCAGGGGCCACCTGCCCCCGCCCAGGAGAGGGACACCAAGAGAAGCGGGGGGCCCTTGATGAATGTTGTAACAAGGCCCGACCAGGCTCACCCACTGATGGAGTTTTTGGAGAGGTCCAGTTCTGGAGAACGGGCTAGAACCCGCGCGGTTTGTAGCAGGACCAGTCATCAAACTGGGGCACAGAGAGTACCGCTGAGGGCGGCTGTCTTCCAGACGCAGCTCCTGCAGTAGCTGGTGAACCTCAACATGCTGGGAATGTCTCTGAGTGATCTCATGACACCAGTTACTGCAAACAAGCTCAATGGTCACCTTTGAAAAGCTCTTCAGAAGAAAGAAACCCATGTCTTCCATAATGTAGCAATGATGCCTTTAGGTAAAGGTCTGCAGTACCCAGCCAGCAAGGCCAAGTGGGCCCCATATGGCTGTAAAAGTGTGGCCTCAAATGGGTTTGTCCACAGTTTCCATTGGTGGCCCCACCTGTCTTTGCCCACATTAGCTTAAGTGGGCACTCATTGGGTAGGCTTGCTAGCTGCCCAGTGGACAACGGAGCTCACTAGATCGATACAGCAGACGTCGCTAGCTTGATACAGTGCGAGCTCGCTAACTTAATTCAGCAGAGCTCGCTAGCTTGCTATAGTGAACCCCCCTTCCAACAGCAGAGCTTGCTAACTTGCTTTCAGTGGGGATTACTAGCTTGATACAGCAGCGCTGGCTAGTTTGATAAAGTTGAGCTCACCACAGGGAGATCGCTAGCTTGTTACAGCAGAGCTAGCTGCAACGGAGCGCAATATAGCCGAGCTTGCTTGCTAGGTTTCTACAGCAATCTGAACTAGCTCGAAATAGCGGAGCTCGCAAAAGCAGAGCTCGCTAGCCTGTTAAAGCAGAGCGTGCTAGGTTTCTACAGCGCACTTAACTAGCTTGATTACAGCGGAGCTCGCCAGCTCAAAGCAGCGGAGCTGGCTACAGCTGATCTAGCTAGCTTGATACAGTGGAGCTTCTAGTTTGGTACAGCAGAGCTTGCTAGTTTGGTACAGTGGAGCTTTGCTAGCTTGATACAGCGGAGCTTGCTAGTTTGTACAGCGAAGCTTGCTAGTTTGGTACAGCGGAGCTTGCTAGTTTGGTACAGCGGACTGCTAGTTTGGTTACAGCGAAGCTTGCTAGTTTGGTACAGCGGAGCTTGCTAGTTTGGTACAGCGGAGCTTGCTAGTTTGGACAGCAGAGCTTGCTAGTTTGGTACAGTGGAGCTTGCAGCTTCCAATGCCGTTCACCAGAAGACTGGCTAGCGTAGCGAGCAACCCACTTAGTACCCACCTTTTTTTTTTTTTTTTTAATTTTTTACCCAACCACACCCTAAATCTTTTTCCTACTTTCTAAGTTGATCCTTTTCTAACTAAAGTTTTTTCCTACTTTCTAAGTTGATCCTTTTTCTAACTAAAGTTTTTTTCCTACTTTCTAAGTTGATCCTTTTATCTAACTAAAGTTTTTTTCCTACTTTCTAAGTTGATCCTTTTTCTAACTAAAGTTTTTTCCTACTTTCTAAGTTGATCCTTTTTCTAACTAAAGTTTCCTACTTTCTAAGTTGATCCTTTTTCTACTAAGTTTTTTTCCTACTTTCTAAGTTGATCTTTTTCTAACTAAAGTTTTTCCTACTTTCTAAGTTGATCCTTTTTCTAACTAAAGTTTTTCCTACTTTCTAAGTTGATCCTTTTTCTAACTAAAGTTTTTTTCCTACTTTCTAAGTTGATCCTTTTTCTAACTAAAGTTTTTTCCTACTTTCTAAGTTGATCCTTTTTCTAACTAAAGTTTTTTCCTACTTTCTAAGTTGATCCTTTTTTCTAACTAAAGTTTTTTCCTACTTTCTAAGTTGATCCTTTTTCTAACTAAAGTTTCCTACTTTCTAAGTTGATCTTTTTTCTAACTAAAGTTTTTCCTACTTTCTAAGTTGATCCCTTTTCTAAAAAAAGGTTTTTCTTATTTTTTATCCCCTTTTGTTGAGGATAAAGACCAACCTTTACTAACTTTCTCTTAGTTTTGGCCTGGTCTCTTCAACAACTGTCTGAAGTTCCTCAAAATACCCCTGCCAGAATCTTTCTCATCCTTGGTCTCTTCGATGGGGCTTATTTCTTTTTTTGAGTTCATGGACTGAATCTCTTCATCAGAACCAACCTCTTCATCCTCCTCATCAGAATCATCATCTGAAGTACTCCAGATGTCTTCAACTAAAGAGACTTTCTTCTCATCCTTCTCCTCTTCATAGTCTTCATCATCTGAAGGCTGGATCTCTTCTTCAGAACCAACATCTTCATACTCTTCATCATCTGAAGGCTGGATCTCTCTCAGAACCAACATCTTCATACTCCTCAGCATCTGAAGACTGGATCTCTCTTCAGAACCAAGATCTTCATACTCTTCATCATCTGAAGGCTGGATCTCTTCTTCAGAACCAACATCTTCATCCTCCTCAGAATCTGAAGACTGGATCTCTTCTTCAGAACCAACATCTTCATACTCCTCATCATCTAAAGGCTGGATCTCTTCTTCAGAACCAACATCTTCATCCTCCTCAGCATCTGAAGGCTGGATCTCTTCTTCAGAACCAACATCTTCATCCTCCTCAGAATCTGAAGGCTGGATCTCTTCTTCAGAACCAACATCTTCATCCTCCTCATCATCTGAAGGCTGGATCTCTTCTTCAGAACCAACATCTTCATCCTCCTCATCATCTGAAGGCTGGATCTCTTCTTCAGAACCAACATCTTCATCCTCCTCATCATCTGAAGGCTGGATCTCTTCTTCAGAACCAACATCTCATCCTCCTCATCAGCATCTGAAGGCTGGATCTCTTCTTCAGAACCAACATCTTCATCCTCCTCAGAATCTGAAGGCTGGATCTCTTCTTCAGAACCAACATCTTCATACTCTAACGTTTCATCATAACCTTTGTCAAAATCATTTTCAACTTCTGAAGGAGTAGATGAAATCTCCTGGAGGGTTGCTGTGATCGCTGTTTCCTCTTTGTCTTGGATCAAGTTTTTATCCCTTTTTGTTGAGAAAAAAGACCAACCTTTACTAACTTTCTCTTCCTTCTGGCCTGGTCTCTTCCACAGCTGTCTGAAGGTCCTCAAAATACCCCTGCCAAACTTTTTCTCATACTTGGTCTCTTCGATGGGTCCTATTTCTATTTTTGAGTTCATGGACTGAATCTCTTCAGGACCAACCTCTTCATCCTCCTCAGCATCTAAAGGCTGGATCTCTTCTTCAGGACCAACATCTTCATCCTCCTCAGCATCTGAAGGCTGGATCTCTTCTTCAGGACCAACATCTTCATCCTCCTCAGCATCTGAAGACTGGATCTCTTCTTCAGAACCAACATCTTCATACTCCTCATCATCTGAAGGCTGGATCTCTTCTTCAGAACAACATCTTCATCCTCTCAGCATAAAGGCTGGATCTCTTCTTCAGGACCAACATCTTCATCCTCCTCAGCATCTGAAGACTGGATCTCTTCTCAGAACCAACATCTTCATACTCTTCAGAACCAACATCTTCGTCAGAATCATCATCTGAAGGCTGGATCTCTTCTTCAGAACCAACATCTTCATCCTCCTCAGAATCTGAAGGCTGGATCTCTTCTTCAGAACCAACATCTTCATCAGAATCATCATCTGAAGTACTCCTGAAGTCTTCAACTAAAGTGACTTTCTCCTCCTCTTTCTCCTCCTCTTCATCAACCAATGAGGACTCAGGATTTTCCACTACTTGAATGTCTTTTTCCTCTTCTTCATACTCTAACGTTTCATCACTGCTATTGTTAAAATCATTTTCAACTTCTGAAGGAGTAGATGAATCTCCTGGAGGCTTGCTGTGATCGGTGTTTCCTCTTTGTCTTGGATCAAGCGAAGGCTCCGAATGGATTCTGTCAGATCCTCCTTAGTTTTCTGGAGGTCTTGGGTCTCCTTTTTAGGAGATCCGCTTTAGCCTTCTGCTGGTTGAACTCCATAACCCATTCTTGAGCTTCAATTTCCTGAACTTTCAGACATTTGATCTCAGTTTCCAGATTTGCCTGGAGGTTCTGCATGAGGAAGATTTCCTCCATCATTGTGGAATAGTTCTCCTTCATTTGGTCTCTTGTCTGACGTTGGTTTTTCAGCTTTTCAAGTTCCAGATTAAGAATGTCCGTTTGCTCCTGGACATTTTTAATCTGATCTTGTAAACCTTGGATTGTCTGTTCCAGATGTTTGGTGTCTTCCTTCACAGCATCACTTTCCAACTGTGCAGCACTAATGTTGCCCTGCACGTCATCAAAACCATTGATTTCTTCTTGGAGTTTTTTAACTGTCAAGGAGAGATCCATGTTTCTTCTGACTGTTGTCTCTGTTTCTGCTTTTAAGTCTTGACATGCAGATTCCAGATCTTTCAGGTGATGGATGGACTCTGTCAGATCCTCCTTGGTTTTCTGGAGGTCCTGGGTCTCCTTTTTAAGGAGATCCGCTTTAGCCTTCTGCTGGTTGTAGTCTTCCATCCATTCCTGAGATTCAATTTCTTGAACTTTCAGGTCTGTGATCTCAGTTTCCAGATTTAACTGAAGGTTCTGCATGTTGAAGATGTCATCCATCATTGTGGAATAGTTCTCCCTCATTTCGTCTCTTTTCTGACTCTGAATTAGGAGGTTTTTAAGTTCCTGCTTGAGAATGTCAGTTTGCTGCTGGAAATCTTGAATCTGGAGGTGTAAATTGTTTTTTTTCTTGAAGAAAGAGAGTTTCCTTCTTCTTCTTGTCACAGTCCTCTTGGGCAGCGATGAGTCTGTCCTTCAAATCCTGAAAACTACAGATTTCATTTTGCAGTTCCCCGATTTCCTTTGAGAGATCCGAGTTCATCTGGACTGTTTTCTTTGTTTCAGCCTTGATCTTCTCACATGCAGATTGCATTTCTTTTACCTCCTGAAGAGACTCTCCGACTTCATCCCGTCTTTTCTGCAGCTCTTGTGTTTCTTCTCGGAGTTCCTGCAGCTGTTCGGTAAGACGGTGATGCAGGACGCTGAGTTCTTCTGCATCGCTCGGCTGCTCTTCCAGCTCTGAAACTTCCGACTGCAACTGTTTTTTGAGTTCCTCCAAATGGCATCTTTCTGTAACCATTGTGGGGTACTCTTCTCTCATCTGGTCACGCATGGAGATGTCTGTCTGCAGCTCCATGACTTTCTCTCTGAGACCTTCTGTCTCCTCTTCCAAGCCGTGGAAATGATCAAACTCTAGTTTATAATCGATTTCCAGGACTGTTTGGTGGGCGACTTTCCTTTGTAACTTCTGCAGCTCCTTTTTTAGGACTGCAGATGTCTTTTCCATATTTTTTCTTTTGTTTTTCACCCTTTCATGTTCCAGTTTCAGCTCCTCTGGGATCCAAAGTTTGGATTTCAGATCGGCCATTTCCTCTCTGATTTCTCTGAAGCTTTCAGAGAAATCATTGATTTTCTTTTTTTCTGCTTCACATTTCTCCTGGATTTTCATCTGCTTTTGAACGTCTTTGTTCAAAGCCTCCAGAGTTTTCAGCAGATCTTTGTTCTTCTGAGCAGCAGCTTTTCTCTGCTTCTTCAGACTCTTGTGGGTGATCTCCAAGTCATTCATGTTTGACAGATTTTCACCAGTGGTTTCAATCTGTCTGAACAACATGGAGTTCTGGATTAAGATCTTGTTCATTTCTTGAGACATGTTTCAATGTTTTTCTGGTTGATTTTCTTTCTACCGTTTCTCTTGTGTAGAGGGTAAAGTCTTTCTGGTTCGCTCTTGAGGTTTTTTTTTTTCCTCTGGTCGGTGAGGTTAGTGTGGAAGAACAAGAGTATTTAAGAAATCTGCTGATGACGTCATACGTCGTGTTTTTTCGTAAATATGAATTGTTATTGATGTTGTCTTTGATGTTGCGGTACGTGCTGAGTCATATTACGTCATCAACGTTCGGCTTACGTTCGCGCATGCGCGCTGACGGCTCCTCCTCAGCGCCGCAGTTCGACGGCGCAACGCTTCTGCGCAGAAGCGGAAGCGGCAAAAAACGGCGGGATCTGTTTCTGGACTCTATCGATCAGGATCGATACTTAAGTCGTTTTTGATCGGATGTAAAATTCCCGCGTGACGCGCTCAGGAGACGGAGATGTTTGGAGGAAACGCCGAAGGTCTGCAGACACCCGGAAGGAGCGTCATCAAGGTAAAGACGGTCGGAGTTGATGCTGAAGAAAATAGAAACTTTCAATCATTATGAAGGAAAAGAAAACTTGACCAACATTCTGTGATGCTGCTGTAGAAAAAAACCCTGAAATGTATTTGTTTCAAACTGACGATCGTCACTAAAGTTAAACTCCGATCATGTTCGTATGTTTATCTCGCTAGCTAGCTACAGCAGTGTTCGCTAGCTGGCTATAACGAAGCTCGATAGCTTAATGCAGCAGAGCTTGCTAGCTCTATTCAACGGAGTTTGTTAGCTCTATTCAACGGAGTTTGCTAGCTAGCTACAGCGGAGTTTGCTAGCTCAATATAACGGAGTTTGTTAGCTCTATTCAGCGGAGTTTGCTAGCTAGCTACAACGGAGTTTGCTAGCTCAATAAAGCGGAGCTCGCTAGCATGCTACGCCACCCATATGCTAGCTAGCGCGATGATGAGCCAACCCACTGAGTGTCCTCTTAAGCCAATGTGGGCACACACAGGTGGGGCCACCACAGAAACTGAGGACTAACCCAATGGGGTCCACATTTCTGCCCACTTTAAACCCTATGGGCCCACTCCACTTTGCTGGCCGGGAAATGTGTTGTTCTTTAAGACTATTTCCTGTAGAGCGGCAGGAGTTCTTCAGAGATTTGTCTGTGAGTTATGGGCGGGACCACTGTAAGCCTATCCCATCGACCCGTTACTGCCGCTCCATCCCACTATCTTACAGCCCCTCACAGCCATCCTAACATTCCTGGTGCAACATAAACAACCATCAGTATCAGAGTAATCCTGCTGTACAGTTGTGATCCAGATTCCAGCTCAGACATTCATGGATCAATATGTCTGCAAATGGATGAAACCAAAGGCGCGAAGCTTGTGGCTCCGCCCATCACAGTTCCTGTTATTCTTCTAACATTTTTTTCATTTTTCTTTACAAATTTCCTCCATCAGAAAAATGGTTCAAGAACATGTTAAAAACACACAAAAATGTCATTGGAGTGGGTCTTCAATAATATTTGAATCAAACACAGCCCAAGGGACAGATCAGTCTGTCCAGTTCTCAGATACAGTCAATGGTTGCAGGTTGGGGTTGTGAGGGTCTGTAAGTCAGTGTGAGAGAGTGTAAACAGAGAGCTCTCAGCTTACAGTCCCGCCCACAACTCAGAGGTGAAGTCCTGCCGCTCTGCAGAAACTAGGTCCTGAAAAAACAACAGGTTTCCTTGATTTAGGCTCCAAACAGCTTCATCATTTGGATTTGGAAATAGTTTCTTTCAAACAATTAAAGCCAAAATAATACAAATACAAAGTCATATCAAACAGATAATTAGTCATAAATCCATTCATGTTCTAAAGCATCGTTCCATCAGCCAAACTTGTTTCCATCTCAATGCACCTGCTGATTAGTAGTCAATGCCTCCACACACTGATTGAATGACTTTCAGGTAATCAAGCAGTACATAGTGATTCTCGAGGACCTAGGACTGTTCTTCTGTTAATGTCAGTGTTCTCTTTGTGGTGTTTGTGGAGTTACTTCCTGTTTTCCTAGAGAGACCCTAAGAACTCAGTCTGACTTCTTTCTGTGCATTCCAGTTGCTGTCTCTGGAGATTTTGAGGTAACTGACCAAACACTTCAAAGTATTCATTCCTGCTGATGGCGGCTGGCAGTGGAATTACCGCCGGCGCGCTCCAAACCAACCGCTGCTGCGGTTTGATGTTTTCCATCCAGAAGCATCAAAGTCCTTCAGTATGAGCTCAAAGAGGCAGCAGGAAAATCCAGATTCTCCGTAGAAAAACGCCATTTTAGCTGGAAAGTTCTCCAGTTTCCATGGATTCATTCAATGGACGGATGTTGGTGAGAAGAAAACCTTTCAAAGTCATCAGAGAGAGGCCTGAACACGACTGATGGAACAGAAACATCAACCATTTCAGATCAAACCTTTATTGGCACCGCGCCGAGCGGCGGAGAAGATCTGCTCTTCTGCTCAGAAGGTCTCCACAAAAAGCAGCTTGGACTCCACAGATCCAGACGGAGAAACAGCAGAAAACAGCCGGTAAAAGTTCAGTCTGGGTTTGTTTCACCTTCCTTCTGGTCCTTTCAGATTCCGGGTCTGCAGATGAGCCTGAAGAAGAGCAAAGAAAAAACTGAAAAGTGCAAAAGTATTCAGCACGGAAATACTTTTTGTAATCCCTTTTGGTTCAATTCCAGCTGCCAGTCTTTAGTTCTAGATCTTTCCCAGCTTTACACATCTGAAATGTATAGATTTGAAGCTTACATTGATATTTCACATCACTTAAATATATAGTATCATCACCATGAAGACGCCAGAGTTAGTAAATGACCTGATGCATGTTAAGTTAGCTTTAAGTAAAATGAGGTTTTATTTACATTTTTTCCAGAATGCCACAACATATATGTCAAAGTCGAGGCCCGGGGCCGGATCCGCCCTCCGGGTGACTCTATCCGGCTCCAGATCATTTGATTTTGTTGTTATTAGTGACCCGTATCTTGCATTCATTTCTAACTTGTATAATTTTAACAAATATATTTTTATAGAAAATAGAATATTGAAAGTTATTTAAGGTTAAGTTGATTTATTCTGGAATAATATTTCTGTCTTTTTATTTTTCATGTTTATTTTAAAGTTACAGTTTTAAATTGGCTCTGCTAGTTTTTTTTTAATTTTGGGATTCTTAATAACTTTTAGGCTATTTTGAGTTTAGCTTTTCTTCAATACTTCTCAATTTCATCATAACAGCTATTTAGGTAAGAGTCTGGTTCATCCTTGACAGCACTCTTCATTTACTGTATCAATAACATCAAGGCTACTTTTAACATTCGCCGTCTCGTTCACACTACATCTGTTCTAGTGCACAGTCTCATCATCCCGTTGGACTATTGCAACTCCTTTTATTGGACTTCAAACTCTACGTAAGCTTCAATTGCTTCAAAACTCTGCCGCCCGGATTTACACAAAGCTATTTATACACCTGTCGTGCAGCAGCTTGCCAGTGCCACAACGGATCAACTTCAAACTCCTCATTCTGACATTCAAAGCCCTCCATAACCTCGTTACCTCTGTGACCTCATCCATGTTGCCACTCCTGCCGGGTCCTCAGTCTTCCTCCTTTCAGCTGGTTGTCCCTAATCGCCTCATCTTGCAGAGCATTCAGCGCTCTGCTAACTCTGGAACTCCCTTCCCCCTGATCTACGGAACATGACTCACTTCAGTTGCTTCACCTCTTCAGACGCATATCCACCCTAGCTAATTGAATTTTTACATTTTATAAGTTTTATGACTGTCTATTTTTAAGCTGTGTTTTGTTTTTTCTGTGCGACCTTTCAGAAAGGCGCCATATAAATAAAATTATTATTATTATATTATTATTATTCAGCTACATGCTAGCAGTTTGCTTACATTTTTTTTCAGACTTGACTTTAGTTTTAGCTGCTATCAGCTTCAGTGTTTTCAGCTTCAGCATCTTCATTCACACTAGCTTTATCACAGGTAATGCTATATATCTACTTCATAATTATGTTCAAAAGTTACAGTTTTATAGTTATAAAAATGTAGCTTTAGCTTGTTTAATAAATGTTTTCCTGTTCGGCCCGTGACAGAAGGTGTGTTTTAGATTTCGGCCCCTTGTTTCATTGAGTTTGTTTTCTAATTTATTTAAAAAAAATAATAAATAATCAGTATTTTGTCACGAAGCATCTTTATACTTCAAACCAGACATTTTAAATCTTCCTGGAGAAACTTTAGTTTTTGTGAAATGTGGATTCATTTGGACAAATAGTCAGAAAACTGAAGTTTCTTCTTCATCTCTAATAAACGACGTTTAACTTTGAATCAGAAAAAGCTGAAAGGAAATTCCCAAACTCTTCCAGTTGGTTTTTTTGCTCCTGAACTGCAGTTTTCCGTTCCTCGTGATCGCTCTGCTGCTCCTCAGGCGGTGGCGGATCTGGGCTGGTCTCAGCCCACCCTGATCCAGGAGAAAGCCGTTCCTCTGGCTCTGGAGGGGAAGGACCTTCTGGCTGGAGCTCGGACCGGGTCTGGGAAAACCGCCGCCTACGCCGTTCCCATCATCCAGCACATCCTGACCTCCAAACAGGTGAAAATGGGGGAGACGCTGCTTTCGGGGTGTCCTCGCCCACTCCTCACCTCTCCGTCTTGGCTCCTCCTTCAGAGCGTCCGGGAGCAGGCGGTCAGGGCGCTGGTCCTGGTTCCGACCAAAGAGCTGGGCCAGCAGGTCCAGACCGTGATGAGGCAGCTGACGTCCGAGTGGCCGACATCTCCAGCAAGGCGGACGTTTCCTCTCAGAGGTGGGAGGCGGGCCCGGCTCCGCAGAACCTTCCAGACCCGGCTCAGAGGTTTGTGGTTCCATCTGATCTCCTCTGTGGACAGGCCCATCCTGATGGAGAAGCCTGACGTGGTGGTGGGGACGCCGTCCCGCGTGCTCGCCCACATCAACGCGCACAACCTGGACCTGCAGGCCTCCCTGGAGGTTCTGGTCGTGGACGAGGCCGACCTGATCTTCTGGTTCGGCTTCGAGGCCGATCTCAAGAGCTTGTTGTGGTGAGAAGTTCTGGTTCCTGCAGGTTTTCAAAGAGAAGATGAGAGAAGAGCGCCAGAGACGAGAAGCCGCCGCAACAGAACCGGATCTGATCCGTTTAAAAACCTAATTGGTTCTAATCCTTGTGAAAAACCGATCCGGTTCTGATCCGTGTAGAGAACAGAGCCGGTGCGGCTCAGCTGTTTCCTTGAGGTCACGTCGTCATGCAGCCGGTCAGACAGATTATTATGGTCTATGGGCAACAGTTTGAACTGAACTTTATTGTTCCATTCTTTAGAGAACAGGAAGTTTGTGCTTTTATTCCCACTTTGAAATGATCAGAAGAAGAAACCTTCATTGTCATGAGTTTGTGTTCTGCAGCCATCTGCCAAAGATCTAGCAGTCCTTCCTGATGTCGGCCACGTTCACGGAGGACGTCCAGGCTCTGAAGGAGCTGCTGCTGCACAACCCCGTAAGCTGCCCCGTCTGTGTTGAAGCTGCAGGTCCAGAGATGACGAAGCTTCTGAGGCTTCAGTCAGATTCCTTTGGATTCCTTTCCTGAAACTCTTTGGAGCGTTTGAATCCGTTTTTCCTGAGTCCGGTTAGAGGAGCTGCAGCGTTCTTCAGGAACCGTCACTGATCTTTGTCTTACTCAGGAAGATCCTGTGTGTGAAGGGATGATCACTCTGACACATTCATCTCTGAGCAGGCTGCTGGCGGTCAGGAAAGAACCGCCCACTCCTTCTAGATCACATGTGTCAAAGTCAAGGCCCGGGGGCCGGATCCGGCCCCTGGGTAATTCTATCCGGCCCTCCAGATCATTTAATTTTATTGTTATTAATGACCCGATGTTATCTTGAGCTTATTTCTACTTTTATAATTTTAACTAAATATATTTTATTGAGAGTAAAATATTGAAAGTTCTTTAAAGTTTTAAGTGGATTTATTCTGGAATAATATTCCCACCTTTTTTATCATTCATAATTATGTTTAAAAGTTACAGTTTTAATGTTTTAAATATTAGCATTCTGCTAGATTTTTGGACTATTTTGAGTTTGCTTAATTTTTTCTGCTACAGGCTCGCTGTTTTGGCTAAATCATTTATTTCATTTTTTGAGCTAATTTGGCATTTAGCTAATATTTTAGCTGGCTACCCGCTTCAGTGTTTTCAGCTAACAGCACTAGCATCTTTAGCTTACACCCTCCACACTAGCATTATCACAGATAATGCTATATATTTAGTTCATAATTGTGTTAAAAATTTACAACCTTAAAGTTTTGAAACCCCCCCCAAAAAAAAAAAAACTAGCATTCTGCTATCTTCTTTGGACTATTTTGGCATTCACTAAGAATTTTAAGCTATTTTGGATTCAGCTAATAATTACACGTGAGCTGTTTTGGTTAATTGAGGTTTTTCTATTTTTTTTTGTGGTTATTTTCAAGTTTAGCTATTTTTTAGCTACATGCTAGCTGTTTTGGCTAATTTAGGTTTTTCTCTTTTCAGGTTTTTAGGTTAAATTGACATTTAGCTAATATTTTAGTGGGCAACATCTTAAACGTTTTCATCTATCAGCTTCATTGTTTTCAGCTATCAGCTTCAGTGTTTTCAGCTATCAGCTTCAGTGTTTTCAGCTTCAGTGTTTTCAGCTTCAGTGTTTCAGCTATCAGCTTCAGTGTTTTCAGCTATCAGCTTCAGTGTTTTCAGATATCAGCTTCAGTGTTTTCAGCTATCAGCTTCAGTGTTTTCAGCTTCAGTGTTTTCAGATATCAGCTCAGCTTCAGTGTTTTCAGCTTCAGTGTTTTCAGCTATCAGCTTCAGTGTTTTCAGCTTCAGTGTTTTCAGATATCAGCTTCAGTGTTTTCAGCTTCAGTGTTTTCAGATATCAGCTTCAGTGTTTTCAGCTTCAGTGTTTCAGATATCAGTTTCAGTGTTTTCAGCTTCAGTGTTTCAGCTTCAGTGTTTTTTCAGATATCAGCTTCAGTGTTTTTCAGCTTCAGTGTTTTCAGCTTCAGTGTTTTCAGATATCAGCTTCAATGTTTTCAGCTTCAGTGTTTTCAGATATCAGCTTCAGTGTTTTCAGCTTCAGTGTTTTCAGCTTCAGTGTTTTCAGCTTCAGTGTTTTCAGATATGAGCTTCAGTGTTTTCAGATATCAGCTTCAGTGTTTTCAGATATCAGCTTCAGTGTTTTCAGCTTCAGTGTTTTCAGATATCAGCTTCAGTGTTTTCAGCTTCAATGTTTTCAGCTTCAGTGTTTTCATATATCAGCTTCAGTGTTTCAGATATCAGCTTCAGTGTTTTCAGCTTCAGTGTTTCAGCTTCAGTGTTTTCAGCTATCAGCTTCATGTCAGCTATCAGCTTCAGTGTTTTCAGATATTCAGCTTCAGTGTTTTCAGATATCAGCTTCAGTGTTTTCAGCTTCAGTGTTTTCAGCTTCAGTGTTTTCAGATATCAGCTTCAGTGTTTTCAGATATCAGCTTCAGTGTTTTCAGCTTCAGTGTTTCAGCTATCAGCTTCAGTGTTTTCAGCTATCAGCTTCAGTGTTTTCAGCTTCAGTGTTTTTCAGCTATCAGCTTCAGTGTTTTCAGCTTCAGTGTTTTCAGATATCAGCTTCAGTGTTTCAGCTTCAGTGTTTTCAGCTTCAGTGTTTTCAGATATCAGTTCAGTGTTTTCAGCTTCTTAATGTTTTCAGCTTCAGTGTTTTCAGATATCAGCTTCAGTGTTTTCAGCTCAGTGTTTTCAGCTTCAGTGTTTTTTCAGCTTCAGTGTTTTCAGATATCAGCTTCAGTGTTTTCAGATATCAGCTTCAGTGTTTTCAGCTATCAGCTTCAGTGTCAGCTATCAGCTTCAGTGTTTTCAGCTATCAGCTTCAGTGTTTTCAGCTTCAGTGTTTCAGCTTCAGTGTTTTCAGCTTCAGTGTTTTCAGATATCAGCTTCAGTGTTTTTCAGATATCAGCTTCAGTGTTTTCAGATATCAGCTTCAGTGTTTTCAGCTATCAGCTTCAGTGTTTTCAGCTATCAGCTTCAGTGTTTTCAGCTTCAGTGTTTTCAGCTCAGTGTTTTTCAGCTTCAGTGTTTTCAGATATCAGCTTCAGTGTTTTCAGCTTCAGTGTTTTCAGCTTCAGTGTTTCAGCTTCAGTGTTTTCAGATATTCAGCTTCAGTGTTTTCAGATATCAGCTTCAGTGTTTTCAGCTTCAGTGTTTTCAGCTATCAGCTTCAGTGTTTTCAGCTATCAGCTTCAGTGTTTTCAGCTTCAGTGTTTTCAGATATCAGCTTCAGTGTTTTCAGCTTCAATGTTTTCAGCTTCAGTGTTTTCAGATATCAGCTTCAGTTTTCAGCTTCAGTGTTTTCAGCTTCAGTGTTTTCAGCTTCAGTGTTTTCAGCTTCAGTGGTTTCAGATATCAGCTTCAGTGTTTTCAAGATATCAGCTTCAGTGTTTTCAGATATCAGCTTCAGTGTTTTCAGCTTCAGTGTTTTCAGATATCAGCTTCAGTGTTTTCAGCTTCAATTTTTCAGCTTCAGTGTTTTCATATATCAGCTTCAGTGTTTCAGATATCAGCTTCAGTGTTTTTCAGCTTCAGTGTTTTCAGCTTCAGTGTTTTCAGCTATCAGCTTCAGTGTTTCAGATATCAGCTTCAGTGTTTTCAGCTTCAGTGTTTCAGCTTCAGCTTCAGTGTTTTCAGCTTCAGTGTTTTCAAGATATCAGCTTCAGTGTTTTCAGATATCAGCACTAACATCTTCAGTAGCCAAATTCAGCTTCCATCATTCACACTCATTATTGCAGGTAATTCTATATATCTATTCATAATTATGTTAAAAGTTACAGTTTTTAATGTAGTTTTAGGTTCAATAAATGTTTCTCCTGTTCGTCCCGGGACTCAGGTGTGTTTTGGATTTTGGTCCTTGTGGGATTGAGTTTGACATTCCTGATCTAGAAGATTCAGTGATTTCAAAAGTGAAAGGATGAAGAAAAGGTCTGCAGTTTGATGAACGGCTGCACCAGGAGCGTCAGACTTTGAATTAGCAGCAGTTGTAATCGGACCTCTCCGGTTCTGTTCTGACCTGGATCCGCGTGTCCTCAGGTGGTCCTGAAGCTGCAGGGCTGCAGCAGTCCACCATCAAATGTGAGGAGGAGACGAGTTCCTGCTCATCTCCACGCTGCTGAAGCTGGGGCTGGTCGCGGGAAGACGCTGCTGTTGGGGGCGCGTGGACCGCAGCTACCGCAAGCTCAAGCTCTTCCTGGAGCAGTTCGCATCCCCGCCTCCGAGCTGCCCGTCCAGTCCAGGTGGGAGAGCGGCGCGCGCGTTCAGACGGGGGAAAGGAGTGCCCGAGTCAGCGTCTCTCCGCTCTGCTGCAGGTGTCACATCATCACCCGTTCAACCAGGGCTTCTATGACATCATCATCGCCACCGACGAGCAGAGTCTGAGCCGCCGGCGGTTCCTCCCAGACCAAAGGAAAGGAGAAGAAGAGGGAAGTGATCTGGATACTCCGGATGAACTCCAGAGGATTTAGAGTTGAACTCTGGATTAGAGTAACATTGGATTAACACAGGATTGATGTAGGATAGACCTAGACTGCTGAGATGAACTCTGGTTTCATTTGGATTAACTCAGGTTTAGCTCAATTTAGAATACTATTTAGATCAACACAGGATTATTTAGGATTAACTCAGACCTATCTCAGATTAATCCAGAACTAATTTGAAATAATTTAAGATTAACTCAAGATTAACAGGAATAAGACTGGATTATTTTAGGTTAGACTTGAAGAATAACATCAGGATTACCTGAGATTAACTCAGGATTATCCCAGGAATACTTAAGATTAACTCGAGGTGATAACTCTGGTAAAATCAGGTTCAGTTCTGAATTAACTCATGAACAACACAAGATTAATTTAAATTAAATTCTACATTAAATCAAATCACTATTAAGATTAAGTCAGGTTTAAATCAGGATTAACTAAAGTTTATTTTAAAATCAATTCAGAACTATTTCAAAAGATTAATATTATATTAAAGCAGGATTAAAGTATAGATTATCTCAGAACTATCTCAGGATTAATTCAGATTAATTTAAGGTTAATACGGGTACACCAGATTAATTTAAATTAGACTCAAAAATAAGATCAGGAATAACTCAGGTTTAATTCTAGTTTAACTGCGAATTATCCCGATTACTTTAAGATTAACTCGAGATAAATTTTCAATAAACACAGGATTAGTTAAAAACCCTTAATTAAAATCAGGTTTGATTCTGAAATAACTTTCGAGTAACACAAGATTAATTTATGTTAAATGTTAAATGAATTCAAATTAATATTAAGAAAAACTTCATTTTTTAATCTGGATTAACTCGGAAATTTATTCAAGATTAATTAAACAGGATTAAAGTAAATTATTCCAGAATCATCTCAGGATTATTCAAGATAATAACACATGATTAATTTGGTTTATCCTCAAGATTTATTTAGGGTTTAAATCAGGTTTACCATTAATTTAAGATGAACCCAGGATTAAC
The DNA here is from genome assembly GCA_003999625.1 of Oryzias javanicus. Lineage (NCBI taxonomy): Eukaryota > Metazoa > Chordata > Actinopteri > Beloniformes > Adrianichthyidae > Oryzias > Oryzias javanicus. The sequence goes on along the minus strand of CM012453.1, from coordinate 37,268,874 downwards.
TCTGGATTATTTAGAGATCATCTCAGGATTAATGGACTCTGTATTTGTTAGCGCCCCCAAGAGGCCTGCTGCTGGAACTGCAGGATCTTTCAGGAATTTTGAAACAAATCAGGAATTCCTTCTGCGTTTGTGGAGCTTTTGATTCATGATTTGTTTGTCTGTCTTAAGAGCTAAAGATAAGGAGTTTGGAGTCTCCAGAGGCGTGGACTTCCAGAATGTCTCCAATGTCATAAACTTTGACTTCCCCTGATGGTGGAGTCGTCGGCAGGTATCTGAAGCCGGCGCTGCGACCTCCTTCACGTGTTTTCTGCCTTCTTTCAGGATTGTTGTTTGTCTTTTTTGCAGAACGGCGAGAGCGGACGACCAGGGCACAGCGCTGTCCTTCATCTCACACACGGAGCGCCCCCTGCTGGCCGAGCTGGAGGAGGCTCTGAGCACAGGTGAGCTGCTGTGGTCGGCGTCCACGGCGTTAAAAACATGATTCTCACTGAATTGGAATGACGAGGTTTTTTGTCCTGAAGCAGGAACAGAATCATCTTTTGTTTTTGTTTTCTCAGACAACAGCGAGTCGGTCCTGAAGCCGGATCAGTTCAGGATGGAGGAGATCCAGGGCTTCAGGTACCGCTGCCGGGTGAGCTCCGCCTCCTTTCTCCTCCATGTCTCAGGTCATGAGCGGCTTCCTCGCCAGCGCTGACGCAGCCGTGTTTGCAGGACGCCATGCGCGCCGTGACCAAGCAGGCAGTGAGGGAGGCCAGGCTGAAGGAGATCAAGCAGGAGAAGCTGAGGGTCTGAGGAGGAGGAGGAGGAGGAGGAGGAGGAGGAGCTGATCAGAAGCTTCTGTCCCGCAGACGTACTTCCATGACAACCCCAGAGATCTGCAGCTGCTGAGACACGACAAGGACCTCCACCCCGCCGTGGTGAAGCCGCACATGAAGAACATCCTCGAGTAAGACCCTCGTCTTCATCGTATGTGAAGGCTTTCGGCGGGTGAATGTGACCCGTCTCACGGCGCTCTGATCTCAGCTGAAACTGCAGGAGGCGGTGCCGGTCCTCCTGCTGTTCTGAGTTTGTTTCAGATGATTTCTGTTTCCATTTTGTACAAGTTTGTTCTTCAAAGTGAAGTTTTGAGTTGAACCCAGGGGTCCCCACGCTTTTTCATGTGAGGACCACAGAACTGTTTTCTTCTCTGATGGGGGTCCAGGTCGGATTTTAGGCTAACAGAAGAAGTGTGACGATCACGGCCTAAACGTTAAGATTTAGGGTTTTCCAGAAAGACACACAGAGACAAATTTGAAATGTTTCATTTTTGTAAACTTCACAGAAAAAATAATACTTAAACATTTTAAAAACTAGATATAGATGAGATAGATTAATAGCTGAAGATGCTTAAATTGAAAGCTGAAAACACTGAAGTTAGTGGCTAGCTAAAATATTAGTTCATATAAATTCTAAAAAAATCTAAATTAGCTAAAACAGCTAGCATGTTGCTGAAATATTAGCTAAACTTCATAACAGCCTAAAAAACTGAAAAAAAGCCTAAATTATCCAAAATCAGCTAGCATAAAGCTAAAATATTAGATAAACTCCAAATTATAATATTATTATTATAATATATTATAATATTATTATAATATATGAATGGCGCTGTTCGAACGGCTGCTTGTTTTTGCATCTCCGTGATTTTTTAGATCATTTAGATTTTTTAGATTGTTTTTTTCTTGCTGGTTGGAGTTTTGTTCAACTCTTGTGGGTGGGATTACTTTTTGCACCTTTATTTGTTTTGCATATATTAATTTACTGTTATTTTAATTGGCCATTAAAAAGGGTGGGGGGTGCAGTAAGGCACACTTCTTTTCATCTCATGGACTACATATTCATCTGATTTCCAAGCAACTCTTAATTTCTCCAAGCAGTATCAAGTATTGGTAAACATCTATCAGTAGTTGCAAAGAAGCACATAAATAAACCGATATTACAGCTTAGCAAGGACCTAGAACTTTCTACAACAGATATGCTGTGACGAGTGGACGCTGGCATGACTGTTGCCGCTATTCTCCGGCTGAAATAACTTTTTTCACGTTTGTACTCAGGATTTTGCTGTGGACTTTTATTCTGTGGATTTCTGCCCCGGAAGGTACACATTATTGTGCTTCATGGAAAACATCCATAGAAATGTCTGTAACATTAGATTGCTTTACTGCTGTGGACCAAGCAGAAATAGCATCAGTTATTACATCTTCTAAAACTTCCACTTGTCTCCTAGACCCAATCCCCACTAAACTTTTTAAAGAAATCTTCCCCCTAATCAGTGAATCTATTCTAACCATAATAAATGCCTCCCTGGAAACTGGTTATGTGCCTCAGTCTTTTAAATGTGCTGTTGTTAAACCTCTTTTGAAAAAGCCCAGCCTGGATCCTGACATTCTGGCCAACTATAGACCAATATCTAATCTCCCATTCATATCTAAAATCCTAGAAAGAGTTGTGGTAAAGCAGCTGCAGTGCCACCTACAGGACAACAATCACTTTGAGGATTTTCAGTCGGGTTTCAGACCTCACCATAGCACTGAAACTGCACTGGTCAGAGTTACCAATGATTTGCTATTAGCTTCAGAAAGGGACTAATCTCTGTTCTGGTCCTGTTAGACCTGAGCGCAGCCTTTGATACTATTGACCACAGCATCTTACTCCATAGACTAGAGCATGACATAGGGATCAGAGGATCTGCCCTCCAGTGGTTTGAATCCTATCTATCTGATAGATACCAGTTTGTTCACGTAAATGGACAGTCCTCTCATTGTACTCGAGTTAGCTACGGAGTCCCACAGGCTCAGTTTTAGGGCCCATCCTATTCATGCTTTACATGCTGCCCTTAGGAGACATAATCAGGAAACACAGCATTAATTTCCACTGTTATGCAGATGATACACAGCTGTATTTATCCATTAAACCAGATCAGAATGACCACCTAGAAAAACTGAATTCCTGCATCAGAGACATTAAGTCCTGGATGACAATTAATTACCTCCTTCTGAACCCAGAGAAAACGAGGTCATGATACTGGGTCCTAAACACCTGAGAGATGCTCTCTCAGATAAGATAGTCTCCTTGGATGGTGTAAATATTGCTCCCAATTCTTCAGTCAGAAACTTAGGGTCTTATTTGACCAGGATTTATCATTTAATGCTCACATATCTCAAGCTTGTAAAACTGCATTTTTTCACCTACGCAATATCGCTAAGATTAAAAATATGTTATCTAAAAGTGATGCTGAAAAACTCATCCATGCATTTGTTACGTCGAGACTGGATTACTGTAACTCTTTACTGATAGCATGCCCTAAAAGTTCTTTAAAAGGTCTTCAGCTTGTCCAGAATGCAGCAGCAAGATTGTTAGCAGGAACTAGCAGAAGAGAACACATCACTCCTGTGTTGGCTTCTCTCCACTGGCTCCCAGTTGAATTTAGAGTAAAGTTCAAAATCCTCCTGTTAACATATAAGGCTCTGAATGGTGTGGCCCCATCCTATATTAGAGATCTCATAGTTCCTTACCAGCCAATCAGAACGCTTTGCTCACAGAATGCAGGACTGCTTGTAGTTCCTAGAATTTTTAAAAGTACAGTCGGAGGTAGAACCTTCAGTTATCAAGCTCCTGTTCTCTGGAATAAGCTCCCAGCCCATGTCAGAGAGGCAGGTACAGTTTCTACCTTCAAAACTAGCCTTAAAACATTCCTATTTGGACAGGCGTTCTGCCAGACTAGCCAGTAATCATAGAATAATTAACATAATGCTCCCATACTGTTCTGAAGTTTGGGGAAATAATTATTATAATCACATACTTCTCCAATATATGCTTGAAATATAAATGATGAAATATGTATATTCTCTACATAATAACATAGAAGGCTGCTAGAAGTTAGAAGCTGGGAAAAGTATGGTGCACTGGGGCTCTGTCCTCTTTTCCATCTACTTCTCCTCTCCTCTACTTTTTTATTTACTTCTAATTGTATGCCTTTGTTGGTGGTGCAGTATAATTCACATGTTTTTCTTCTCTCCGACTCCCCTGTGGGAGACCGGGAGAGACTGCAGTTTCCGGGAGACTTGTTGGTGATCCTGACGAAGCCCCGCCCATCTGGATGAAGCCCCGTCACCATCCGTCACCATCCTGCATCTCTGAGTGGGAGTGATTCCTGGTGGGTCGTCTGTCCTCCTGCTCCTGGTCGTGGTCTGCAGTTCTGCCTCATCTGGACTATGGACTTAATCATCACTCGTCCCTCAGCTCTATATGAATGAACTCAGCTCTATATGAATGAACTCTACTCATATATGCAGTTTTAGCAGCTAACTTTTCTTTAACCGTTCTGGTATCGCCTGTCCGTCCTGGGATGGGATCTCTCCTCATGTGGGAATCCCTAAGGTTTTCTTTTTTTTCCTGACTCAGGTTTTTTTAGGAGTTTTTCCTTACCGCGAGGGAGGGTCTAAGGACAGGGATGACCTGTTCTTTATAGTCTGTTTAGTTTTTACCTATTGTGCATATTTTATGACTCCATCTGTGCATCTGTAAAAACTGCAGGCATGAAGCCCAATGAGGCAAATTGAATTTGTGATATTGGGCTATATAAATAAAATTGAATTGAATTGAATTGAACTATTTTTCGACTGCTTTTGTTCGTGCTGTCATGCCGTGAGCAACTGAAGGAACTAGACTCCAGCCGCTGTCTGACATGGCTTCATCTGCCCGGAGCTACCTGCCTCTACAGAACCATCACCATGCAATTGTCAGCTACTTTCCCCTGCAAACTGTATGTCTGGTCAGCTTTAACCTGGACCCTCCTGTGGCTCTTCCACCGGCCCTCGGCAGGGCTGATCCAGTACCCTGCAGCTGAACTCCTCCGTCTCCACTGTCAGTGCGCGGGTCCTTCACCTCTGCTGCATTTCCACATCGACTCTCCGCTCCTGCCCCGCCGAAGGTACATCCACCGCGGCACACGTCAACAGTTCCGCGATGACGCATCCAAACACATCCGGTTCTCCTCCTTCGCCACTCGTCGCCCTCCCCGCTACTCTGGACACCCTGTGGACCACAGTGTGCTCTCCAGCCTTCCCAGGTTGGAGAATGTGGCCGGCTCTGCTACGCCCCAAAACTCTGCAACCATCAACTTTGGTCTCATCAACATCCGCTCTCTCTCTAACAAGGGTCAGCTGATTAAGGACACAATATCTGACCGTAAGTTTGACATTCTCTGTGTGACAGAAACTTGGCAGCATCCTAATGACTTTTCACACCTCAACGACTCCACCCCTTCCGGCTTTGTTTACATCTGTCAACCGCGTTGCTCTGGCCGCGGAGGAGGTCTCGCGGTGATCTACCGCGAGACGTTGAAAGTACTCCCGCTCTCTCTCCCCTCTTTCAGTTCAATGGAGTGTACTGCATTCATGCTTTCCGGACCCACTCCTATGGTGATTGCAGTTGTTTACTGCCCCCCCAAGCCAAGCAGTGACTTTCTGAATCAAGTGAGAACCTTGTTCCTCGCCATCATCAACACCAGTTTGGCTACTGGTGTTGTCCCTTCTGTTTTTAAACACGCATTTGTTCAACCCCTGCTTAAAAAACCTAGCCTAGACAGCTCTGTGTTGGCAAACTTTAGACCCATCTCCAGGCTGCCTTTCTTATCAAAAATCTTGGAGAAAGTGGTCTACCTGCAGCTAGAGGAATTTTTGAGCTGTCATAACATCTTTGAAGTCTTCCAGTCTGGTTTTAGAGCCCGCCACAGTACAGAATCAGCATTACTGAGGGTCAGTAATGACATTCTGCAGGCTACTGACGCTGGAGATCACGTGGTCCTAGTTCTGCTAGATTTATCAGCAGCCTTTGACACAGTGGACCACCATATCTTCATATCGAGGCTCCAGAGCCTGGTGGGGATTCAAGGCACTGCTCTTGACTGGTTCAGATCGTACTTGACAGGACGAACGATGTGTGTTAGTCTTGATGGTTTTAAATCTAGAACAGCTGGGGTGTCTTTTGGAGTCCCACAGGGTTCAGTTTTAGGGCCTCTATTGTTTTCCCTATATCTTCTCCCACTAGGGTCCATTCTGAGAATGCACAGCGTCTCCTTTCATCTGTATGCCGACGATAGCCAAATCTATGTGCCATTGAAAAAGACAGAGGGTTTTTCTGTTGGCCCGCTTTTATCATGCCTTTCAGATATCAAGGACTGGTTGGCTCTAAATTTTCTAAGTTTCAATGAAAGCAAAACTGAAGCACTTGTGTTTGGACCAAATGATGATAGAGGATCATCCCCAGTTGATCTGGGTTATCTGACTAACTTTTTAAAATCAACTGTTTCTAATCTGGGTTTTAGATTGGATAGTCATTTTAAATTTGATCACCAGATCAGCTCAGTGGTGAAAACAAGCTTTTTTAATCTTCGGCAACTCTCCAAGGTGAAACCATTATTATCCCGTGTAGATTTTGAGACAGTAATCCACGCCTTCATCACGTCTCGGCTGGATTATTGTAACTCGCTTTACTTTGGTCTTAGCCAAACGTCTCTCTCACGTCTCCAACGGGTCCAACATGCAGCTGCCCGCCTCTTGGTTGGAGGTCGTAAGAGAGACCACATCACGCCGATTTTAGCTTCACTCCACTGGCTGCCTGTACATTTTAGGATTCATTTTAAGATTCTTTTATTCGTTTTTAAGTTAACAGTCTTTTATACACGGTTCTCCCATTATAACTCCTGAACGGCTTTCTCCTATCTCTGCGGCGGAAGGTGCTTTTAGCTGATCAGCTCCTTCTGGAGACCCCGAGGTCCAGGTGAAAGCTCAGAGGGACAGGGCCTTTGCGGTTGCTGGCCCAAGGCTCTGGAACTCTTTGCCTTTGGCTATCAGAGAAGCACCGTCCCTGCCCATTTTTAAACCCGTCTAAAGACACATTTTTATGCTCTGGATTTTAACCATCATGAGACTCCTGCCTTTTTACTGTTTTTTACTGCTTTTGTTTTTAATTGTCATTCTATTGACTTTTATGTATCTATTTATCTTTGTTGCTGTATTTATGTTTTTAGTGTTCAGCACTTTGTTTTAGCATTCTGCTCTTTGAAAGTGCTACATAAATAAAGCTGAGTTGAGTTGAGTTGAGTTGTTTACTCACCTGTCATCTTTATCCTCCAATATAATTGTGATGGGAGATTTTAATCTACATTATGATAACCAGCTCCTCCCTCTCTCCAGAGACTTCTGCTCATGCCTGGACAGTCTCAACTTCATTCAATATGTGCATTCCCCAACCCACACTAAAGGACATATTTTGGACTTGGTCTGTTGCTCCGGGTTGACCCCCACCAATTGTACTCTTGATAATATTCATGTAACCGATCATTTTCTTGTATCTTTCAGTATTTCTGTGTCCATATGTGTCTCTAAACCGCCACGCCATATCACCTTTCGTAATATCAAAAATATGAATGTAAGCACTCTATCTTCTCATATTAACCGCATGTCACTCAGCCTACTCATAACAGGGGGCACACTCTGGATCTGGTCATAACCCACGGCCTGTCCTGTAGTGTGTCCTCTGTTGTTGATGTGGCTGTGTCAGATCACTGTTGTGTATTTTTTAATATCACCAGTTTTATGCAACGGGAAGCTCCAGTGAGAACGGTGAGGAAACGATATATAACTCCTGATGTGGCTGCAGATTTTATCAACATTTTACATCAAACTCCTGCTCAGATTTTACCTGCATCATGTGATTTTATGGTTGAGTATTTTAATAACAAACCAGCGTTAGCAATTGATGCTGTAGCTCCGCTAAAAACAAGAACTGTCAAAACTAGAGCAACAGCACCATGGAGAAATGAAAATATTAGTGCCATGAAACGTGAATGCAGGAGAGCAGAGAGGAAGTGGAGGAAATCTAAGATGACTGTACATCTAGAAATGTTTAAAGAAAAACAAACTATGTACATCTATGCAATAAAAAAAGCTAGGACCCTCCACTTCTCAAACTTAATCATACAAAACAAAAATGACCCAAAATTCCTCTTTAAAACAATAGACACTTTGACCAAAGGAGGTTTTCAGAGGTCCTCCATGACAGCATCAGATGCTACATGTGAGAGTTTTGCAGACCACTTCAGGAGTAAAATCAATGCTATTAGATCTAGTCTTTCAACTCAAACAGACCTTGGTTTTAATGAATCAATAGCATTGTATTTATCAGAGGAAACACTGGAAAGTTTTGTCCTGGTTGACGCTCTGGCACTTGGTCGAGTTTTCTCCCAGTTAAAGCCAACCACCTGCCTTTTAGACCCAATCCCCACATCACTTTTAAAAACATATTATGATGCCTTTGAACCTCAGCTCCTAAACATAGTAAATTACTCTCTTCAGACAGGTGTCTTCCCCTTTAGACATTTAGAGTCATTTAGACACCAACAATTTAAACAATTATCGACCAGTATCCAACTTACCGTTTTTAAGTAAAATGATTGAAAAAACAGTTTTAATTCAATTGAATGAGTTTTTAAATAGAAATAGTATATTTGAAAAATATCAATCTGGTTTTAGGACAAACCACAGCACAGAGACAGCCCTGGTTAAAATAGTTAATGATATCAGATGTAACCTGGACTGTCAGAAACTCTCAGTCCTGGTGCTGCTGGATCTGACCGCAGCATTTGATACCACGGATCACAAGATTTTACTTTGTAGGCTGAGAGGTTTGGGGATCTCTGGTTCTGTTCTGAAGTGGTTTTATTCCTATCTCACAGATCGTAGATTTTATATAAGTATGGATACATGCTCTTCAAAGGTCTTTGAAATCAACTGTGGGGTCCCCCAAGGTTCAATTTTAGGCCCACTACTTTTTAATTTATATATGCTGCCCCGTGGGGACGTCATCAGGAGACACGGCGTTTGTTTTCACAGCTACGCTGACGATACACAACTTTACATTGCTGTGTCTCCTGATGATGAAGAGTCGGTCAACGTTCTTTTAAATTGTATTTTAGACATTAAGTCATGGATGGCAGAGAACTTCTTACAGCTGAACCAGGACAAAACAGGTTCTAGTGATCGGTTCTGAAGACAAGAGAGAGTTTGTTTCATCTAAACTAAAAAAACTATCAAACTTCTCACTGTGAGAGAAACCTGGGGGTGATTTTTGACTCTGAGTTGAATTTTATTCCACAAATTAAAAACATAACAAAAACAGGATTTTACCATCTTAAAAACATTGCCAGACTCCGCCCATTTCTCTCTCTTCCAGAACAGAGGTGCTAATGCATGCTTTTATTTCCAGTAGATTAGATTACTGTAATGCCCTGCTCTCTGGTCTTCCCAGGAAAAGGATTTCAAACCTTCAACTATTACAAAACTCAGCCGCACGCGTGCTGACAAGGACCAGGGGGCGGGAACACATTACACCCATTTTAAAACCGCTGCATTGGCTCCCTGTGCAATTCAGAATTGATTTAAAAGTTCTTTTATTGGTTTATAAATGTTTTTATGGCATCGGGCCTTCTTATTTATCTGATATGATTTTAAGGTATGAGCCCTCGAGGACCCTGAGGTCCTCTGGAACAGGCCTGTTAGTCATTCCAAAAGTTAGAACTAAAACAGACAGCGAGACCTCATTCAGTTATTATGGACCTCGCCTGTGGAACAGCCTCCCAGAATGCATCAGGGCTGCAGAGACTGTTCATGTTTTTAAGGGAAGGCTCAAGACCTACCTTTTTAATCTGGCTTTTAATTGAAATCTAGAAAGTTATTTTATACTTTGTTTCATGCTTTTATGTTGTTTTATGTTCTCTCTTTATGCTTTTTACCTAGTTGATATTTATTTATTTTTACTGATGTATGTCTGTCTATTTTATCTATTTACCTGTCTGGTTATTTATATCTGTTTTTATTTATTTTTAATTTTTTACTCCTTTTACATTTTTAACTCCAGTGTCGTCCTCTGAGGGATCCTCCACATCAGTGATTGTCTTTGTCAGTGAACGGGGTCGCTGCAGTGGGACCTCCCGGGTCTTTGCTAGGACCTGGGGGGGGTCCTGTAATAGTGTACTCTGTTAACTTGATTGGGGGTCACTGGTGTGGACAGATCTCTAAAATATTGTTTCCTCACTTCAGTACAAAGCCAGATTTCTATTTAGATTTCTATTTAGATTTTCCATATATTTATTTATTTTTTCCCATCCTTTGGGGACGAGTGTGTGTGTTAGTCCGTGTGTGTGGAGAGGTGGGGGGTGGGGGGTTGTGGACATTGTTTAGGTCCCACAATGTTTCCTGTTCTTTGTTTCTTTTTTCTTTTTAAATTCTGATTGTTTTTATGTTAAGCACTTTGATTGAAATTAATTTTTTCCAAAAGGTGCTATATAAATAAAGCTTGATTTGATTTGATCCCCCCATCAGACTTCTCTGACCCCGATGCACTAGTCTCTTTTTATAACAAAAGTCTCTCTGATATTCTCAACCTCCTCGCTCCTGTAAAAACCAGCACTGTTTTATTCACAAAATCTGTTCCCCGGTGAACCTCTGAGTTTCATGAAATAAAAGCTTAAGGCCCCCGACTAGAGCGGCTTTTTGAATGAACCAGTTTGTCAGTTCACAAGGAAATGTTCGTAACCCACATCATGCAGTATAAGGACTTAGTTATCCTCACAAAAACAAACTATTTCTCCATTCTCATCTGTACAAACAAAGGAAACTCTAAAACTTTATTTTCTCTTATGAATACAATTTATCAACCCCCCGATACTCTTCCCTCTCATATGTTCTCCACTGACACCTGGAACTCCTTTCATGCATTTTTTGACCATAAAATACAGAGTATACATCAGCACCTCCACTCTTCTCCCCCTCCTCCCATCTCCCCAGATTCTTTCTGTCTCCCATACATTTTCTACTTTCCAGATGCCCGATCCCAGTGAAATCTCCTCCCTCATCCAAAAGTCAAAGTCTTCTCCATGCCAGCTCGACCCTCTCCCAACTTCCTTGGTGAGGTCCTGTCTCTCCTCTCTTCTTCCTGTTATCTGTGCCATCATTTACTCTTCATTAACTGCTGGTATTGTTCCTTCATTTCTCAAAACAGCTGCTGTCAAACCAATCTTGATAAAACCTGGTTCTGATCCTAATATTCTTAATAACTACCGTCCAATTTCTAACTTGCCATTTATCACCAAAATCCTAGAAAAAATAGTTTCCTCTCAATTTAACTTCCATCTCCTGCAAAATAACCGCTTTGAACCCTTTCAATCCGGTTTCCGCCCCTCTCACCGCACAGAAACGGCTCTCATAAAAATCACTAATGACCTCCTCCTTGCAGCTGACTCTGGACTCATCCTCATCCTCCTTGACCTGAGTGCAGCCTTTGATATAATATCCCATTCCATCCTCCTCCATAGACTTTCTTCTCTCGGTATCGTCTCCACCCCCTCCGCTGGTTTTAATCTTACTTCTCAGACCGTCAGTTCATCCAACTCAAATCATTTAGATCACAGTCATCATCAGTTTCCACTGGTGTTCCCCAAGGTTCCGTCCTTGGCCCCCTCCTCTTCATTACTTACCTCCTATCCCTTGGCAACATTTTTCGTAAATTTAATATTGATTTTCATTGTTTTGCGGATGACACCCAGCTCTATCTTTCCAGTTAGCCTAATTCTTCTCTTCCACCCCCTCCCTCTCCTCCTGTCTGTCTGAAAAAAAAAATGGTTTACGTCAAACTTTCTTAAACTCAATGGCGACAAAACTGAAATACTTCTTGTAAACCCCCCCTCGCATCAGACTCTCTGTAGACTCAGCGTCGGTCTCCTCCTCCCCTCAGGTAAAGACTCTGGGTGTCATTCTCCACAGCTCTTTATCATTTCATTTTCACATCAATAACGGTACTCGAGCTGCCTACTTCCACCTGCGCAATATTGATCATCTCCGCCTTTTCTCACGGACCACTCCGCCTTGACAATAATCCCTCATTTATTCTATTTCCCTCCCTAAAATAAATTACAAGAAAACAGAATCAATGTATTCAACTCGAGCTCCCAATCTATGATCACATCACCCCTGTCCTCCAGCAATTGCACTGGCTTCCATTACGTTTCAGAATTCAGTTTCCAAATTTCCTTTGACATTTAAAACCTCCATAATCTGCCCTCCTACCTATCTGCTCTCTCTCCTCCAAATTTACACCCCTGTCGTTCCCTCAGGTCCTCTTCTTCTCTCCAGCTCTCTGTACCTCCAGTGGGTCTATTCACTATGGGGAGCCGAGCCTTCAGTCACTATGGGGAGCCGAGCCTTCAGTCACTATGGGGAGCCGAGCCTTCAGTCGGCCGGCTCCCAAACTCTGGAACTCTCTCACACTTGAACTCCGCAATATTGTCTCCCTACCAATGTTGAAATCCCGTCTAAAAACTCATCTGTTTAAATCTGCTTTCTCACTTTGATTTTCTGTCTATTCTTGCTGGTTTATTTATTTTTATGTAATTTTATTGTGCTCTGTTTTTATGTCTATTTACTCTATTTTATTATGTACAGTGTCCTTGAGTGTCACGAAAGGCACTTCAAATAACATTTATTATTATTATTAATTGTTGTCTACATTAGGTTTTTGAATAGGTGTGTGAGGATGCTGTCCCTCCACCCACAGAGTTAAAAGGTCAGGTACTCAGCATGGACATCATTTTGTTTTCTGTTAAGTCTATTTTCTACCAGATGTCCCTTCTTTTGTCCAAGGCTGACCTCTACTGGATGTTCACTTGGGTGCACACAAGGAGACAAACCAGGAGAGGATCAGCTGGGGCCTATTGACTATTTACCAGTGGACTGAACCATCTGCTTAGAAGAGGAAGAACAGACTCATAGACTAACTTTGATTTATTTTGCATTTTTCTGATAGTTGTATGTAGTTTTGTTTTTGTTAAAATCATAGTAACTCATTTCTACTACTACTACTCATTTCTTCAGACATTCTGCATTCTTCATCTTAGCTGGAGGGTTCAGAGCAAGGCAATCACCTTGTGGGGGTCTAATTGATGTGAAAGATATGTATTGCATGCCACCAACAATTAGGTTAAGGTTAAAATCGTACTTTATGTCAAAATTTTTCACAATTTACTCAAACCCAAGCCAAACACAAGAGACATACATGATCCAACCTTATATATATATAATACATTTATTGGAACTCTGTTTTATCTTACAGTTGGTTCTAAGTCATATAAAATAAAAACAAGTTCAATCAATAAACCAAAAACATATGATTGTCACTTACAGTAAATCACAAAAAAGCAAGTACTGCAAATAAATAATTTACAGGAATATGTACATTACGCGTAACACTAATTTAATGGAGGTGCAAATAAAGCTTTGGATCATTGTACAGAAAACACCGTAAGCTTACTGTCCTCAAAATGGTGGAAGCCATTAAAAGTCAAACCTTTTTCAGACAGTAATGCTTAACTTTCCTGCGAGAAATTACTTTATACAGTACAGAGAACAAAAATATGATATCAAACTAGAAAAGTGGTTATGGGTTGTACATAGTGTCACAATCTATTGAAAGATGAAGAATGTTTAATGTTTGCTGCCTATTGAAGTATCAGGCCATAAGCACAGGAGTAGTTGAGATGACAGGAGACTCATTTCTGGAGAAGGTAAATTCTGTTTGTGATACTTCTTGCTACCCTTGCCAGAAGAGACAGAAACAGGCTGTTACATGAGAAAAAAAGAACTTTCCAGTCTGTACCGCATAGTAGGAGAGGTGATCAGATGTGTGCAATGTACGAATCTAATTCACTCCAGTAAGGTCAATAAAACAAACTTGTGATTCATCTTGAATGTCATCAAAGTGGTCTTTTCTGCAGTAGATCCACATTAGCCAGAGTTCAAATATTCCAGTGCTACTTCGTAGCAAAACTTGTATTGTTCCTGTAAAAGAATACACAAAAACAAACATATTAAAACTAACAGAAAAATATATATGAAAGTTTTAAGTTTCCAACCATTTAGCCTTACATGCTACAAACAATAAACTATACTTATTACAAACAAAAGGGGATAAAAAAATCAAAAATGCAGTACATAAACAAAAGATAAATTATAAAATATGTATTGAGACTGATCTATACCAGTAAAAAGCATCAATTCTCATTGGTAGCTGGTAGATTCTTACTAATATTTTCAATAACTAATTTGCAAATAAGATGGTGTAGTACCCGTTCTAATACATTTATATCTAATTTACTCCCAAGCACACTCTTGAAAAGTACTGCTGCAAAACTGGGTGGAACGATGTAGTGTTAGAAATGTGTAAGGAAGAAGAAGAAGAATCTTTATTTCTATAGCACTTTTCACAGAACGAGTTCACAAAGTGCTTCACAAAAGAGTATAAAATCAAAAGACACAGGGAAATAAAATCAATTATCAATAATAAAACAACTCAAACACAGTAAAACACGGTAAAACATAGTAATACAAGGGCTAAGATCAACTAAAAGCTCTCCTGAATAAAAACATCTTGACCTGAGATTTAAAACACTCAACAGAGTTCATGTGACGCAACGGCAGTGGGAGGAGTTCCTGAGACGAGGAGCAACAGCTTGGAAAGAGACGTCTCCTCTCGTCTTAAAGAGGGTTTTTGGGATGCTTAAAAGATTCTGGCTGGAAGACCTCAAAGATCAGGCTGAAGAGTACGGGGTTAAAAGGTCACAGATGTACGTCGGGGCTTGACCGTGCAAGGCTCTAAAAACTAAAAGTAAAATTTTAAAATCAATTCTGAATTTGACAGGTAACCAATGTAAAGCGGACAATATCGGAGTGATGTGAGTCCGTTTACTGGTTCCTGTTGAGAGCCTTGCTGCAGAGTTCTGGACGAGCTGAAGACGGTTTAGGGAGCGTTTGTTAAAACAGGTAAAAAGACAGTTACAATAATCTAAACGAGGGGAAAGAGGGCAGGACGAGGGTTTGATCCTTTCCAGCAGAGAATGAATGTCCTCCACTGACACAGGAGCAAAACTGGACCATGAGTGTGAACGGTGTGGGCTCTGAGAGAGCTGAACACTGGCTAAAGGAGGGATGTTTGCTCCAACATCCAAAACCTTGGCTAAGAAACCCTGAAGAAATGAGCTACAGTCAGGCAGAGAAAGGTTTGGGAAATTAGAGGCGCAGGGAGAAACAAGAGAGTTTAGAGTGCTGAAGACAAACTTGGGAGCTTTCTTATTAGTAGAAATAAATTTGCAAAAGAAAGCTGACCTGGTCTGCTTTATCATTTCATTCAAAGAACAGATCAGATCTTTAAGATGAAGTCTATGCACTTCCAAATTCGTTGATTTCCATAAACGCTCCACTTCGCGACACAACCTTCTGGAGCTGCGGAGTTCTTCATTCATCCATGGATGAATTTGAATTCATAAAAGAGTCAACATCATAGAAGCTCTTAAAGGAATAAATGTCAAACAGGTCAGTAAAAGCATCAGAAGCATTCTGATCTAGAATACGGTGCTGTGACACAAGAGGAGCTGGAGAAGGTAAGAGTGGAAAAGTCACATTAAAATACAGCTGTGATCACTCACAAGACTGTCTTTCACACAAAGTCAGTCAATTTCTAGACCTAGAGAGAACACAAGGTCCAAAGTATGACCTTTAACATGGGTGGGACCTGTTACATGCTGAATAAAATTAAAGGATTCCGTTAAAAATGATAATTCTGAACTAAAAACACAGGAAGAATCCTCAAAATGGGCATTAAAATCTCCCAATAAAAGCACTTTATAAAGCTTTATAATACCAGACAGAAACTCCTCAAACTCATCCAAAAAGACTCTGGTAGGACCAGGAGGTCGGTAAATAATAATGCAGTGAAAAGAAGGATTAGATCCAACCTTCACGATCTGGAGTTCAAATGAAGTGAAAGAGTCTGAGTTCAGTTTGGTGCTTGGGAAAAGGTCCCGGTGGATGAGAGCCAGTCCACCCCCGCCCCGTCCAGATGGGCGTGGGGTGCTGAGTGCGGAGCAACTCAGCTGCTTCGTCTGACTGAGGACTTCATCTCCACTCGTCCCTCAGCTCTATCTGAATGAACTCTATTGTAGAAGCTCATTCTTCTTTACCAGTTCTGGTATCTCCTGTCCGTCCTGGGATGGGATCTCTCCCTCATGTGGGAATCTCTAAGGTTTCTTCTTTTTCCTGATTCAGGTTTTTTAGGAGTTTTTCCTTACAGAGAGGGAGGGTCTAAGAGCAGATATCCAGTTTTAGTCTGTTTAGTCTGTAGATATTTGTTCATGTTTCATGAATATTTTCTGCAACTGTAAAATTACCTGCATGAAGCTCAATGAGGGAAAATTTCTTTGTGATTTTGGGCTGTAGAAATAAAATTGAATTGAGAATGATCACAGGTGAAGAACTGGCTCACCTTTCTCTACTTGACTGAATGTTCTTGGTTGTAACTTATTTTAACAAGAACTAACCCCCAAACCCACCCAAATTATTCCCACCCACCCAAAGCAATTTTGGTTATATGATCAAAGTGGTGAGAACACCTCCCATTAAGAACACAACATCTTCAAGTATTATTATAGTCACCAGAACTGAAAGTGATCTCTACCAGAAAATATTGAATTTTAAATAACTTACAATGTATTATGCAAACTTAAAAATACATTAACAAAAATGTAGATAATTTATTAAAAATAATTTGAGCTAAGTTGTTCCTCACCAGTAGGTCCACCATGTTAGGTTTGTTGTTTCTCAGTGTTTTGACAGCATGGAAAACATCCACAGAGCGCTGGTGCTGCAGCATTTCACACACAATGCTGATGGCACAGAAGGTCCCGCTGCGACCACCTCCATTTCTGTGGAGGGTAGACACAGGAGTATGAGAAAAGACACAATAAACACAACTGACAGACGGGTGGGTCTTTTTTTCAGAAAAGTATCCATTAAAAGCATTTAGGGAGATTTGTGTTGCAATAATGACTTATTGTCAGTAGATGGAGGTGTTTCATTTCCACCAACACCACTACTGGATTAAAGCTGAGCAAACATACAGGCAGTGCACCACGGTGCGCCCCTCTCCCCCGTCATACTCCTCCTGCCACTTGTCCACTTGTCGAATGAGTTTCAAGAAGGAGCGTTTGGACATGGGGGTGTCTCTGTACATGGGCCAGCCCAGAAACTGGAACTGCTGGACCATCCGGTACCCATCCTGAGGCTGGGAGACAACAACAAACGGGTCATCCTGTGTTATAACACATTGCTTTTTGTTATTGCTCATAACCTGAAAGCAAAGATTTCACAAAAGATTTTTATAAATAGATCTGCTGCTGGAGACACGCATTTGAGCAATTCACAAAGTGGACAATGAGAATTATCAATTCATAAAAGTTGTCAGGGTAATGTGTGATGAAAATGTGTTATAATTCAAATGCAGGAGAAATATACAACATAGTATAAAGTAGAACTAGCATTGACAATTGGGAAGACAAAGTGTTTATGTTTCTGTGGTGCAATAGCTTTGTCTTATGAAGTTATCAATGCTGGTATATCATACTTTGGGTACTATAAAGACTTATTAGGATTTTGATCAAATTAAAAAAAAAACAATTTGTTGACTTAAAAATGTACCTTACTTCGACATTTTTGTAAAAAGTAAATCTGGATATGTTTGGTTTGAAATATCTTTATAAACAATATTGGATTGTAAAAAAATATATAGAAAATTAGAGAAAAAAAGTCGTTTACAAATAATTTTAAATTAGAATGACTGGCTGCATTGTGATGTAGTGGTTGGATTCTAAATTGTTCCTTAGATGTGGTCCTAGGCGGGGGAGTAGTAAGCCACCCAGGATTCACTCCTCCATCGCCCAACAGTGGCTTGGACAGGCTCCAGCAAATTTACGACCCATAACGGTTTGTGAAATGTTTGGATTAGGTAGAAATATATCAAGCAAAAATCCATTTCTAAAATTAGCAATATAGACAGTCTGACCACTTAGCAATTCTGCTCAAACCGGTTAACAACAAAAGACTGGAAACAAATCCAGTTTCAGTCAGAACCATTAGCACCTGGACTGATAGCTCACAGGCTGCTCTGCAGGGCTGCGTCGAGGCCACAGACTGGAGCACCTTCAAAGAGGCTCCTAACAATCTTTATGCATACACTGAGCCAATCAGTGACTACATCAGTTGGTGCGCGTTCTGGTTCAATGGGGACATAAACCAAAAAATGAAGATGAAGAGGGAGGCCTTCAAGTCTGGAGATCCAGCAGAATACAAAAAAGCACAGTATGAGCTGCAGAAATCCATCAGAGCAGCGAAACGGGATTATTCCAGAAAAATCGAAGGTTACTACCTCAGCCACAACACACGCAGCATGTGGCAGGGAATTCAGTGTGTCACAAACTACAAAGGAACACAGCAACCTCTGACCCCGCCGGACAAAACCCTTCCGGACAGCCTGAACTGCTTCTATGCCAGGTTTGATAGGCAGAACACAGATTCCTTCAAAGTTTCCCTGCAATCCCAGCGACACCCCCCTACAAGTTGCAGACACACAGATGCTGAAGGCTCTGAAGAAGGTGAACCCCCACAAGGCAGCAAGACCTAATGGAGTGCATCCAAGGGTTCTGAAATCTTCTGGAGAGCAGCTAGCCGGGTTGTGTGCTAACATCTTCACCACGTCACTATCCCAGTACCCACCATATTCAAGACATCCTCCATCATCCCAGTTTCCAAGAGACCCGACACATCCACCCTGATCGACTTCAGGCCGGTGGCACTCGCATCGATCGCCATGAAGTGCCTAGAAAAATTAATCCTCAGCCACATCAACAGCATGGTCCCAGAAACAATTGACCCCCTCTAATTTGCGTATCACCCCAACCGATCAGTGGACGATGCAGTAGCAACGACCCTCCACCACACCCTGCACCACCTGGAGAGCAGCAGAGTGTACGCCTGTTCCTAGATTACAACTCTGCATTCAACACTATCCGCCCAGGCAGACTGATCGAGAAACTGACGAACCTTAAAGCCCCCCCCTCCGCAACTGGATCCTAGACTTTCAAACAGACCGACCACAGGCGGTGAGGATGGGAGGACAGCTGTCGACTGAGCTCTTGGTCAGCACAGGAACCCCTCAGGGCTGCTGCCTCAGCCCCAAACTCTTCACCCTCTACACTCATGACTGTGTCTCAAGCCAGGACGGGACCGTCATTATCAACCATCCTGGGGCTCATCAAAGATGGAGATGAGTCAGCATACAGGGCCGCGGTGGACGATGTTTTGGTCTATGGTGAGGAAAACGACCTCATACTAAACAAAGACAAGGCAGTGGAAATAATACTGGACTTTAGGAAAAATCCTCCCCCCCTGCAGCCTCTACTCATCAGAGGCGCTGAAGTGGAGAGGCCAGACACCCACAAATTCCTGTGACTGCAAGTCTCGGCTGACCTAAGCTGGACCACCAACACCAAAGCCGTGGTGAAAAAAGCCTAGCAAAGGCTTTACTTCCTTACGCTGCTCAGGAAGGCATGACTGCAACAGAGCCCCCTCACTCAGGCCTACAGAGGACTCATCGAGAGCGTCCTCACCGCAGGGATCACTGTGTGGTACGGTAACACCACACAGGCAGAGGAAGGCCCTGCAAAGAGTCAATACAACTGCGGAGAGGATAACCAGGACAAAACTTCCTTCCACGGACTCCATTTACGAGCAGCACTGCAGAAGAAGAGGAGAGGGAATCATCAGAGACCCGCTCCATCCGGCTCAAACACAGCAGAGCAGACAGCATCATCACCCACAGAACTCGCTTCTTCAACAGCTTCTTCTCTGCTACAGTCAGACTGACGGCAGAAAACAAAATGAAAATGTAAAAAAAAAAAAAAAACTACCTCATTGAAAGATATGTGCAATATTGGTCAACGTGCAATATTTCAGACTTTAAATTGCTCTTTTTGTACTTTTTATCATTCCATTTATACTATTTTTTACTTTCTATGATTCTATCTTTTTAATGTACATATTTCGTAAATCACTATACTATTTAAACTTGTACAGAAATCCTACTTTTTTAACACACAGTGACTGAGAGTTTTGCACCCAAATTCCAATATGTTTCAATGTACGTTGTTGCATATATGGCACATAAATGAAACCTTGAACCTTGAACAAAGTAGTTGTACATTGTGTGTAATCATTGTAGTGGTGTGTTTTCTGTGTATTAGGGAGAAAAGTTAATAGAAACTGATAATTTCCAATTTTGCTCATTTCTTTCACAGGTTAGGTTTTGGCTACAAGTCTGCCAATCTTAACGCTCCTTTCCCTGGGAAGGAGTTATGCTTAAGTCTGTGATTGTAATGACTGAAGAACTAGGAAAATACATTTTTTTATCACCATGCAGTGAAGAGAAGCAGCAAAATGTCCAAAAAAATGAGAAGAAAGATGTTACCCTCGACGCATTGTAGATCCGAAATATTCTGCTGATGATGTCCTCTTCTAAGTCTGCAGAGACAAACTCCACCTGGATAGGTCCGTGACGGTGAACTCCATTTTCTGGCCAGTACTGTGGACACAACTATGAACAAAAACACACCTTTTTTTCTTTGTTTTTTTCATGGTTCACTGGTTACTTTAAAAAGAAGAAAGTTGATGTTAATAACATTGACTGACACGCAACTGACATGAATGGCTTTAAACATCTGGGGTCCACCAATGTTGTAGGGTATCTCATTGGAACAACAAAGGCATTTTTACAGTAAGGTGGCTGTATTTTACCCAAATATAGTTTTCAGATATTCTTTACAACTTTGTGGTTCTGTCTACCACGCCTAATTTAGAGTGGTGGGGTTAAACAATAATGCTGCTCTTTATATTGCAATCACATAGACAAGCGCAAACAAGTGGAAAAATTTCCAGCACTAGAAAAATGCAACATCACTGAAACTCATCTACAGAAGCAATTAGAATTTTTTATTTTTTTGCAGAAAACAAAGGTGGGCTGTGGATGTGTCTGCTTCAGTTTTGAAGTAATTCTTGTGAGTCTATCTAATTTTGTGCAATTCAATAAATGTTAAAGTAAAATTGTTAATAGTGAAGATTGTAAGTTTAAACCATCAACCCTCCCAACCTTTACTTCCCACCTAACCCTCTTTCTTGGGTGAATGACAGACTGGCTCCAATAAGAATATTGAATGAAAGGTCTTTTCTACCCAGCCAGGGAGTCAGTGAGTCATCGGGGGTGGGGGGGTGGGGTGGGGGGGTTAGGCTGGAAGAGCAGCCCAGCCTCAGACTTTGATCCCGGGGTGCAGTGACAGGGCCTCAAGCTGAGAAAGCATGAAAGTCTGTTCCAGTCAATCTGTCTTCACTTTTACAATATCCTATCTGCTATCTAATTCTTTCTAACTCTACCCAGAATACATAAACATCTACAATTGTTTTTCCCCTCAGAGTGTAGACACACTTCTGACAACAAATCTACTTTATGCTGCTTGTAAGGAGTTCTCTTGAGTACAAATGTGTGTGCCACCTGTGTTAGTGCTGTGGAGTCAGGCCAAGCTTACCTGAGCTGGGTCCACATCATTGAGCATTACTATGGATGTGCAGTGGTAATCCAGCACCAACCTCCAGAAGTCCTTAACTGTATTTGGCAGAGGGTGCTGGGTCACAATGAATGCAGAGGGCTGCTTATAACTCTGGAGGAAAGTAGAAAAAAAAACATAAAGTCCAAAAACCAAAATAAAAATTAAAACAGTCAAGCTATCAGTCTGTTACACCATGGGTCCTTAAACTGTTTTTTTTAAGGGCCACATAACTCTCTTCTTCTCTGATGTGGGGCTCAGTTTGTAGACTAACAGAAAAAGTGTAAAAATCACAGAGAGCGACTACATGTAAACATTTAATGTTTTACAAAAAAACACCAAACCAAATATTAAAACTCTTCCTGGGATCTTCACAGAAACAAGTCTGGAAATAACTAATAATCACTTTAATTAAATAACACAATTTATGAAATAAAAATAACCAAACAAATCGATGTGATCTTCAAAAATGAACGTAAAGGAAAAATACTAATACGTTAGAAAATATAACCAATAAATACACTATCCTCTCCAGTCATAGTCCCTTTGAAACTCTGGAGCTCCAAACAAATCTCACAGTTTGCGTTAAACTTCACAAATAAAAATGGGCAGCTGAGTTGTGTCCTGTGCAAGTGTGCCCTCATCCAGTGATAATGAAAAAAGTCAAATTATGTTGTCTTCTGCAGTAGCAAGGCATATATATGCATTAATTTTTGGCCAGTACAAGGGTCCCTTCCTTTTTACAGAAGTTTCGTTATAAAAATAACGTGATTGATGAAATCTGCGAAGTGGAATCAGATTGTGACAGTTGGAGGTTAACTTTCCGAGGTGCCAGTCAGGTCTTCTCCTGACATATAAGATAGTGAAAATCACTCTGTCACAAAGGGTGTTATCCACCCCCTTAGCTCTGAACACACATACAAAGTCCAAAGTTCATTTAAACTTTTTTATTTTATTTTTTCATTTTGGTTTTTGCAAGAGGGGTTTTGATGAGAAAAGCAGGAAATCCGGCCACCCCATTTTAATCCTCTTGATCTCTCTTGTTTTCCGGTTTGGGAATTGAAGAGTCCATCCGGTGTCCTTTTATAACCATTTTGGGTTTTTGCGTGGCCCGTTCTTCTGGGATCCGATCCTCTGTGGGGATGATCCAGTCCAGGTTTTCCTACCGTCCTTCTTGTTTTGGAAAAGTTGTGCAGAGAAATCTGCTCCAAGCCAGCCGATCCAGGTCCCCAACAGGTGTCCAACTGCCCTCCGCTCCAGAAGCCAACCGCGAATGTGGCCATCGAGCGCAGCAACTGTCCGCAATGACCCCGCCTTGACGGCGTTGGTCATCACTCCAGTGGAAAACCAAATTTGTTTGTTTTTTTGACGGAGTCTCTGTCAGCCACCTCCTATTCGCTGCTCTGTGCTCATCTCCTCCGTCTTCACAGGTGATGGCACTCTAATTAAAGGCCCCACCTCTCGGCTCTCCTCTGCACAGGTGAATTACCTCGTGGCGATGTGTGTGAAAAACTGTGAGATTGTCACAAGATGTTTAAAGACTATATAACTCCTAACTAAACAATTTATAGACTTTTCTCAGACAAACATGAACATTTTCACACCTTTCTATCTTGTTTAAGCTATCAAAATTCAAACTTTTGTAGATATTAAGTACAGGATTATATAATGAAAATAAAGATCTGATCATGATCAAACACTCATGTACATGGGACATGATGTATGAGCTGGACATACATCAGAATAATCCAAAGGAAACCATTTAAGAACATTCTACCTCATTGTATGGTATAGTGTCTTTATGAAATTCAATGTTCTTATGCATTGGACAGTAATAATGGCGTGATCATTTTTTGATGACATCATATGTGTGTTGTATGTTTTGATGGACCTTGGTTGTTTTTACCTTAGAGCAAAAATAAACTTACTACAGGGTCTAAAGATTTATCAAGGAATTTATTTCTATAATGTAAAAAGGTAATGTTTGGTTATTGTTATTTTGATGTGAGAAAAAAAACCACGGGCTACAATTTAAGAAACTAAAATTATATTTCATTTTTTTAAACATGTTTAATTTAAACTTGATTGTCTTTTTTTTTTAACTTGTCCTGTCCAACAGCTGAGCAAACAGATACGGGCTGAGAGCCTCTAGTGTTGGACAGATTTTAATGTCCCTACAGGGGTTTGAGTATAAACCCCTGTTGTATTTTATACTAAACTTTATTTATATTGATAATGTTGTATCATTTTTACTTTTTTTGTTGGACCGGATGGAAACAAAGGGGGGCGGGGTAAAGAGGGGGGTTTAAAGAAAAAGAAGGTGATAACAGAGGGTAGTAACATCATAAAACAACCAGGTCTAAGTTACAATCTGGAATGGGCGGGGCCTGTCTACACACACACACTAAATAGTTACACACATACCTGTTGGCTAAAATAGTCTTTACCTTTAAAGTTGTTTAAAGTTGTCAAAAATGAACACAATACCACTGCAGCTCACACACAATCATAGAAGCTGACACAAATAAAGCCTTTCATTCCATCACACATTCTGTTAGTGCGAGGTGAGCTGACACCTGTGCTCAGGTGAGTGTTTATGTTTTGCTGATGTGAATGTTGATGGAATGTATAGAAGGAGAGAGAGCCCGGCCACCCCCACGCCCAGGCCCCCCACCGGGGCGGCAGCAGCAGCACGGGCCCCCCAACACCCGCCAGGAGCCACGGAGAGAACCAGTCAGCCGCAGAATCCCGCCAGACACCCAGACCAGGGCACGCGGGACCGCCGCAGAGGCCCCCACGCCCGAGAGCCGGAAGGCACGGGAGCACAGAGAGCGCGGACCCCCGCCCAGCCAGAGCAGCAATCCCCCCACCACGCCCAGAGGGCCAACACAAGGCCCCACACCCGGAGAGCCCCCCAACCCCAGGAGAACAGCCCATCACCACCCAGCAGCACCGAGCATCCTCCTGCCCCACCCCAGGCATGAGCCAGAGCTCCCCCAGGGTAACCCCCTTCCATGCTCCAGATGTCCGCCCGCGCCCGCCGCGGGAGGTTCAGGGGAGAGCCAGGAAGGGGCCCCCCAGTCTATGATTTTTCTAAATATGAAAGGGAAATCACCTTGAGCATAACTTTTAAGTCACTAATCATCAGAAATAACCTCATAAAAGTACCTTTTTTTAAATAAAAATCTTCAAACACACTGTTCCACATTATTATGCACAACAGAGTTCCGCAATATTTGATAAATTCTAAAGAACTTCCAATTTACTGAAATTAATAGTAATTCTAATCAAAAGCATATTTATAGGTCAAGTAACTCAACAAACTATGATGTCTGGGCCTTTTGGTCTTCGTAGGGTCGTCCCATGGCAAACAGGACCTAGGTGACAAGCCAGACAAAGAGCAGTTCAAAACCCCTTTACGTGAAGACAAGCAAAGAATTTTGTCACCCGGATTGGCCTCACTGGGGCTCCATCCTGGAGCCAGTTTTGGGGTTGGGGCCTCCCACTGACCCAGTCCAGTCAAGCTCGTAGAAACAACTTGAGATCATTCTCCTGTGGGCCCACCACCTGCAGGAGAGCTCAAAAGAGGGTGGTGCAATGTGGTTTGGGTAGCAGTCATAGGCAGGTCCCTCAAAAACCTTATAAATGGATCTTTGATTTTGGTACATGGGACGTCTCTAGGTGGGAGGGAGCCTGAGCTAGTGTGGGAGGTTTAGAGGTGCCAACCTGATGTGGTTCAACTCATCTCCATGCACATCCTGAGCACTGAAACCCAGTCCTTCCTGAGGGGTTGGACTCTCTAACAATCTGGAATTGGGCTTGATGAGATTCGGTGGGCTAGTGTAGGTTTACTTGTAAGCTCCCAGCTCAGCCGCCAAGTGTTGGAGTACACCTTAGAGTACGAGAGGAAATATCCCTTCATGTGGGGTGCAAGTCTCTGACTGTATATTCGGTTTACAGGCACAGGCCTTCAGCTTTCTTTCTGGCCGTTTCTGATGGGTTACAGGTCCTCCTCGTGCTGCTTTCCCGTCAAAGGTTGTTGGGTAATCTGGGTCATCTGACAGTGGAGAAAATCTGTTTTGCAGCATCACCGCTCCGTTCATGCAGGGCTTCTTTCCTGTCCTCCGATGTACGTAAGTAGAAGAGGTCATCTGTTTCGTAGGAGGAGAAGGCCAGTCAGCCTCAGAGATTTCAGTTCTCCGAGTGGGGTCGGTCCTCCTGTTTGACTTATTCCAAGATGGTTCCAGGGAAGATTATCTCTCCATGGATTGTTATTGTGGACAGATGTTGTTTCTTTCTCCGTCGTATCTGTGCCATTTAGCTGCGTGTTACCTTTCTCTTCTCTGCTGAGATGAGGCAGTGGTAAGTTGTGTTGTTTCCATAAAGTCCATTTACCTCCACGTTCACTTCTATGTGGCGAACCTTCGTTTCCAGCGCTGTGATCTTCTCCAGAAGGTCTTGGTAATCCTTTGTGGAAAGGGAAGGCATCTTGGAGCACAAGCTAGTTAGCCTTGTTAGCTTCTGCTCCGTATATCAGGCTTCAGCTGTGTGAAGGCCTTGTACATGTAGTGCTCAAGATACAATATTTGAAGAGGAATGCAGGAAAAAATTATTTTGTTTAAAGTAAGAATGAAAAAATAAATCTGACCCAATA
The DNA here is from genome assembly GCA_003999625.1 of Oryzias javanicus. Lineage (NCBI taxonomy): Eukaryota > Metazoa > Chordata > Actinopteri > Beloniformes > Adrianichthyidae > Oryzias > Oryzias javanicus. The sequence continues at coordinate 37,242,646 of CM012453.1, read as the reverse complement.
GTTTAAAAGTATTCAACAGTTATTGCTGGTGTGATTAAAAAGATAAAAGGAAAATAATCAACAAAAATGAAAAGCAAAAGGGGGAGCTAAGCAATGTGGATCTGCACTGTAGCAAAGCACCATTATGTGGTTACTTTAACAGTCTGTTGTGAAGAGAGGACTGAGACTAAAAGCAAATCTCTAGATTTAGCAGTCAATCTTTGCTCCAATACAAATGACCATGAGCTTTGGATTATGAATGAAAGAATGAGGTCCCGGATACAGGTGGTAAAATGAGCTTCCTCTGTAGGGTGTATGAGCACTCCCTTATGCCACGTTGACACCAAACATGATCATGTGAATGAGGTGGCCAGATTCAAAGTTAAGTCAATAGCACAAATGCAAACTGAGACGATTGAAGCGCCGCGCCGCAACTTGAGTGACAGGAGCAAAAAAGAGGGTTACACTCTTGACAAATTGCCAGCTTTCACACCCGTGGTGGTTCTCTTGCTGCAGCCAGCTTGCTCGGAGGATATACCACAGACAGACCACCAAAGGGGGGTCCGGTGGGGCTGTCAGGCCCCCTGAACTTTGTGATATTTTTCTTATTTTCATCACGACAATAATTAAGAAAAGGTCCACTGATGTTATTTTTGTCTTTTTTTTCCCTCTCAAGATAATGTGAGACACTGAGGCTTTAAACTCAGTCACAGAGACACAGAAACACAGGAGGTGGATGTCATAGAAAACAGTCCCTGGAGTGAGAGTCTACTAGCTCCCCGAATTTCTGAATGATCACATAAACTCAGACATGTAGCCGTGTAACCGATGTTTTTTTATAACTCTTCACAATTAATAAACATGGTTTTTCAGCATCATCCGTGTTTTCCATACATTCTAAGTGAGACTTCTACAGACACCGCTCTATAAACCAATCTTGTTAAAAACATTACCTGGTAGCTCATCCAACATGTGGCAGTGGCGTTAAACTAAGACAAGTGGAATAATTCGCCTTGCGGTAAAAGAGCGGGGAGTCACAAAAATGTATCAGTCGATTTTTGTAGAAAAAAACTACATTGTATCTTTTTGATGCCTTGATATAATTTGCATATTCATTTGGGACACACTGTAGGTCAGTGAATCGGATCAACACAGATTGCTCAAAATTAACTATTATAATTTATGAATCAGACCTCAAGTTATGACAGAAATCAATTTGTTGTCAAACAAATTGTTACACCTTTTCGACCATACCTCAATCCAAATGGTATTTTACAATTTGAAATAGTACATTTATTTCCTTTTGAAATAATTTTATAATTCTATAAGTTGGTTTGATTTGATTTAATTAACAACTTGTCTCAGAAAGATTCATCTACTTGGATTGTAGGAATATAAATTGATTCATTGATTACACCCCTATTCACAATGCATCCGAAAAAGTATTTTAAATTGAGCTCCATTTTTTGAGCTGAAGCTTATTTTCTTATGGGGACTGAATCTTTGAGCAGATTACATAGATGCAGCCTATTTATAATAAGGTTCCAGGCTGTAACCGACATCACTCCTTTTGAAAAAGGTCACCTAGCTAATGTATGCCAAAGCCAAAAACTCCATCAATTTGCAAACACCACATGAAGGTGTTTCATTTATCTCAAAAAGGGTAAATTTAGGATTCAAGCATGCTGAATTACTCATTTGTCTATCTATGATATCTGTAGAGAACTGCATTCCCACACTCCTCCATTATTAGCTTCTTTTTGGAAAAATAATATGCACTTAATATTTGTAAATCAATGCTAACATTTAACAATTTGACACTTGGCTCAACCAAACAAAAACTGAACTTACAGAGACAATACTTTCCTTTTTTTTGATATTTTTCTGAAGACAGTAAAAATGCTTATAGTAATCATGGTGTAAACTACAAAAGACTTTAAAGCTGAAATAATAAATACCACCATTCAAAGCTGATGTAAGTTTAATACGTAGAAGGATCATTGAAATGTACTTTGACTGGAAATGCTAAAAGCTTAGATCAAACATGCAGAAGTACCCAAGAGGCTTTGATCAGACATACTACTACTATTGTTTGATACTTACATCCATGAGTGCAGCATTGATGTAATTAGAGCTCTCTCCATCAATGGTGATTAAAAAGGGGAGGCAACGATCAGGAGGCAGAACATCCATGCATCGATTCTTCTCATGGTTTCGAGGCAGCAGGGCAATACTGCAGTCCTCCACCCGGAGTGTTGGGGTCACCATATTTAGAGTCTGTCAGGTTTAAAAGCAGATTTTATTTTTAAAGGCACCTGATGTTTGAGAATATGGCTTTAATTGTGATCATTATTTGCCACTATAGTAATTAGCAATAACATAATTGAATCAGTTGCACGTGCAATCACTTGACTCCTCTGATGTTACTGCAATGTAGCTTGTTTGATGCATGTTCAAAATGACTGATTGGTCAAAAAAGGGGGCAGGCACTACTACATATTAAATAGAAAAAACAACTGTATATATTTCTATACAAATATACAATTCTGATTGTACCTGGGGGTGTACCTTTAATTAGGTGACAACATGTTGATTTAAAATTACTTTGCATTTGAGATCAATTTGCTTTTTTTTTTTTTTTTTTACAATAAATGTTCCCTGTGCAGGACGAGGGCTGTGGACTGTTGAGGTGGAGATACGATTCACGAATCGAACCACAATTCTTACTTTTTAATATTATGTTTATTGCTATGTGTTTATTTACAAGATGGAGGACAATGGAAATGATTTGCATTGAATCAGCAAAATGTATACCTTTATTTACAACAGAATCAACAAAACTGATTAAAAAAAAAACAAAGATTCAGATTGAAAGAAATGTTTGTCATTTTAAACTTTTTATGTCAACCTTCTGGTTAAGTTCAGCAGCAACATAAACAACATAAAAATCACTGCTGTTTAGTATAATTTAACAACAAAACTTGAAAATGTTCTCCACTGTTTTTTATCCTCAAAGTTCTTCAATATTTTACATTCTAAGCATTACATATTAGTGGAGAGCCTGTAATAAAAAATCATTTCATTCTGCAGCAGAATCAGCTGATTCATGTTGATTCCATCCTCCTTTCAGCAGCATGAGGCTGCGTTTCTTCAGAATAAGATGGAGTTTAGTTAATTACATCAACTGTTGAAGAGTTATCAAAACCAAAAGAAGAGTTAAAGCTCCGATGTTAAAGCTAATTCATTTTTTCAAAAGTTATGTCAGTGAACAGAACTTCAGTCTCGGTTTTTGAATGGAGAAAAGCTCTCGCTAGTTTTACTTTGAAAACCGGAAGTTTGTTTACTTACAATGACTACGACAGCAATTTCTGCTTTGTTTTAGTTCGTAAACTTAAAATCCTACATTAATCTGCATTTCAGAGTGAAAACACATCATCCCCAGATGATATTTTGATCATATTTTACTACAATGTATTATAAATATAAAGATTGAGAGTCAGCGATCTTGGACGTTGTGAATATTCGTACTCGAATTATCGGGAGCAAATATCCGAGCACCCGGATCCTCGTTACAGACCTGTGCAGGACTCACCCTAAACTCCTCTTTGATGGGACTGGAGTTGGTCTGCGGGTCAAGGCGGTTCATATCATAGTAGACTGAGCGGAGCTGGCTCGCAGGGATGATGGTGTCCCCACAGAGACACGCCTCCAGGATTGCATCATGTATGAAGACATATTGCTCCTGAAAAAACAGAATCATCAAATATATTTGATTTAATTACTCAATTTTGTTTATCAATCAAAACAGCAAGATAAAGTTTTTTGGTTTTGGTTGAAGAATTTCATGATGTTTTCTTAACTTTATTATACTTTTTACTAAAGGATTCAAAAGGAGTGAAATGCTTTATAATGTCAGACTATTGGACAAATTAAAGTCACTGGCAGAGATTGGAACTCAGGTCCCGGAGAAAAACATAAATAAATGAACAAACAACTAAACTAAACATATAAACACAACAGTCACACAGAGTTCAGCAGCCTGACAGCTTCAGGGAAGAAGCTGTTTCAGAGCCTGGTGGTTCTGGATCTAATGCTCCTCAGCCTCCTGCCTGATGGGAGTGGTTGGAACAGACCATGTGCTGGGTGGGTGGGGTCTTTGATCATGTTCAGACCCCTCCTCTCATCTTATGATGTAGAGGTCTGTGGTGGTTGGCAGCTCTCCCCCACAGTTCTCTGGACGCTGCAGAGCTTTCCTCTCAGAGGTGGTGCAGGTGCAGAGGACGCTCTCCACAGCAGCATGGTAGAAGCTCATCAGGGCGGAGCCTCCAAGTCCAGCCCGCCGCAGCTTCCTGAGGAAGTCCAGGCGCTGGTGGACCTTCCTGACCAGCTGGAAAGTGTTGGTGCTCCAGGAAAGGTCATCGCTGATGTGCACACCCAGATACCTATACCTGGAGACGAGCTCCACTGGTTCTCCATTATTAAATTATCAGCCATGATGGCAAAAACAAAAAAAGCTCTAGCAGAAGCGCCTGTGGACCGCCGCGGAAAAATGCGCATCTGGTGTGAACCACAAAGCGAAGCGGAAGCCGCACGCACTCCGCTCCGCGTCCAGTTTGAACCCGGCGTAACCGTGGAACCCTTTGGCACAAGAACAATGACGGATGTCTTTAGGCAGGTTGGAGCAGATGCCTCAGACAAAGAGATGTTAAAATGTCTGCTAGCACCTCAGACAGCTCAGATGCTCAGTCCTTCAGCACCTGCCCTGGGATGTTAGCGGGGCCAGCAGCTTTGCGGGGGTTAATTCCTTTAAGGGTCACATCAGCTGCGGACACTTGTGGAGAGTTTGGTGAAGAACGGTGGTACAGCAGGATCCTCAAAGCGTGCGTGAACCTTGAGTTCATCTGTCAAAGAGAGGTCATCTGGACACTGTGCATCCCTGGCTTTGAAGTTTGTGATGCCCTTAATGCCCCTCCACGTGCTCCGGGGGTCATTTGAAGAGAACTGCTCCTCAATTTTCAGAGCCCAAGTGGATTTGGCTCTGTTTATGGTCAGTCTAAAGTGCTTTATATTAATATTATTTGACATCAACAGTTCAACAATTGTCAGGCTGTGTTCAAGAAATCCTGATCATCAGCAAAGTCATTATAATTTCATACATAGACTGTTTTACTCCAAAAAAATGAAGCGTGATGAGGTTCACCTCAGACCCAACATGTAACTTATGCCCCATAAAATGCATGGACACATTTAAACATGTTTTGGGAATGAAAGCAAGTGAGAGAGTTCTAAATTAATTTTCATTTTTTTCTGTCTTTTTCTCTTTTTCTTAATTCATCAAAAAATAGTTCCTTATAACAATGTAAAGATGCACAGGAGTAATGAGTATGTTTGTTAACATTCGTTTGTATACACTAGTTGTTGTTTTTAATGTGGAATCAATAAAAATGTTGATTAAAAAAACCTTGTATGTATTAGGAGCTTTTTAATAAATATATAACATAATAATTATATAATTATAATATAATTATAATCTTTTTGCTGGCTGTTATTTATAATTATATTTTTTTTACTATTTTAATGATTTTATCAATTTTAATGATCCAGTTATGCCCTGGTACTTTTGATCTGGACCAATACTAATTACTGCTCCCAGTCAACCAAAGTAAAACATCTCAGCAACAGAAGAAGCTCTCTGTATACTTCATGTCATGTAGGCTGAAGCATTGCACATTTCTGCTTCCTCCTTCTCCTGAAGTCACTCGGTCAAGTGCTTAGGATGATGACACAGTTTGAAGCTTGATACAAATCCATTCTGAAGTGACATTTTCTGCTGACACTTCTTGTCACTTCGAACCAAAATCCACACGTTGCACAGGGGTCACTGATTTACCGACTGGAACAAACATGTGTCGCATTTACCGTTGGTGTGGGTACAGAGGTCTGAACCGTTGACCCACAGATGTGCACGCTCTAATCTGGGTCAGTAGGTCAGTCCCTTATCATTTTTATAGATTACAAATTTCAGAAGTGAATTTATGAAAATGTTTTTTTTTTTCCTATGGCCATAGAGACTTTGTAAATATGCCAATGAGCCAAAATGCCTGCAGGGTAAAATGAACACGTTGAAGGTCATTGAACTTCAGGAGAGTGACTGAACATTTGCTCTCCAGTTGGTCAAATTCTGTTGGATGTCAGTTATAAAACATGTGTTCATTAAATCCAATGATGCCTGTCATTTACAGGAGGATTGCAATAAAATGATGCGTTCAATCACACAATGGACCACTCCAGATGGTCAATGTTCAGAGAAATACCTTAATATCCGTAGCAAAAAAAAAAGGAGCTTCAGCCAGGAATATTTTCAAACAATAAAATGAGTAAAATTAGAAGCAATAATTCCAACTCTTATTATCAAATCCATTGTCAGAATTTTCTTTGCAACACTGGAAGCTAATTTAGGTCATCAACTTCTGAAAGATTAAAAAAAAAACTATCATTGAGTTGCATAAACAACCTTAAGAATAAATTGATGCTGTAAATTAATAAATAATATATTTATTCTGTTCCAACTTAATCTTTAAATGTTATATACATTACTTTCAAACCCGTAAAGGGGCTTGTGAGCAGATTGAAACAAGTATGTAATAGAAGTCGGGAAATATATAAATTTTAATAAAGAGTTGTATAAAACCCTTTAAATGTCACTTTAAGTGTATAATTTCAGTGATCATTGTTTGTTCTATTTTTATTTTTGTTTTTTTGTATCTTGCATATTCTTTAGTGCAAATAAAACACACAGCAATTCAGAAAAAGGAAGTCAAGTACAATGCAAAGAAAGGCAAAATAACCCAAATTGTTAGGGTAGAATTCCATTTAAATTCCCTAAAGTAAAGTGGAAGTGATGTTGAGAATTTATTTACAGAAAAACATTAATCCACCCAATTATGATGGCCAGGTCCAGACATACTGTAGATCCATCACTCTATGTTTTCCAATCAATCTTGACAACTCGTCCTAGAGCTGCTAAGATTAACATGAGAAGAGTTTCACCATACCTCTGTCTGGACCATGTTGACTCTCCGGGAGCGCAGTTCCCTCACACAGTTGTAAATGTCGACCACACCTTCTCTTTCTGCCATGTCCAGCATGATGTCAATGACGATGAAGCAGCCAGTTCTACCGGCCCCGGCACTGTGGACAGCCACATACACGTTTCACTGAGAAACATCAAAGATTGCAGCATATACCTGTACTAAACTAGTTATATCTTTACTTTGGGTTTAACCAACAACTTCTCTTTCCTTTACTTCAATTTCTTCCTACTTGAAAAGAAATGACTTTAGCAATTAGTAAAAGATGATTCTGAGAGATTTTAATTAATGTAATTAATAGAAGTTTAATTTATGTGTTCTTATAACCATAAAGGTCAGAAAACAGCAAGGACAACAACACATTGACCTATGTTTTGACAGAGGTTTTAGAACTTTAAAAGGGTCATGCTACAAAAAAGTCATTTCTTATGCTTGAATGTAAACATTTGTGGTTCAGAGCGCACACACGAGAAGAAAAGCACTCCTCAGCGCGACCGGTTCATACTCGCGACGGTAAACTTTGATGAACTTTTGTATTGTGTACATTTTGACTACTTTAATTGTCTAGACTATTTTGGCCAACAAGTATGTGTGTAACTACCGAGTGTGTGTGTAGACAGGTCCCACCCATTCCAGTTTGCTATTTAGACCTGGTAGTTTCATGATGTTGCTTCCCTCTGCTGCCATTTTCTTTTTTCTCTAAATCCCCTCTTTCAACCCCACCCAACCTCCCTCTTCTTCTTTTCCATCCGGTCCAGCAAAAAAAGAACAAAGCAAAAAAAAAAAAAAGAGATACAAACTGATCAATACAAATAAAGTTTAGCATGAAGTACAACAGGAGTATATACTCAATGCAGCACCTTTATACTCGGTAAAAACTGTCCAACACTACAACACTACTCTCAGCCTGTATCTGTTTGCTCAACTGTTGGACAGGACAAGTTGAAAAGAAAAAAAAAACTTTGGACCCCTCCGTTTGGAGGGTTATATTTAATAAAATAATAATCCAGACACGACTTGCACTCAAACTGCCACTTCAACTTGAGAGGAAGGGCCAAAGAGAAGGGGAAAAATTTGGATTGGGCCAAATACATCTTTCAATATGTTTTCTAAATATTTACATATAAAATCTACCTAAGGAAGGAATGTATCAGTCAATAGAAAGCAGAGGATGTGATGCTGGAGGACAATGCACATTGGTAGAACAAGCCTCTGCATGGGACGTACCACTGGACAATAACTGAAGTGGCTGATATCAAGAAGTCCTGCCAATGGCTAGAGAGGGCTGACCTGCAGGACAGCACAGAAGCTCTGATCCTGGCAGCACAGGAACAAGCCCTGAACACCAGAGCAATAGAGGCTCAGATATACCACACCAGACAAGACCCAAGGTGTAGGCTGTGCAAAGAGGAAACAATCCAGAACATAACTGCAGGGTGGAAGATGCTGGCTGGGAAAGCATCCATGGAACGCCACAACCAAGTGGCTGGAATAATATACAGAAACATGTGGACAGAATATGGACTGGAAACCCCAAAATCAACATGAGAAACATCTCAGAAAGTGGTAGAGAATGAGAGAACGAAGATCCTGTAGGACTTCCAGATCCAGACAGACAGGATGGTGATGGAGAACCAACCAGACATTTTAGAGGTGGATCAAGAACAGAGGAAAGCTGTTGTGGTGGATGAGATGGTAACATCAAGAAGAAGGAACATGAGAAACTGGAGAAATACCAGGAACTCAGAGAGGAACTGGAGAAAGATTGGAAGGTGAAAGTGACAGTGGTGCTCAATGGAGCACTCGGGGCTGTAACCTCCAAACTGGAGGAGGGGCTACAGCAGATCCTGGAAAGACCTCAGACATCTCAGTCCAGAAGATCCTGCAGGACCCTCAAGCTCCCAGGACTCTGGTAGAGAACCAGAGCTAAGAGGAGAAACCATCCACATAGGGTGAGAGGGGAGTTTTTTTTTTTTACATTTTATACAATGTGGATGAATAGCTTGTAGAATAGCAGGGGTCGATTCCCAGGGGGTGTAATGAGCAAGAAATTGAGCATTTAACATAACCTTAATGCTTCTTCCTGCCTCATAATCCATGAGAGAAAATGAAACAGATGTTGTGCCGGCTCAGACGTTGTTCAGTCAAACAAGGTCTGTGTCATGTGCCGTGGAGCCAGAGGACCTTGATGGAAAGTGGGCTACCGGAAGAAGAAGGAAATGGATTAGATGTGAGAACAAGGATGTGGTGGAATGCTACTACTCAAGTAATCCTACTCAGAGAGGTTAGATGCAGAGAATGTGGAGGGAATAGATGCTTTAAAACCCACGATCAAGGCCACCTGCCTAACAACTAGTAGCTCAATGTTCTAACATCCACAAATTCCAACTGCTATTACAAGTAAAGATTGAAGCGGTACAGAGCAAGTACAACACCATGGGAGAGCCACAACAGCAGGTCAGACAGGATGCTATACCAAACTCCCAACCAGAACTTGGGAACACATGGAAGCAACGGTTAAGTGAAGTACCACCTGAAAGTTTCCTAGAAACCGTGAATGTTCCAGTAGTTCACTTTTCATCAGGGTTCTAAGGTTCCCCAGCACCTGAATGAATCAGTATGACATGTTTTGGTGTCTTGCATTATTTATTGGGTAGACAGTAGTGTTAAGGGTTTTCTCTAAGGACTGACACTGGATTAGTTTTTTAATTTTCTTTAATTTAATATATATTTAACCCTTCCGCTCTCCTTGGGGTCCAGATGGCTCCAACCACATATTGTTATGCGATTTTTTCCATGACAAATGTGGACGAAGGGGGACAGGATTTTATGTCTGTCATGGACATTAGTGAAACTCCGAAATCAGTGAAAAAAAAAAGTTCAGCGCACTGTCCTGTGGTGTCCAGATGACCCCACTTTTAATGTAAACAAGCTAAGGAGAACGGAAGGGTTACTCAGATGAGCTATTAAGAACATGTTTTATTTAAGACAACAACTGGAAAGGCGGAAAAATACAAAGGGGATGTAATACAATGTTCATTTCTCAATTGGAAATCAAAACTGCACTGAACCAACTGAGCCATGCATCTACTTTTAAATACAGTAAAAATACAAAAAAATTATGCAATTACTGAAACAATTAACTCTTTACCACTATTTAAAATAATATTACCATAAGTGAAAAGAGCAGTAAATATGACAGTGGCAATGGCACAGCTTGCTTAGCATTTAAGTTAACCGCCAATATATTTTATAGACTCCATTCCAGAAACAGATAGCGCACAATGACTTTGAAATCCAATAGGAGTCACCAACAGACCTGGCTGTAACAGTTATTAGAAAGATTATTCCAGGGAAGACTAACCTGCAATGAACCACCATTGGCCCAGAATTGGTCAGTGTCTTGGACTTGACTCTCTTAATGAAACCCAACAGGCCTGTGGCATGATAGGGAACGCCATGGTCTGGCCAACCAGTGAAGTGAAACTGTCGGATCTCTCGGATCTCATGAGCTCCTCTCTGTGCAACAGACAGTTAGCATTTTAAATGCAGAGTGGAAAAGTACATGGAGAAAGACTTGTCTAAAGTAAACACAGAGCCCAATACAAACATAATGAATCTAAATACAACAGAAAGAACATACTTCTCTTGATTTTATCATTAAGATGATGTTCTAGGTAACTGTGACCTTTTTACTTTAGTATTACTGTGTCATGTTTTTAGTTCAGGGGAAAAAAAAAACAAAAAAACCTTTACACTAATCATCATTTTTATCCAGTCAGTTTTTTGTTTTTTTTTGTTTGTTTTTGGCAATTTTCAAATTTTAAATAAAGATTACGTACTACTACAATTAGGGGTGTAAAGATTAATTTACTTATATATTTAAAATACAGCCAAATCAATCTGTCAAATCAACATATGCCATTGTAAAATTGTTTCAAACTTAAATGATTTTGTGTTTATTGATCTTGGAAAATACCATTTTGACTGAGGTACAGTAGGTTTGTATGACTCTGAGGTAAAATTGACCATCACAGCAGAAAACACTCATGTGATGGTGCAGAAACTGATCAACTATCATTCCAGCCTTTACATTTACAAAGACTTGTAACATCTACAGTGTGGCAGAATGTTCTAATTATAATTATTCTGATGTGACAAAACAACAGTGGGCTGAATTTTATCAAACAGAAATCTGAATGGGTTTGACATTCATTCTTGTTTACTTGTTTGTTTGTTCACAGATTTCATTGATTATCTTGCAGAAATACAAGATTCTGGAAAACTTCAGCCGCAGAGTCACACTGGTTTAAGTTTTGAATAAAAATGTCCTGGATCCATTTTAGGTCAGTGAATCGGATCCAATCATAACATTCAAAAAGAGCCAAAATAGACTATAATTAAGACCATCAACCACAGATAATGGTTTTAAATAAATTGTTAAAATAATGAATTGTTACACCTTGAACTGCAACTCTTTAACTCCAACTTTGACACCAACTTTTCAACAACCAAAACCCAAATTGTAGTTACAAAGAAAGAAGTCCCCTGAGAATACGTTCTAGAAATAAACTAGGAAAGTTGAACTCCACAAAGTAAGATTATAGATGTTGTACAGGAGATACAGCACATAAGAGATTGATTGACAATGTTAACAACCAATCGGAACGCATAACACAGTTCAACATCAATTAAAAAAACATTAAAAAGTGGTGTTTATCTGAAATAAGAAAATACAAGAAAAAGTATTGAATTTCAAATAAAAGATTAAAAATGTACCTTTTCAACTGCAAATGTTCGAATGACATATTCTGACAGCAGCTCGGTCTCTATCAGTGTCACCTTGATGTCTTTGTAAATCTCGGTGTCATCAGGCCAATACTTGCAGCACTTCACCTAAGAGAGGACAATCGTCAAGCTCCAAGTTAAACTTCAACATTTCCAACATTTCAGCTGAGATTTCGGGTTTTGCTGACATGTAACCTCACCAACAGACTATTATGTGCTTTTTCGGTCTCACATCAATACAAAAATCCTTCCTAAATTGTAATTGTAGGACATGGCCAGGCTAAAGACCTTCTACTTCTCTAACCCCAATTGAGTAGAAAGATAAAACAGGAAAACAAAGACAGAAAAAAGAATGTTACACCTCAATGAGAGATATAATAGAAAACCCACTAATGACAGGAACACACATGCACACGCAAATCCCTCAGTCATTTGAAACTGATTTCCCAACAGAGATCTTAAAAAACCCTGGACATAATGTATTATGGACCTCCCTCCCCTCCCTCACTCTCTTCAATTAAACTCCTGCACATGGGAGGATAGTGGTGGTAATAGAGAGTAAGATTACAGAGGAAGACCAGAGAATTACTATTTTGACGAGGTATTAAATGTAACATCAGTCACAAGTAGAAATAAATTGTTTCTGTCATATCTGTGCTGATTAAATATTAAAAGAGAATTTTATTTGAAGACTCACACAGACACAAGGAGACTTTCAGGCTCCTCTTTCATTCCCCCCACGATGACTAATCCCTGATGACAATCAGAAATCCACAGTCCTCTTCCTGCTAGATTGAATTAGCCAAACTATTACCTTATTAGATCATTTTAAATCTGTGCCTTGCTTGAAGGGAATTGTCGTTTGGACTAAAATATGCTAGCACAAAAAACGTGTTCTTTTCTATAGGCATACTTAAAAAGTTTGATTTTGTATATCCTTGTTCATCCTCATAAAGCATCACTTCATCATCCACAACATCAGTCTAACTTCTACTACTAAACTTCTCATATATAAACGCACACAGAGTGCCACCTTGGTGTGCAGAAGCAGTTTACAGAGGCTGCTTGTGCTTTTTCATATGTGTGCCAGGATTTCCCAGAGTTCATCGCCAACTGCGCTGAGCAGATGGCCCACTGTGATGCTGCGGAAAGATTTTATGGTCTTCGCTATGGAGCCACCATTGCTCTGCCTAACTGTGCTTCCAGACCCCCATTGGACAAGGATCATATAACAGAAGGTTTGCGGGTTGGGGTCTGCGGAGCCACTATGGATAAGCAGGTGTGGAAAAGATGTGGGCTGGGGTGCGATCAGCTACTGTACAAGAAAAGCCTAATGAGGTGTCTAGAGATGGGATCATAAATCATTATGAGTTCTGGTGCAAAAATGCACATCAGCAAGATCAAGGTGTGCATGCATTTAAAGGACTTTTAGAGAAAATGCATTAAAAAATAATTCAAAATTTAGCAGTCCTCACATTATACCTTAAGGAATGCTTGGCCCTGTTTTTTACTTGCTTTTGATCATAGTGTAAACTTAGTAGAACACAGTATGACCACAACAAAAGTCATATTTAAGTCAATGTTCTCAATCCATACAGCCATCCATGGACGGGGTTGGGGGGCAGCAGTCTAAGCTAAGATAGACTAGACTGTAAGTCTAAGATGTCCAGACTTCCCTCTCCCCGATCACTTCCTCCAGCTCCTTTGGGGGGACCCCTAGGTGTTCCCAGCCCAACCGAAAGACGTTGTCTCACCAGAATGACCTGGGTCTTCCCTGGGGCCTCCACCCACTGGGACATGACCGGTACCTCTTCAGGGAGGCATCCAGAAAACATACAGACCTCAACTGGCTCCCCTCAATGTGGAGGAGAGGCGGCTGTACTCCGAGCTCTCTCCGGGTGACCGAGCTTCTCCTTCTATCTCTAAGGGAGCATCCAGACACCCTCCTAAGGAAACTTATTTCAGCCACTTGTTGTCGAGATCTTTCAGTCAGATGAGAACTGGAAGGAAGATCGACCGATAAATTGAGAGCTTTGGGTTATTTTTTTCTGGCTCTGCTCTCTGTTCACCACAACAGACCAGTGCAGTGACTGTATAACGGTGGACGCCACTCCAATCCACCTGCCGATCTCAGGCTGATCTTCCCTCACTCATGAACAATGAACAAGACTCCAAGATATTGAATCGGCTCCACTTGAGGCAGGAGCACTCCACCCACCCAGAGAGGACAAACTACCTTTCTCATCATCAGTCATTCTCTGCAATTCTCTTTGATTACTTTATAAAATTCTACACGAGTCCCATACTGCCCTGTCACACAGAAACTTCTGTGAGAAGTTCAAAGATGATACACTTTTCCTTACGTGCCCAAGACATAAGATCAAGCTATCAGTAAGGTTATCTCAAGTAAGAATATCAAAGGACTAATTTATATCCACCCTGCCCACTTCCACCAGGTTGGTCACCATGACGATGGCTGCAGTGTTCTCTTGCCACACCATCCTCCAGAAATCAGAGACCGTCTCTTGCATGGGCCCTTAGAAACACAGAAAAAAATAATAAAAAATTAGGTTTTAGGATTTGTTAAAAAGCAAGGTTTTCATTTACAGCAAACATTGTTCAGACAGCTACAGTCCCCTATCTAAATCAAGATTTTGACGGGGTCTATATGGACAAGATGAATGATCAAAGTTTCTTTCTTTCTCTCATAATATGTGGACTTCTTCAGCCAATACAGACCAAAAACTTTGAGAAATTAGGAGTCGTTTTATGTTTACGTTCCTAAAAATGTGTCTGGACTTGATATTATCTTGTTACCATGGTAATATAGGAGTGACACATAATCTCCTGTTACTGCATATCATATACTGATGTGAGCTGTGTCAGGCAGATCATTTCTGAAACATGAAAAATAATAATTTCTGTAAACTTGGACTCTATTAACTCAAAGTTGCTTCCAAAAAAAACTAGACGCTTTAAAGTAAATAAACTCTGAAAGCTTTTTATTCCAGATGTAATGGAAAGGGAGAGGGAGTGCAGCCAAGTAATTCTTTACTTTTAAACATCATCCAAATTAAGAATAAATTAATAAAATACCATTAATGTGGTGATAGAACATTAGTTAGAAAGCTTTAAACAATTAGAATTTCAAAAACTCACAAATATAACCATCGTGCAGCTTTTTCACTATGGATTAAAAGAAAAAAGCCACAATTTTTGAGTTTTAAGTTAAGGCATTTCTACCTCTGTTCACTTAAATATGTTTAAACCCTCTTCCTCCATGTCAAACCGTGTCAAAACACGTTTACTCAACAAAAATTAAGTTTCAAGAAATCTTGAGGCAAACAGGAAATCATGGCTTCAAGAGACATATTCAAAAGCATTGTCCTTTGCACACAAATGTGTATATGGGTCAAAGTGAAAAAAAAAAAAAAATATATATATATATATATCCCAACATGTCATTTGCATGGAATCAACCTTTTGGTTAAAGTGAACCATTCTGTGACTCAAATAAATTTCACTGAGCAATCATTGTGGGTTGAAATTAATTATTCATCTGGTTAGTTTTAATTAAGGATCACGCTAAAAAATTACTTCAGACAAATTAATTAGCCAATCCAAATCTCGGCATTCTTCTACACTGGTCCTAATTAACAGTATACATAAATTATACAGACACTCAAAAGGACATATATTGAAACAACACATACAGAAACTAAAGCTTTCTCTGTCCCATACACAGTAAATAAGTATCTTGATAATATAATCTTGATGGAAAATGAATATATCACAAATAAGATTTTTTAATGACTCACAATTGCCTAAACATATTGTATATTTTTGGCAGCACAGTGGTTAGCACTCTTGCCTCACAGCAAGAAAGTCCTGGTTCAAATCCCGGCTGGGAATCAGAAACCTCCAACTGGGTCCTTTCTGTGTGGAGTTTGCATGTTCTCCCCGTTCATGCGTGGGTTCTCACCGGGTACTCCGGCTTGCTCCCACGATCCAAAAACATGCTTCATAGGTTAATTGGTGACTCTAAATTGCCTCTAGGTATGAATGTGAGAGTGAACGTGTGTGATTGTGGCCCTGCAACAGACTGGCAACTTGTCCAGGGTAAACCCTGCCTTCGCCCATCAGTAGCTGGGATAGGCTCCGGCACCCCCACGACCCCGAAAGGGACAAAGAGGCTAAGAAATTGGATGGATATTATATTTTCCCCTATCTATCTTTAAAGCTGTAAGTAATCCTTTAGGGGTGACAAGGTTGCTGGAGCTCGTCCAGCTACTGTTGGGCAAAGGCGGGGTCCACCCTGGAGTGGTCTCCAGTACGTTGCTGGACTGAACTATCTTTTTGTTTTTAGAAATAGGTGCCCACAAGTTCTAAGGCTGCTATCACTTATGGATAAAAATTTAGGTCAACACTTGTAAAGTAAAATATTACAGCAAATCTAGTGGCCTTAAGAAGTGTTTTCATGGCATTTTTTATTTCTACCTTTGACAACTGTGGTTTCTCCTCTTAGCTCGGGTCCTCCACCAGAGGCCTGGGAGCTTAAGGGTCCTGCGCAGTATCTTAGCTGTTCCTAGCACTGCACTTTTCTGGACTGAGGTGTCTGAGGTCTTTCCAGGGATCTGGGATATATATATATATATATATATATATATATATATATATATATATATATACACACACACACTACTCACAAAAATGAAAGGAGCCCTTCAAAGAAACACATTAGATCCATCAGATCTCAATATGAAGTTGGATATCTATCCAAATAACAACAGGTCAGTGTCTGAGGAACAAAAGGATGTCAAGTCTTTTAATGAAATAAAAGTTTTCAGTCTACAGAGGCTCAATTATGTAGAAACCATCAAATCAGAGTGAAATGAAGATGTGGCAGGCTAGTCCATTTTCTCAAAAAATTCATTTCTGCAACTCTAAATGCTTTTCAGTATCTTGTGTGCCCCCACGAGCTTGTATGCATGCTTGACAACGTGGCGGCATGCTCCTAATGAGACGACCCAATGGTGTCTTGTGGCATTTCCTCCCAGATCTGTGTGAGGGCATCCCTGAGCTGTTGTACAGTCTGAGGAGCAACCTGGCGGCGCCTAATGGACCCAAACATAATGTCCCAGAGATGTTCTATTGGGTTTAAGTCAGGGGATGGTGAAGGCCATTCAATTGTTTCAATCCTTCATCCTCCAGGTACTGCCTGCATACTCTTGCCACGTGAGGCCGGGCATTGTGGTGCATTAGGAGGAAACCAGGACCTACTGCACCAGCGTAGGGTCTGACAATGTTGAAGGATTTCATCTGGATACCTTATGGCAGTCAGAGCACCATTTCCTAGGCAGTAGAGGTCTGTGCGGTCCCTCCATGGATATGCCTCCCCAGACCATCACTGACCCACCACCAAACCTGTCATGTTGAACCACGTTGCAGGCAGCAGAACATTCTCCTTGTCTTCTCCAGACTCTTTCACGTCTATCACAGGTGCTCAGGGTGAACCTGCTCTCGTCTGTGAAAAGTACAGGGCACCAGTGGAGGACTTGCCAATTCTGGTGTTCTTGAGCAAATGCCAGTGGAGCTCCACGGTGCTGGCAGTGAGCACAGGGCCCACTACAGGACGTGGGCCCTCAGACCACCTTCATGAAGTCTGTTCCTGATTGTTTGGGTAGAGACATTCACACCAGTGGCCCTCTGGAGGTCATTCTGTAGGGCACGAGCAGTGCTCAGCCTGTTCCTCCTTGAACAAAGGAGCAGGTATGGGTCCTGCTGAGGGGTTGAGGACCTTCTACGGCCCTGTCGTAATGATCATGTATCTCGTAGAAAAAATGATTCTTAAAGGACACTAAAGATTTACTGGAAAATGTAGAGTGTGCTCATTTTTTCTAAGCACTGTAAGTTTATATATATATATATTATATATATATATATATATATATTATATATATATATATATATATATATATATATATATATATAAAATATGGAGAGTGAATAATTGTGAATTTTAATTAATACTTTTATTAATTTAAAAAAGCTTGGTGAGCACATATTTCTTTACCATTGAGACTTTGCAAGAAACAGCTACTTCACAATATAAAAAGTAATTTTAAAAATGACAAAAATAGCAGGTATCACTTTCATCCCTTTCAATATCAAGTTTTGTTGCAGAGAAGTGCAATTTTACACTACAGACAATAAATGTGATCTAAGTTTGACACAAAGTCCTGTTTTCCTGAAATTTGGATCAAACCAGTGATTTGGAATGTTTCCATTCTTCTTTCAACTGCAGACATTTCCAACTCTAATACAATTACTTAGATAACTCCCCAACCCGAACCTCCCACTCTACTACCTCCTACATTTCTCTCTGAGGAAAGATACACACTGTCAATGGAGACTGCAAAGCAGAACAGGTGGTGAGTAGGATTTCAGAAACACTATACCACTTGACTTTTTATGCTGAATCTTGGAATGTGAGACGTGCCAAGTAAGGAATTGTATTCGCCTGTATCCACAAAAATACACTCGAAGAGGGAGAATGAAATCGGAAGTGAGATAAAAAGACAAAAACAAGAGTTATTGAATAGAAATAATTTGAGCATTTTTATTGCTTTTCAGACACTAATGACAAAATTGGATCTTTATCAAAAAAGATTTCCTAAATTTTCTTTTTTTATGTTTATATATATTTTTCATAATTATTTATGTGAGGTCCTTTATAAAAGGATGCTCTTTCTCTGTAAAATTATTTTATCATTACCATGATCAACCCAGGGAAGTTAATCAAATAATTAAAGTAAAAAGTAAAACTGGATGTCCTTCCAAAGAAAACCAGACTGTGATCAAACAGCAGATTACCAGTCCAATGTCGTGTCCACGTTTCCACAGCTGCAAGGTTGAATTCTTATAATGAATAGTCCTCTACAGCCACTCTTTGTTTATCAAATAGTCCGCCTTTCACTTGAACTTTTGCCTCAATTCACCAAAAATTAACATAACACATTAGAATACCAGGACTATCCTGACTCAAACCAAATAGTCTTTTTGGTGTTTGATGTAAGGATTCAATGATTTGAAAATGTATATTGTCAAACTAGTAAATGAATAAATTCCACTGGCACGAGATTAGAGCTCAGGTCCTGGTACATGTAGGAGAAGACATTGTGACACAATTTACAACTATACAACACAATATTCTAAAAATACTTACAAAAAATAAAAGTCAAGCAATTATTTTATGGTTAAAATAAATAACATATAGCTATTTGAATTAATTATAAGGATCCAATTATGTTTAATTATTTTTTGTTGTAGAAGAGAATAGTTCTGCTCTTATCATGAATATTAATTAGAACAAGGTTCAATCAGTTTTTGGAGTAAGACAGACTTTTAATTTTGTAAAAATAAAAATGGGGTCAAGGTCATCCAGAAATGATGTCGCGAATAAACTCAAAATAGTCTAGAACAAAAGTGAGCATATGCTTTTAAAGCCAAAAAGCCAGCTGAATGAAGTGAAATCAAATTATTCTTGTAATTTTAGACAGTTGACTTTTAGTAAATAGCCAACAATAAATTAATTAATGAGAAGAGGGTTGGGAAATATCTTTACATCTGCTGGGCTCCTGGACAGTAAACCTCGGTACACCTGCCGGAACTAAATTAGGGGAACAAAAACCCTCAGACAATGATTGGCTCACTGAGTTTTTGTTGCTCATAAAAAAGGGTAAAAAAAGTCAATGAAAAAAGATCCAGTGAAATTGTGCTGTGTTGTTTTGTATTAACGTGTGAAATACAGAAGTTTGAAAAATTGGTGGATCTCATCCCACCTGTTATTTCTATCTCACATTACCAAGTATGTCTCTCAAAAAGAAGCTCAAGTACGAAACAACCCTCAAAGCAAGGTTGTTTTGGGGAACATGGGATGAGAGCGCCGTTGGACAGTGTGAGGTTGGAGAAGTTTGGGGGAGGCACTTCACAAGAGAGGAGCAGCAGCAGGAGCTTCACTTCCAGCTGTCAGACAGCTCGAGCTTCTGTGTTTGGGGAGCGGGCCGCTCCTCTGAAGCAGAGATGGTGACAGCTGTGACAGCTGGAGAATCCCCCAACTCCTGATCAACACCTATGAACACACAACATACAGACACACAAATACACACGGACAGTATGCACAACACTAATACACAACCATACACACGTAAACAGAAACAAAAGTACAAACACAGTCACACATACACACAAATACATATGTTCAGAAACACATCAAGGAAAAAACACACATTTACAAAATCGCACACTCTCACAAAGACACTAGCACAAAAATCGTACTCAACGTAAAGCCACATGCACACTCAAGACAACACACACAAGCATGTAACACACACAGACACACGTGTGCACATATAAATAAACACATACGCTTATGCACACAAACACACTTGCGTCCCACACAAAACTTTGGCACTTCAGGTGACATGTGATACTCGGGGGGGGGGGGGGGGGGGGGGGGGGGGTGGACGACGGGACCACTGAGGAGGATGCAGGAGCTCATTCGGTGTAAATGTGTCCTCCGTACAGAGTCCAAATTACAAGGTGGCGTGTCTTCTTTGTGCTGAGAAAGCGAGCTGCAGGTGAAGAGTTTCTGACAGACATCTTTACTGCAGCAGCAAAACAGGAGAATGACCAAGATAATGAGGAGCAGAGTTTGGGCAGTAATGCTTTTATGGAGTGACAGCTGTTCTACCTGCTGCTGTCACCCTGTAAAGGGAGTCATCAATAATTCCACTACTAATGAGAATGGCTGTAGTTTACAGCATGAGAGAGTGGGGCTTTCTGTCACATTGAGCACAAAGGAATCCCCTTCACCACCTATTTGTGATTAATATATTTGAACACATCCAATGTCATTGAAAGGCTGCACGACTTTCTGAGCTGATCTAGTGGAAATGTCACTCAATCTAAAAACTTTGCAGAGGAAGAGGAGAAACCACCATTTCATTTTCAGCCACTGCAGCAGTGCCCAGGTGCTCTTTTCAGGTGCTAGAGTATTCAGTTTGAAAGAGTCAGGCCCCCGTCCTATCTTCTCTGCCTGCTCTTTGCTTCATGTCAGCACAGCCTTTCTTCCTGTCAGTCTACCAGAGCTGATGCTGAATTATAAATACAGATTGTTCTGCGTGCACATGCATGCTCATACCACCACTTGTAACTATCGGATGCTTTTCAGGATTGACATTTTCTATTGCACTTGCACTGAAAAACAAAGATTCATTATGTAAGCTCAAAGAGACCACTGACTTTTACTTGGAGGATTCTGAATGTCGACTATGTGTATGCTGAGAGAGGCAGCACCTCCTACCCACCCAAAAACACACATGCTGACACCTGACGGAGCAGCAAACAGCAGTGTTCTTGTAACAGCAGATGTAAACAGCAACATCAATGTTGGAGCTGATCCCTCAGAGGACAAATACGGCTCAGCCTTAAATGTCCCCTCGAACACATTACAGAATAAAGGGGGGGGGCATTCTTACCCTGAGTGGCAATGTAGTGATTCGGCCTGTGGTATCCCTAAAAAAAAATGAGAAAACACAGACAATTATTCTCCTGAGAAACCATGTGGGATATGTCCGTGAAGGTCCTCATTTATCCAGGTAACAAAGTCTTATTGCAGTCATGGAAACTGGACTTAAAATCTTATCAAGTCCTGATGCCATCACTCAACTTCATCGTGCCATCTTTGATAGTTAAAAGATGCCAGGCTGACAGGCAGCAACTGTTCAAAACTCCAAAAACTGGAGTGTTAATGCGACTTGAAAAGTTTGAGAGGCACTTCCAGTGCATCCAGTCTGGTCGGCCTCCGGGGTCCGGCCTCTGGGGTCCGGCCTCCGGAGTCCGGCCTCCGGGGTCGGCCTCCGGGGTCCGGCTTCCGGGGTCCGGCCTCCGGGGTCCGGCTTGGGTCCGGCTTCCGGGGTTCAGCCTCCGGGGTCCGACCTCTGGGGTCCGGCCTCCGGGGTCCGACCTCCGGGGTCCGGCTTCCGGGGTCCGGCCTCCGGGGTTCGGCCTCCGGGGTCCGGCTTCCGGGGTCCGGCCTCCGGGGTCCAGCCTCCGGGGTCCGGCCTCCGGGGTTCAGCCTCCGGGGTCCAGCCTCCGGGGTCCGACCTCTGGGGTCCGGCCTCCGGGGTCCGACCTCCGGGGTCCGGCTTCCGGGGTCCGGCCTCCGGGGTTCGGCCTCCGGGGTCCAGCCTCCGGGGTCTGACCTCTGGGGTCCAGCCCCTGGGGTCCAGCGCTCCAAATTTGATTAGCTGGGTTTCAGTTTTTGCCAGACGCCAGAGACGGGCCGGAGCATGCGAGCGAGTGTAAAGTGCATCAAACCAAACCTGTTTCCACTGAACTTGCTGTTATCCACATTACGGCATAGCTACATGGGTCCAGCATCTGCACCGGACCGGATGCAGTGCGAGTGTCTCTTCTATGATTGCTGGAGAGAACAGGGTTCTCCCAGAGAGCCAAATAGTGGCTTTTGTTCAAGAAGTTAAAACTGACCAAAATCTGAAAAAGCAGAATTATGTCAAAGGGAGAATTAAAAAAAAAAAAAAAAACGGTTAATGTTTTTTGCTCGATGCATTAAGCCTGCAAGAACTTAAAAAAGCATTGCAGCTACACTGATAAACACTAACTGTAATAAATACATTACCAGCTGAGCTAATAAAAAAGAAATGATTGTGAGTGTTTAGTGAGAAGGGCTGCAAACATCTACAGATTCATCTAAGCACTGCATCATTCAAATCTACTGCCAGGAGTCCCAGCAATCTTCCCCTGAGCAGACACACAACAGGCCAGAACAGGGCTTCAACGCCTCCTAAATAAAAAAGACAAGAGGAACACATCCATTCTGCTCTGGTGTACAAGACTCCAAATCACCAGAAGTAGGATGGAGTATAATAACAAACACTATAGGACCTGCTCGCGCACATTCCAATTTATTGGCAGAAAAGGCTTTTAGAGATAGGTTAAAAAGCTTTCTGGAGAGCAAAACATCATTACCCATCTGCCTGCATTTTTACTGAGCACTTTTCCACTGATTTTGGCAGAGCAGCAGAAATCCTTCTCAATCAGTCCCCTTTTTAAAATGTGTACATCCTCATCTTTCAGTGGCAGTCTCCTTGTTGTCAGGGTGTTCTCTGCAGTTCTTCCTTTTGGAGCGTAATAGACCATAAAGTGGAGAGTGGGAAAGGTAAATAATTTAAGCTTTTAGCATTTGCAGTGGCACACCTAGCATTATGAATTTATGTTGGATAGTGTAACAAGAGATTACAAATTACCACATTAGGTTGGGTGGGGGGTGGAGTGTAAATCGTCTCCACTTAGAGAATCATCCCATTACACATGAAGCGGAGGCATCTGCTTCAGGAGGCTGTGAGCTGATTGGTCACATCCTGCTGTTCACGCCGCTATTAGCAGCAGATCAGGTCAGATTAAACAGGCCAGGAGCAAACCTGTGTTCAGCCAGGAGCATGTCTTCAGCTCATTTAGGGACTTTTAAATAATGTGTTGGCAGAGTGAATTATCTATGAGAACAGTAAGTCTTTGAAAATGTAGTGTTTTATTATGTTGTTCCTTTTTCATTACAAGAAGAAAACGAAGCATCTTGTAATAACTTACAATTGAGTTTAAGTGTTCTCAAGTTTCCTTTTCAACAGGATTATTTCACTCTGATCTTCTGTGTGCCTGAAGATCAAAAGAGGGAAAGTGGTCATCGGAAAACTGGGTTTGCTTGTTTTGGATTTTATAAAATTGAAAATGCCTGAATGACTGATTGAGGAAGCTTTAGCTCAGTGTCCTGGCAGATACCTGTGATAATAACCATTGCTATGAAATAAAACCTTAGGAAGTCTGTCTTTCAGAATTCACATTTATCTATTTTCTTCTATTCTTCCAGGATGTTGTGAGGGCAGCAATCTAATCCGGTTTCCTATCCCTGTTCCCACTTGGGAGGACACGGAATAAGGCGTTCCCAGGCCAGAATCTCTCCAGAGTTATGCCCACAACACCTCCCCAAGCAGACTTCCATCAGGACTAGCACCGAGTTTGTTTCTTTTCTGCAAATGAAAAACTTTTTAATTCAGATTGGGATAAAAATGTGATTAATGTAAGTGAACAAATGAGCCAGACCAAATCTTTCATCTCTTTATGTTCCCAATACATGTGGCAACTTTTACAGACCAAAAGAGTGAGTAGTTAAATGGGGGAAGGCTTTTCTGTGCGTTCATGTGACAGATAGGTGGTGGGGAGGCATGGTGGCCATAAGGCGACTGTTACCAGCATCCCCCCGCTCCTCAACAAGCTGCGCATTGACCTTTGCGCTGGTGGCGCTGGCTGGTGTGTGTACTTACATCAACATAATTTGCATTAATGTAATCGGAGCTCTGTTCCCCTTCCAGCGCCTGCAGCCTGACACGGGAGTGATCATCTGGAAGAGATGCAGAGAGGAGGAAGCTAGCATTGAATTAATCATTTTAACGAGGCCAGCGAGGGAGGAGAAGGACAAAGAGATAGATGATGAAAAGACATACAAATAAAGATGAAGAGACATGATGCGGAATAGATCAGATTTTAGTCTGATCTGTCAGCAGAATAACGTCCCATTCAAAAATCTGACCTTTTCAGCATATATGTTGGACTATATATATATATATATATATATATATATATATATATATATTTGGCTAATAAAACAAGAGATACAAAATCTTCTAAGAAATTCAAAATGTAAAAAAATAGAAATGGGACAAAGAGGCCAAACATTTTAAAGGGTCCATTCCAGGATTTTCTTAAAGTCCCTATGACCCCAATTTATTCATTAAAAATGTTCACAATAGCGTTTTTATGATGATTAATTAAAGGTCTTAAAAAAAAAACGTTTTTCATGTTGATCTGAAGTCTCCTCTGAGGGGGCGTGGCTAAGTAGCTCCGCCCCTGATTCCGCCTCTCTGTCTGATTATAATAACTCTGCGTCTCTCTAGCGTAAATCTTCATAAAAACATCACGAATCTGGTTCTGATCCATCCGTCTGGTTCTGATCCATCCGTCTGGTTCTGATCCATCCGTCTGGTTCTGATCCAGCCATATGGGTTCTGATCCATTCGTCTGTTTCTGATCCATCCGTCTGGTTGATCCATCCATTGATCTGGTTTTCTGATCTAGCCGTATGGTTTCTGATTCCGCTAGTGGGTTTCTGGAATCCATTTGATCGTCCGGTTCTGATCTAGCCGTATGGTTCTGATCCATCTGTATGTTTCTGTTCCATCCGTCTGGTTCTGATCCATCCGTATGGTTCTGATCTAGCCGTATGGTTTGATCCATATCCGTCTGGGATTCTGGTTCCATCCGTCTGGTTCTGATCAAATCCATCCGTATGGTTCTGATCCATCCGTCTGGTTCTGATCCATCCGTATGGTTCTGATCCATCTGTTATCGGTTCTGATCCATCTGGTTCTGATCCAGCCATCTGGTCTTGATCCATCCGCTGGTTTCTGATCCATCCGTATGGTTCTGATCCATCACCGTCTGGTTCTGATCCATCATTGGTTTCTCAGAGCAGAAAATAATGAAAGCTAACATCCAAATGCTCTTTCATTCATTTACAATCCTTTCGGTCAAATGAGCCGCCGTTCACATTTCTGTGGTCACATCAAGAAGCTCCGTGGAGTCTGCTGGAGATTTTCCAGCGTTCTCATTGGATGAAACTCACACCAAAAATCCAGCGATGCTGATTGGACCACAGAAATGTGAAGATAGCATCTTCTCTTCTCCAGAACCTGAACTGATGAGGGTTTAGATGATTGATGAAGAACAGAGTCTGTCCAAGACTGTTGGATTGATTTAAACGAGAAATAAAGGATTTCTGATGACATTGGGGGGGGGCTTTGAGTTTTTCAGAGTAATCCATATATTACCTTTGGAACACAAAAATTAATGTTTTAATACATTTGTTATTTTCGTGAGTTTTTTCCAACCCAGAGGCGACTGGAGTTCTGAGGCTCCTCCTCCACCTGCAGCTGTGTGTTTCATGAAATGATCCTAAACCAGAACTTTTTCAAAGATGGACACACATGCTACATATCTGCCTTTAGTAGCCTCACAAACTACACTGGTTCACAACACATATACACTCGGTGGGGGAGGGTCTTAAAGGAGCCCTGCATCTGTAGTAATGAACACCTGTTTAAGGTGGAATTTTAAGACAGACACAACTGGAAGATATAAGGTATTCTGCATCAAAAAAGGACGTTTTTTTTGCTGATCACTGCTAGCTCTGTGGAGAAATTAGGTGTTGATGCTAGACTGGGGGTGGAGCTGTCAGAGCAAAGGGTGGTCTCACTCTGTGATGACAGATCATGAGGACCCGGGAGGGGCAGATACTGAGAGGTCTGCCGGACGTGAATAACAAACAGATCAGAGCCATTTTCATTGGCTGATGACAAAACAGTTTTTTGTATCTTACAGTTGTCTGGCCACAAGCTTGGTCAGTAAATCTACCATAGGAATGGAAAGATATAAGAAGTTCACCAGTTTGGTGTTTTTGTACACACATGCAATGATGTTTCCATAGCGGTTCTTCATGCGGTTCTCATCCATCTTGGCAGAGTCCCATGGTGCAGTCTGTCCTTCAAAAAAACTCTGAAACAAAGACAAGAAAATGATATTTAGTGTTACTAATGAACATCCAATAATAACCATCCTACTTTTTGAGTCAAAGAAAAAACAAGGAAATAAAGAAAAGACATTCACACCAATATGATAAATGAAGCCAAATGACAGATTTTGGGAAGTTGTGTGAAACTGAGTGTGCCCTTAGGGGGGAGCAGTGGGTGTCCCATTCAACCCCCCTTCACACTGCTCTACTGGGTGGGGGGGGGTCTGTCTGTCTGCTTCATCTGGAGGGCTCATCAGCTCGTGGTGGGGCAAACAAAGCCAGTTCTCTTCTCAACATGAACATTTCTCTCATGAATAACACATCATCGTCTGCGATGAAGATTTCTGTTCTGATGGTACACCAGCCGCCATGACGCCAAATCATGACATGACATCTCTACTGGCTGTATCTTGCCATTCAGCTGGGAAAGGGTGGCACCTCAAATACAAGCTGGACAAAACCCTGCTGCCCCTCTCTTACTGATTCTAATATAATGTAATATAGGTTAGTTCAAGCATCAGGTGAATGAGAAAGAGTATATCTGCAGAGAGTATATGTGTCGGGAATTGTGTTCAAGCATCTAACAAATATGGTGGCACTTAAGTGTAAAACAGCAACAAATATTTCAACACAAAAGCACATTAACGATCACAATTAAAAAGCAAAACAAATAGTAGAAAGAAACAGTATGACTTTTTAGAAATCAAAACATTCTAGAAACACAATTCCAAAAGACAAAATAAAATTAAAATAAAACATTTTGGAAAACAAAATTAATTTTCATAAATGTTCAAGATCTGTAGTACTATGTGTTTGCTTTTTGGATACTTTATATGTCCTCCTATTTCTTTGGAAGTGTGTTTCATAGTTTCTCAAATGTTGTTTTGATTTTAAAAATGTCGATGTTGTTTTTTCTAGTATTTGTTGTGCTTTTTAATGGTTGTTGTAATCTTTCAATTGTTTTTCATTGAGTGATTTGTTGCTGTGATTTGCACTTCAGGGCTAATCTTGAAGGATGAGTCTATTGATCGTCAGGCAGCAGCTGTTTGGCTGGCATAAGAAAGACTTATCAGCCAGGACACTCATAGACTTACGATTAATAGAAAAACACCTTCAACATATAAATGTATCCTTTTTCTTGCAGTTATTATGGCCTGGTATCTTGGAGATGGATCACAGATATCCTCCTCTCTCATGGTAATCTAGGCTCAGATTTGTGTCTCCTGTCATTCTCAAAGCTTGACAGTGAAACTGCAGATGAATAGTGTTTCTGTGTCGTATTAAAGTACACAACAGTAGAACTACTGGATTCAGTTAAGGAATCAGGCCTTGAAAAGAAGGTGATACTCTAAAACAAAATTAGGAGAGTGAAACAAATGAAATGGAAATATTTCTTCACACCAAAAATATTTGAATCACATTTTGCTAACCTGCCACTATAGGAAGTTATGTCATCATATTTCTGCATCCTCTTTTTTGTATTTTTGAAAACAGCGTTTGCCCAGCACAACGTCTGCCAGGCTGTGTGATTGTGGCCGCTTGTGTGCAAGTTAGTGCCATTCTTTTATTGCATTCAGTGGGTTATGTTCAAAAACCAGAGTTACAGTAACATCCACTATGGCAAAAGTCTAACAGAAGTATGACCAGGATTACAGGATGGACAAAGAACCAACTTCTGCAGGGAGAGGAGACCCAAGACTCACTCCATGTGGTTTCAACAGTGAACTCCACCCTATCTGCTCTAACAAACTGAAAGCAGGTTTTCTGTCACCACAACAAATGTTTTTTCACTCAAACAGTGTGCCAGTGTGCATTACGGTTGGACATGCAAATGCTTTGTCACAGCTTCAACTCCAAATGACTGCAAGTGTTTAACAGTGCCCCTCTTTTGGCCTCTACTTCTGAGACTAAACTTCCCACTGCTGTGTCATTGTGTTGTATTCCAAATGATTCTGCAGATTTAGGACTGAACCAACACCTGAACACGGTTAAACACTTCCGCAACTTTAAAGCATCTGCTGGTAAATGCCCTTTTTTTAAGTTAAGTTTATTTTCTTACATTCACAGGGCTTTGAAAGTAGCCAATAACATCAGTTTATCTGAAAGTTTCCAAAAAGTCACAAAAAGGCAAAAATTTTGGCTTACCTCGTTTATCTGATCCAAAGTTAACGTACAGAATAACAAGAAGCAGGGGTCAGAGAGAGATATAGTACAGCATAAGTCAACAGGTTTAGAGGTGCACGTGGCTCCAATCATCTAAAATAGACGGTTGAAAAGGGCATTAACCTCTAGACAGATTGATAGAGACAGAAGCCAAAAACAACACATAAATGAATGGATCCAGTTGATTTGGTCACACAGTTATTTTAATTTTGTTTTATGAAAGCATGCAGTGATCTCTGTAATACCCCCGAAACACCTTGATTGGACAGTTGCAGGTAAGGCGTTTGAGAGAAAAATCTAGAGAGGAGAATGAAGGTAGAATAAATGAAGAGACGTGGAAAGAGGTTGAAGTTACAAAACAAGGTCGCCATCATATTTATGTTGAAGGACTATAACTTTTCAAAGGTGATGTTTCTCTGGGGTATTTCCTCCAATATGAGATGATGAGAGTTAGACAAAGTTTTACAAATGCACCGCTCCATGAGGACCAGCAGATCCAACTGGATCAGGCTGGATCAGGAGGATTTGAGCCTGTTTGCTCGTAGACTGTTGCACATATTTTTACTGATTTTTGTCCCTCATGTCAGCCCTTAAGGACAGCAGCTTTTGATACAAAAATGCGAGATTACTGCAGACAAGGAAACAGAAAAAACATACTGTGACAGGACATTATGACAACTGAACATAAAGGGGATTCTGGGTAAGAAAAATGCAGGTAACAGAGGAAGCTGCACACCATCCCACAGAATGAGCTTGATTATAAAATCGGAGGTTTCTCAATCATCAACCTCCATGGAGTTCAATGTAAGCCTCGCCATCTTTAAAGGTCCTACCTCGTACTCCTCTTTGAAGCCGTAGCCCTCAGCACACTTCATTTGAGTTATGTGTTGAAGGAGGTCTGCCACCCGGATGGCAGGGTGCAGCTGACCCGTCTGGTATGGCACGTCCACGACCTCCCGCTTTCTCAAGGAGTGGGTGTGGGACTGCACCAGGCTGCTGGTCTCGCTGCCCAGGTTCTGGCCTTCATCTATGGAGCATAAAGAGGAGAACAAAGAAATCAGAGCCCAACTGATACCGCCTCCAGGCCCATGCAGCGCCATAAACTAGGGGGACACAAGGCTTGAAGCAATAAATGTCAGAGACTTCCAAAGAGTGTTGATCGGTGAAGTCGGCAAATAAGGTTGAGATGTTTTCCGAGTTTTTCTCAAAAGCAAAGGCTCTCATAAGCAGATGGCACATCGCCTCATTTACTGTTAAGCATTATGTCACCCCCTCCAGATTGACAAACAACTCTCAGCTAGTAATCTGCTTGTTATGGATGGTCACAACAACACAATATAATTGAGTAATCTGATGAATCATGTGGTGGGAAGGTTCAGGGCCATCTGTCCCAGTGTTGCTGAAAATACTGTAATATCTGCCATTTTATGCAAGGTCTTTGTAAAAACACACTTCAAGTGTCCATCTGAGGAAACACACACCTGTAACCCTGAACCTGGACTCACCCCCTCGCTGTCCCAGCTCCAGCTGCTACACTATTCAAACCTGTAGTTGTAGAGTTAGATAAGACAATTCCTCTTTAACAGTCCTGTTAAATGGCCTATCTGCCCTTAGGAAGGATCCCTCCTTCACGAGGACATCCCTGAGGTTCCTCATTTTGTTTTTATGAATCAGTTTTTTTTTGGGGGGGGGGAGTTTGTCCTCACAGGGAAGGAGGGTCTGAGGCACATAAGTCAAAGTCACGGCCCAGGGGCCAGATCTGGCCCTCCAGGTAGTTCTATCCGGCCCTCCACATCAATTTATATTAAACTCAAACTTTATATTAATCTTATTAATGGCCCGATGTTATCTTGTGCTTATTTCTGACTTGTATAATTTTGATAAAATACATTTTTTTGGAGAGTCAAATATTGAAAGTTATTAAAGGTTTAAGTCGATTTACTCTGTAATAATATTCCCATCTGTTTTTATCCATAGTTATGTTAAAAAATTACATTTTTAAAGTTTTAAAAACTTAGTTTAGAGTGTTCAATCATTTTTTTATCCTGTTGGACCCACGAGCTAAGATGTGTTTGAGTTTAGGCCCCCTGTGTGATTGAATTTAACACTCCTGGTCCAAGGACAGGGATAACCAGTTTAGTTTAGTTAAGTAACCAACATTGTTTATACTTTATGACTGACATTGTGTTTTCTGACAGTTACTGATGTCTTTTTTGATGTTACTGTGTTCATAAATAAAACTGAACTGTGACAAACAGCACAGATCCTTCAGAAGATTCATAACTAAACATAACATTATGTTGTTGACCGGCACACTAGCATCGTGGTTTGTTGCTCCAGCGCTTTCAGACTGTTTTCTTATTGGTGGCTGACATTCTGAGGGGTCTGCAGACGATGGAGCGACTCCAGAAACATGGAGGGCAAGGATGTGGGGGGGGGTTGGCCACAGGCAGCACCTGGTACCATTATAAATATCACCCAAACACAGCATAGATTCTGCCCCTGCCACCCTTACCTCCCTGAATCATGAACAAAAAAAAAAGAAGAATACATCAAATCTAAAAAAAATGAAAAAAAAATCAACCCAAGAGGGAACTAGAGATGGAAGGAGAATGCATGAGGCCATGGTGGGGGGGCTGTATGTGCTTTGATCATGCTAAGTTAATGGTGGCACAGTAACAGAGGGTGGTGAGATGCTAACGTGTCCACATGGCATGCAGCGAATGGCAGAAGCAGCCTCTAAGTGAGGGATGGCTTTCTGAGTAAACACAGCCTTCTTCCCCCAGCCCAGGGCCCACCTGGGAAAACTTACCATTAATAGGCACTTTTTAGATAGCAGATACATAAGAGGTTACGTATGTAAAGAGAAAGAGGAGAAGAGACAGGAGAGAGGGGATAAGCAACAATACAGCAAGAGAACCTGTTACAGAAGGGCAGAACCACATGCCATCCCAGTTCAAAATGCACTTAAAAGCCTATTCAAGAGGGGACATATGAGGTGAATGAATGGGGCAATTTTAAAGGTGCAAGACATCAAAAAGAAAGAATTCATGGAGTTGAGGTCTTTGTTCATTTACGATGACATTCTGGTTTTTCTCCAAACGTTAGCTGTTGTCTCGTCTACTTCTCTAAATGAAGGGGCGACTGAATTCGAGGGGTTGATGGTGTCCCCACCAAAACTGTGTGAGCTGTCCCGTCTGCGGTACTTTGTGATAGTTGTTTCATGCTTGAATAAATGGGGAACCAACATGAGCAGCTGTCGCTGATGAAACACGCTGCTTAAAGACTGAGCCTGAAACTGCATGAGCAGCGGAGTCGGAGCCTCTTTCCTCCTCGGCCTTGAGTTTGTGATTATCACAGTTCTAATGCCCCACTTAGCAACAACATCGTGTGCTGCACACAGCTCTTCTGCCGGAGCAGAGCAGTAATAATTAAGAGGAATACAAAATGCTATTCCTTATTCTGTTTAAGCGCCGAACAAGATGTTCAAACTCACAAATCAAAACAAAAACAAGTAGGTCAACAGCGATTAGCCAAAGGCAGGGGGGAGCAGCATTAAAAAGAATAATAGAATATGTTGTTGTTTTGGAGGAAGAAAGTTGAATGGGGGGGGGGGGGGGGGGGGGGTGCAGCACAGGAAGTTTGTAACCTCAGAGAAAAGGAGTGTTTTCCATCTGTTGTGTCTCAGCCTCCCACCATCATCACCCCCCCCCACACACACACACACACATCCAGTCCACGTCTCCGGCCGTGCACGTGAAAGGTCATACAAATGAGTGGCATGCAATGAGGATGGATGAAGTTAAACTCAGCGTGGGGCGGGGGTGGGGGGCAGGTGAAGCAGCAGGCATGAGTGAAGAACTACCTTTCCTTAACTAACAAGAACTCAGACATCTGGGTCAGAGCCCGCATGATTTCCTGACATGAACAGCAATAAGACAGAAAGTGTTTCTCACCCAGAACAGCTGTTGGCACAAACGGATCTGCTCCGGCGCCGACGAGGAATAAAAGAAGAGTCACAAAAGAGCCGAATTAACAAAATCAATCATATTTTCACCATTGTCCTTTTGGGGCAGTTGTGGTGCACTGAATTCATTTCTACCCTCCGGCTCCTCCTTTTGCACCAACTGTCGGGGCATTTAAATATGTGGTGATCTAAGTGTTTTTTTAAGGGGGAGCTATAGCAGGTATCCCACCACACACTAAAAAGTCATTCAGGAGATCTTTGGTCACAACTTCAATATTCACATTGTTGTGACATTAAAAACCAAGTTCATAAATTCAGTTTGACTTTTTATTTATAATTGTTATATTGAGCTCAGGTGACACAAAAACCTTTTATTCAGTCTTTTCTTATGACTTGACTGAGTGTAAAATTATCTGTTTATCTAACAAACTGTTTTTTGAGTTTTGTAGATGTCAAATCTCATTTGATGCTGTATGTGAAGAGCAGTTTCCCTCCTCTTTTTCAGCTCTGCGGTGAACAGTAAGTCATTTAACGTCTAATAACATATTTGTGTTTGTTCAGGATTCTGTTAGTGGTCGGCTGCTGGAAGACTAAGATGCAACATTATATTCTGTTCTGTGGCTTGAAGTGAAATAAATACAAGAAATGTAGTATTACATTAGACAATACATCAGCCAACAGTCCCGCCCACCAACCAGAAATGTATATTTAATGAGCTACTGTCATAAAAAGAGTCTTAAAAGAATAACCATATCTTTTGATTTTTAGCCAAAGACTGCACAGTCATCATTAAAAAAACAACTGGGGACATGTTGGGTATTTTCCGAGCGCTGGCAGCTACACGCTAACGTAGAGGATCGGCGACTATTGATGACATCATCGAGCGGCGGTAGCGTCCCAGTTTGACGACACTGTTTTTCCATATCTCTCTGCTTGAAAGTATAAATATGGGGGAAGGGGAGTTCAGAGGGGGAGGGAATCAATCGAGATCCAGACGTCTGATTGGCAGGTTTGATTCCCGCCTTGCCTGCCCATATGTTGAAGTGTCCTGAGGCAGTGAAGGCCACAGTGCTCCTGGTGGGTGCAGGCTGGAAACAGCTGCCTTCACTGCTGCACTCCGTTTCCCAGAGTGCAGTTCATGTTTTTGACTCTTTTTCAGGCTCTTCAACTCATTCAATCGATGAGATATTTGACCCGTTTTTGAGCTTTTCATGTATGGCACCTTGTTGGACTGCAGTCATTTTCAGGCACTATATGCATGAATGAACATGAACTTTTTGAAGTAAAACTAAAGGCCTTGAAACAATAACATTTGACAACATTAGGATCCAGTTCAACCATTTATAGACTGGAGGTGAACCGACAGAAACACAGGTCTCAAAGCTGTTTTCAGACCTTGTTATTCATTCATCATGTCATTTATTTCATTATAACATGTGAAATTCTTCTCTGTGGGCATGTGAGACTGGGGGGGGGTCTAATATTACAACATGCTTACCAGGATAGAAAGAGTTGGTGGGCATGGAGGAGCCAAGCGTGCTGGCTTTTGGTAAGGTGAAGGTGGAGGGGGGAGATCCGGCTGCAAACATCAGAAAGAACAGTGGTTGAACTGTATATATTAATTAATACTCAGTCAATAACAACAGTGTTAGACATGCAAAAATCAAGCTTAGAGTGGGAGGGGCACATTGAGCAGCGTTTGCTCCACCCACTGCAACAATTAAAGAAAACAGCAACTAGTCAAGACCAAGATGAGCTCAAAGCTCTTTCAGATTTAGATATTAGTCTAACTACAAGTTAAAAAACAATGCTCTCTCTGCACTTACTCTCCACTTCAATCAAAAACAATCTCTTCCTTTTTCCTAATTTGTCACCACTCGGTAATGACTGTCTAGTAAGGTCTGGAAACCGCGGCTCCGGAGCCGGCTCTTTCAGAGTTGAAGGTTGCAGACTCGGTCTAGTAGATTTACTCTGATTACCTAATCCAACCTCTCATTATGTTAGCCTTTCTAGAATCTAAGGATGAATTTAACATGATTTAATCCAGTGCTTTGACTATGATCACAGATCCAATCTATTTCCAATAAACTCCATCCCATTAAATAAAGAAAATAAGTAAATATGCTTTACAATGGGGGGGGGGGGGGGGGGGGGGGGGGGGGCAGAGGGCTCCTCCTCCAAAGAAGTCCTTCATTGAAGTCAATTCCACAGACAGAGGGCCAGATTTGAACTTCTGCACTGGCAGACAGTTAACCGAGGTCACAGCCTTTTTTTGGGCTCAGCCCCTGCAGAGATGCAGAAGCTGCTGTGGATTTAATCTGGCACTTCTGACTGGGATTACTGCAGGTCATGTCCTGGATTCAGACTTGGCTCATTCAAGTCTTTACCTGGTAAGACAAACATAACTGGATGAAGTTTGGGTTCCATTGGCTCTCATGACAGACTCCCTGAGGCTCCCAGCGTTTACTGATTAGCCCTGGAGTCTGGCTTGGGATTTTAAGATGTCTTTATCGACAACATCTGAATGTCAGATTAACACATTTTAACTAAATAGTTTTCACAACATGAGAGCCAGTTTTAAGGAAAGTCAAGACATCTTTGGTATCATATTTGTGAAAAATAAAGCTAAAACAAATGGAGAACTCATAAAAGTATTAAAGGGAATATGGAGGAATTTATTTTGGATTTCAAGATAACAAAAGTTGAAAATATGGGGGAATGTGATATTCTTTCAAAAAAAATCCTATGTAAGCCTAATCTATTAACACTAGGGTGTCTTCAAGTTTCAGACCAATGTCGTCTCCCAATGAGGATTTTTTTAATTTTTTGTTTCAGAACTGTGTATTTCAAGTTTGTTTTTTCAAATTAATGACATTCTAGAAGTCTGCAGATCATAAACGGATCACAACCTTTTACTTCTATGAAGCGCAGCAAAATATGGCAGCAGTTTGAGCGGGAGGCAACAGTCAAATACTGTCAAATATTGTTTCCATGATATTCAGACTTTTGGGTAAAAAAACTCTCCTAATAATCATTTAAACTGACTGCAAGTATCTCTGGCTTTATGCCTTAATGCAAACAATGACCTACAAATGCATTTTAACAGAAAAAGATCTCGATTTTCTGCTGGACGCACTTGTTATGGGTGTGGTTCACTTTGTGGATGGCAGTCTGTTTTTCAAGATATTTTTTACTTATTTGTAACATTTTTTTAATGGAAGGGTATTGCATTCAATTGAAGACAGACAGACAGACGCTTTTCATTAGTAGAACAAGAGAGTCTCCAAGACTCATAATAGAAAAACTTGAGAACATCCACACACCAGATGCAGAAGCCCATGGAAGAACATGGAGCCAACAGGTGAGTGTGTGTTTGTGTTGGTTGAGATCAGTGGGAATAAATCCTAGAAACTACCAGCATGCAGAAACCTCTTTTTACTTGTTTATAATTAACAAGTTGTTCTAGTTAATAGTATCAGTATTTTTACCTAATTGTTAAAGCTACTTCTCAAAATAATTCTATTTAACTGTTGAATAAAATAAAAATAAGCACTAGTTTCCATTGGTTTAGAAAATATATATTCTTTTTTTAAGTGCTTTACAACAGTATTGGATCTGGACTCTGTATCATTCTCAAAATCAAAGGACTCAAGATCGGATCAGGAACCAAAATTCTGATCAGGAACCAAAATTCTGATCAGGACATCCCTAATTGACACTGAGCTGATTTTGACGAAAAGCTTTTCAAAGTCATTTCTTTAATGAGAATGACTTTTTTCCACCCTCAAGTCAGATTAATGTATTACAAATTATCTTCACTTATATATTGAAAAAAATATTGAAAGTGAAAAAGTGCATTTAAATATTTGTCTAAAATATCTTTGTAGCCAGAGGTTTGGCAATGTTTTTTTATTTTCATATAAAAATGATTATTCAGGTTTAAGAATTTCCATTTTCATGATTTTTTTCCCCTCAAAATAACAGGATGATTATTTTCTTACAAATAAAATTCATGCATGCATTTTAAATGAAAAGAATGAAACTTTTTTAAATAAAAAATACTTTTTCAGCCTTTGCTTTTGCTATCTAATCTGTCTAAAAGGGCAAGTACCACAGGCTCTTACCTCTGCCATTAAGCGTGAGCGCACACTCACTCCGGGTGTTGAGCGTGTGGTTGTGTGTGTCCATGAAGGACAACACCTCATCACAGTTGGTACCCTGCTCTGTGTAGCTCTTGTCCATTGAGTTGACCATCACAGTCATCTCCTGGCGAGTGCTGTTCAGGTCTCTTTACGCTTCTTTTGCCAATACTTTCATGGAGAAAAAAAACATGAAACCTTTAAACAAGCAGCAAAGACGACGCAAACAGCCGAGTCTGAAATTGAGCCAAGGGGCATTAATCATAGATGTAACGAGATGAGCCGAGTTGGGCTGGAGCCACATTAGGCAACACACACTTTTTTTGAGCAGATGCATATATGTTCTTGAAATGCAGAGAGCAGTCCGCTCTAACCTAAAAATCTCAGAGGATGGAAAATTAGAGATAGTACTGAAAGAAATACAGTTGCAGACACTGAACTAAAACAGTCAACCTGCTTTCCCTGGCCTACTTCTGGAGAATGTGTTAAAGCATGAAAGCAGTCAGTACCCAACCAAACAACATCAGGACACAGTGTTGAGATTAACACAAACATTCTAGCAGAGTAGAAAGTCAGGAAACAGCAACTGAAAAACACATGGAAGAGTCTGTTTTCTCTGCATTGTAATGGAAACCTAAATGTGATCTGATTCAATGATCAACATAATCAAACCTGCACCTCATACTATAGTCTGTTGGAGCATTGACCATTTAGCAATAGAAAAGTCACCAGCTCTAGTTTAATGATGTCAGGATTCTTTCTCTTGTAGAAAAATGTTGGCTTGATTTTATTTTCTGATTTTAGACTTTGAGGCATGGAAATAGGATTTTGTTTGCGCCAACATGTAATCTCAGCACCTACTTATTTGGTTTTATAGCTCGGTTGAGAATGAGCAATAGTGCATTCTTGTGTCCCACATATGTAGCAGAACTGGCTTTAGGCTCTTCATTTAGCAGAACTTTTGTTCAAATATTTAGTTCCAAACAAAAGAAGTATTGAACTTTTTTGTGTGTCTGCCGGTCATTGTTGAATATTTGTCAGGAAATAACTGACAAAACAGCTTCAGGGAAAAAAAATATCATAATAGCATGTAACTTGGTTTGTGTATGTATATACTGTATATATATATATACACACATTACTTTAGAGGGCCTTTCAGCTTATGGACTTAGAAGACACTCTGAAATCTCCCTATTTTGATTAGTGTTTAGACCAACAACGAGTACAACAGGATTAAGACCTTCTTTCACTTTCAAGTCAAGTTTGTCATTTGTTTTATGTTAAATCATTCAGCTCTGCTTGTCACTTTCTAATCAGATACACATACATGTATAAGCAGGTTCTGTTCTGGGGCTTGTCCTCTAAAGATGTTGTGTCCTCCAGCATCACCTCTTTGGTCAGCACAGTGCTGACTGGAGCCTGTGGCTCCATGTTTCTTGTATCTTAGATCATACGTACGTTGTGTCATCCTAGATAGTGGTTACCTCATTTACCTGTCCTCAGTTTAGCCTATCTCATGAGAGGAGAGATTAGTTCACAAGACCAACTATCCACAGGCTCAAAATGCTCTAAAACAGCAGGTGAGGCAGTTAAAACAAGAGGGGTCAGTGGTGCATTAAAGGGTAAAAACCTGACAGCACTGATTTAGTTAGTAAAATTATTAAAACTATTGAAGACGGGGCTCATAATAATGCTTTTGACAGCAGATTCAAGGTTTTGGGCTTCTTCTCTTTACCCCTATCCTCTGCAATAGCAACATTAGGCTGTTGTTCAGTCAATGGTTCTCTGTCAGGTTGCCTGAGATGTGGGTCTCACGTCACTGTTTGATGATTGTTTTCAAGGTCTTCCAGTTGGTCAACAGACAGGATATCAAAGATGGAGTCAAGAGAGAAGCTGAGATTTGTGGCAATGTTGGGGTCTCTGAGTAGTGAAGAGTCCAGGTGAGGCTGAGTCTTAGTGTGCTCGTTGGCTCAGAACTTTAGCTTGAAGGGGGCTGATAACAAAAAATGATCTGAGCTGTCAAGTTCTGCTCCTCGGTACAAAGGCCAGTTGGTTTTTTGCAGCATTTAGCCATAAGGTTGTGATCCAGAACTTTCTGGGTTCCACCATCTAGGCCAGGGGTATTCAACTCCAGGCCTCGAGGGCCGCATTCCTGCAGGTTTTCCAACATACCCGGATCTGGCATGTTCTTATTGGCTGAACACACCTGAACCAGGTAATCAGTCATGAGTAGAGTTTGGATATCTGGAAATTATGCAGACACTGTGGCCCTCGAGGCCTGGAGTTGAATACCCCTGATCTAGGCTGTGATATTGCTGTAATATGCACTACCTGGATTTAACTAAACAAAAAAGTACGAGCCTCCTATTGGATAATTACTGCATGGGCGAGTATTTTTCAGCTGGCAACAAGTTATTTAAACCCAACTCGGGCAATGAGTTGCTTCTCATTTCCAAAACAAACCAATATATATATATATATAAATAAAATATGTAAAAGAAGGTCCTAGGAAAGAGAGACCGTCCATGTTTAGAGCTGAGACAGCTGTTGTGTAGAAGCTGTCTCTTAGGCCCTGTCCACACGTAGCCGGGTATCTGCTAAAACGCATATATTTTTATCCGTTTCGGCCTATCGTCCACACGTAACCGAAGATTTAAGTCACTGAAAACGGAGCTTTTGGAAAACTCCGGCTAAAGTGAAGGTTTTGGAAAACTCCGTTTTCGCTGTCTGTGTGGACATGCATAACCGGAGATCTACGTTTTAAACGTCACTCTTTGCGACAATTAGTGCATACACGTCATAGATGCGCCGCTGTTTACAATGCTCAGCATGGACAGAGGAGTGTGTTAATTATTACGCTGGTACAGATGCTTCATACTTGCTTTTTTTACAAACACAATTACTGCTTCTTGTCGAGGAACAAAGGAGAATAAGCGCTTTGCAGTCAGCTATTTTACAACAAATATCCCTTCCTCCTGCTCCTCAAAGGCATGCCACTCGTGAAAGACACTGCCAACTACTGTTCTGGCATGCTCATTACATCTCCCAGCAGCGCAAGTATGCGGGGACATGTGGACGGAATTATTTTGAAAACGATCACGTGTGGACGCAACCGTTTTTATAAAACGGAGGTCGGCAAATATGCGTTTGTAGAAATACCCGGATACGTGTGGACATGGCCTTAGCCTGTTTGTTGTAGCTCTTACAGATCGTTATCTCCTCCCAGAAGGTTACAGAGGTGGTGTCCGGGGTGGAATCTGTCTTTTAAAATGCTATGGGTTTTACTTAGACAGCGGGTGTGGTAGATTTCAGGCAGAGAAGGTAACATGCAGTCGATGATTTTTTCTGCTGTCTCAACAACCCTCTTCAGCCTCTTTTTCTTCTTTTTTTTTTTTCTAACTTGTCCTGTCCAACAGCTGAGAGCCTATAAAGGTTAGGGGTTAGCAACAGAGGGAAGCAACATCATA
Organism: Oryzias javanicus; assembly: GCA_003999625.1. NCBI lineage: Eukaryota > Metazoa > Chordata > Actinopteri > Beloniformes > Adrianichthyidae > Oryzias > Oryzias javanicus. Next base: position 37,202,348 of record CM012453.1, on the reverse strand, counting down.
ACACAACCAGGTCTAAATAGCAGAGTGCAGGCCCCACCCCTGGAGAGCCCCCCAACCAGGTCATAAAGGCCTGTTGGTCTTGCAGGGCCATTGTAGATGTAATGTTCTCCAAGAGTTTCTTTAACTTTGCCTTCCCATCGTGGTGGAGGAGTGTCTGAATGTTCCAGCTGCTGAACCATGTTGGTCAGGGGTTGGGCAGATAAACAGATGGATGGTCAGGTGGATGGACAGACAGCAGGGTGGGCAGACAGGTCGATATTTAGACATACAGGAAGAAGGAATCAATTATTTTCTATTTTTTTAGTGACTTTGATGCCCTGTTAATCTTGACTATTAACATCCAGAAACAAGGATTTATCATCAAATCTGGATACATAAACATATTTGAAACAATATTTTGCAAACATGAACAACATAATGAACTGCAAACAGCTTGAGCAGGAACCAGAGCAGCAGCAGTCATGCCTGATGCATGTTTCCTGAGTGGGTGGGAGCAGATCCTGCACTTTGTTTTTCTCTGCATGGACCCTTCCCTTATTTGAATTGAAGTCTCTCTCACAGACAATTGCAGTCTAATGATGCAACCCCTGCTGCTTTGTTTTCTCAAATCTCCTCTGATTATTCAATTTCGATGCCATCTCAGACCATATGGTGACATCTTTGCTCTGAAGGCCGCCACATGAGGCTAATAGTGAAGCAGATCTTAACAAAGCAAAGTCACGTTTCACATGCTGGACTCGGTTTTTTCTCTTAATCTGCAGTAATTATTAACAAAAAAAAAAATCAAAAAATGAAAACACAACATTCTGCAATTCCCTCCTCACAAATCTTCATTATGTAGTGATGGAGAATATTAAGACCCATCATCCCTTTCTACACTCATGGAAAAGACTCTTTAAAACTGAGTTAACTACCACAGCTCATCAGCTCAAAGACGTGGAAAGCTTCTTTCCAGGGTCAGTTCAGCAGCAACATTTAAGATGAATGAGGCAACACAAGGACTTGAGCCAGATATGAGAATACCAACAGTAATATCAGGACTTTTTCAAAGCACCGTGGCTGTCTGATAAAGATGAATTGGCATTGTATTTCATCCTCGTTTGCAGGAGTGGTACATGGAAAGATAGGTGACTAAAATCCAAAGGCAGATGGGTGGAAGAGACCAGATAAGGGAATGCTGAAGAACATCTGTCCACGTTGATGAATGACAATCACTGAAAAATTGCTGATGGAAAAAAAAAGTAGAAATGCTTGTTTAAAGGTGACAAGAAAATGGTGCATTCTTCAGTGCCAGATGAGCACACAACATTAAAGAATGACACAAATGCACTGAAAAGCATGCGTCAAAATGAAGACTGGGGAGACTGACTATATTTAATAATATAGACTGCTCAGGCATACCTACTAAATTCAGTATGTGAACAGTAAGAAGCAGTGGAAATATAATTAATATAACATTATGGTGAGGTTGGCTTTTGCACCAGAACAAACGGAGACTTGTTGTCTCTGACCATGTTAAATTATGTGTCATTTAATGAACATCAAGCTGGGAGGAGCAACAGATGCATCTATGATCAATTCAGAAGGGCCTTCCAGAGCATCATTATTCAAACTGCTCTGTCTACAAGTCCAATTTCTTTGAGGTCGTGTGTCTCAATCAAACAAAATCTGCCTCAGGGACATTCCTGAACTCAGACAAACTAAAGTTTGGAAACCTTTAACAATAATTCCATTCCAAGAAAATAATCTATCCACTTTTTAAAAATATTACAGATTCTTTGTTTAAAAAGTGTAGACAATCCTACTAATGTAGGAGAGTGACTTCATCAAAATAAGGATCTTCTTATTAAATTGAAGGGTTATTCTTTACAATGCTGATGGTTTAAAAATGCAAATTCCATATCTGTATTTTGTGGCCTACTTCAGTATTGATTTGATTTGTTTTCAAACCGAACGGCATTGGTTAAATAAAAGCTCAGTTTCATGTTAACACATCATGAGTTGTCCTTTACATACTGACTGAATGTCTCAGAAGCGCTCTATCTTTCCCTTCTTGGCTTCCTTGTCCTGCTCAGGAGGCTCTTCTCACCTCCTCATCAGCATGCACAGCCTGTAGATACTAAATTCTTCAGGGCTTGTACCAATTAATTTGATTCTTGCAGCATTTTCCATTTGTAATGTTTAATGAAGGGGTTTACCCCATCACGTTGGTTTATACACTGTACACCACATGCCATTCAGTGTGACAGCAGAGATTATGAAAAAATGGATTTGCAAAGAATTGTAATAATAATTTATGAGGGTGCATGTTGTCCTTTTACAAACTACAGGAAACGGTGTTCATACTCATTAGAAAGGCTCTTGGAGCTTGACTGAACACAATTTTTCTTGATATGACTGAAAACATCTGCAAGTCGGTTGGTTAAAATTGTCTGAGAAAACAGCTTTTCAGTAGAAGCCTAAAGGATTAATGAGCGGCCGCAAAGAAGCGTAGAGAGCAGTCCACAGACCAAGTATATCAATGTAACTGTCTTACATGAAATCTGTTTTAAAACAAAAAACATCATATCTCTTTTTAAATTAAATCATGCAAACCCAAGTCTAAATATTGCATTACAGTTTGGAAAATAGCAGACTTTTGATTCTCATAATTCTTTGGTTCTTCTCTAAGTTTGACCTCAAGTATTAAAGACAGAATAGATAATTATAAAGAAATCTACAATTAGCTGGCATACCCGGAGTTAAGAGAAGATGGCATAAGTCAGACATTTCAGTCAGAAACTGAAATTTAACTCAACTTTCTTGCTGTTTAACAGATGAATCAAGCTCTCCGGAGAATAAAAATCCAATCACAACCCCTGGCTGTCCAAATGTTCCCTTCTATGACCAGCAGGTGCATGTAAACAACCCAGTAAGGCTAGCTTCTTGAAGGGCACACATGTAACGGCATTCCTAATCAGCTGTCTGACCAATCCTGCGTGAAGGGCCGGCCTTCACAGCCACTTCTGGCAATACATGTAAGGGGAATATATTTGGCCACCACAGGATGCTTTCATGGCTTTTAAGAGTCTTTGATGAATGAATAAAAACATTAATAACTTTCATCAATCATAAACCTGCTTACAGATCGTGAATAAGGCAGAGTAGCAACTGACTTGGTAGAACACTAGTAAGTAGAATACTTGAAAAGGCAGTCTGCAATGAATCTGGTATAACAGTGTAAATTTGAAGTTTATATTACACTTGCTCAGCTTGGGCAATTTATAAAAAGGGAGGTCCTTTTAGGCCGTCGGCCACATCTTTGCAACATGTCGCAGAAACTTTTCTACTGGGCTATTGGATCTGCTGCAGTTGATGTTCCTGAGGTAGAGACTTGGTTTGGATAGATGTGAAAGCTCACCTGAACTACACAGAAGAACCTGGTCCGACACAGTCAAGAGATGAACGGAGATGAAATATCCAGTAAACCAAACAGTTGAAGTGAGCCAAAGAGAGACGGTGTGAAAGAAATGTTTTTTTTTTAATAGAACAGCCAACAGCACAAATCCAAAGGAGCAGATAGCATAGACAGGTAAGAACACCTGTAAATGTGGTGTTTTAAAGAGGAAAAACCTGATATAAAAACATGAAAGTAGTTTAAAACTAACAAAACCCTCAAGAGGCTTACCGGACTATGAAAACCCCAAACCTGCTGTTTGGAGCCAGGCATCAATTGTCCTAGTGTATCTGACTTTTAAGTTGTAAATTCTTGAAGTTTTCCAAGGCTTTTTAAAGTTCTGTTGGTACTGATAAGGACTGAGGTTGGAAGACTGGACTCTTTTCCTGTGATGGGTTTGAGCACCAATGGGACATATTATGAGTAACTGCTTTCAGGTTCAGTTCAAATTTGGAAACATGTCATTTAGAATCTCATCATGTTTTTGAACTTGAAGGATTATGTTCTGATATTTGTTTTAAAATGTATCTCTCTATAAGAAAAAGAATATAGACGGAAAAAAAATATAGACGGAAGTCCAAATTCAGTAAAGCAGAATCGAATCATAATTCTCTCTGGCTAACATGGAGGTATTGAAGTTGAGTTTTGGTCATTGAACATCATGCCAGCCTCTGTCAGCAGCACAAACAAACATCTGAAGGATTTTCAGAGCTTAGATGATAAATATCTACGTGGGACTTTTCTGCTTTGAGCAAAGCCAAACATGATTACCGGTCCCTCCTCTAGACACATTCACCAACCAATGCCCAGCTAGAGACTGCCAGAGGAACATGGGGTTTGCCGCCTTCATCGAGAACACTTTGACAGCTTTGGTTCATGCAGGTGTAGCTGGAAACAAAGCTGTGACCTTTCAATCAGAGGTCCTCTGCTCCACAGCCCTTCTAACCTTAACCGTCTTGTTGAAAACATAAAATGGAGGTTAAACAAAGCTCCACATTCAAACAAATAATCCAACTGAACACTATTTTCCAATGAATAAACAGTTAATATCTTGAACCTGAGGCCAATTTCCCATGAGTTTGTTTTATTCTTAAAGCAAACAAGATTTCTTTTAATGCCTTCCTTCCATTTTCCAAACTGTTTTGTATATTTTGGGGTCACTGGGCTGCTGGAGCCTACCACCCTAGCCACACTGGAGAAGGCAGTTACCCCTGCACAGGTCGCCAGTCTGGGGCTGCTGGAGCCTAACCCAGCCACACCTGGGAGAGGGCAGTTACCCCTGCACAGGTCACTGGGCTGCTGGAGCCTAACCCATCCACACCTGGGAGAGGGCAGTTACCCCTGCACAGGTCGCCAGTCTGGGGCTGCTGGAGCCTAACCCATCCACACCTGGGAGAAGGCAGTTACCCCTGCACAGGTCGCCAGTCTGGGGCTGCTGGAGCCTAACCCAGCCACACCTGGGAGAGGGCAGTTACCCCTGCACAGGTCACTGGGCTGCTGGAGCCTAACCCATCCACACCTGGGAGAGGGCAGTTACCCCTGCACAGGTCGCCAGTCTGGGGCTGCTGGAGCCTAACCCATCCACACCTGGGAGAGGGCAGTTACCCCTGCACAGGTCGCCAGTCTGTCACAGGGATTTTTCAATTCTCCACCATTTCATAAAGTTGTGAAAGTGAATGCTTCAAATGTAGATGTTGTCATGATCTATGGTGAGTTTTGCTCAGCATGCTCTCCCAGTCTCCACCTGGTACTCGATCACTGTCATTCATCCCACCTGTGAGCACAGTATTTAGGACTGACAATCTCAGTCTGTCAGTTCGCTGTGACGAGTTCACGTTCCAGCATTTCACAGTTTCATAGTTCTTGCTCGCCTGTGTTTTGACTCTATTTCTGTCCCTGGTTAAGATCTAGTCTGCCTCATAGGTGTATCGATCTGCCTTTTCTTTCTCTGAGATTCCTGCTTTTAGATCACGGATGACTGGATCCTCCTCATTCTGCCATCTCCAGTGGGATCTACATCTTTGTCACTGAGAAGAGACTGGATTATCTTTTCTTTGGATCTGGACATATATGAACTCTGTTCTCTTCTGGTTTCAGGCTCCACTGTGAGATCTCCAACTTCATACACCCGTTCCTGAGTGTGCTTCTAGTTTAGGTTGTCCTACTCTGAACCTTGTATGTACTGCCACTAACACGGGGTAAAATACTCAGCCTGGCTATAAAAAACTTCATAAGGATTATTGGTTTTGTAGAAAGAATGGGATTGTTGCATTACACTCATTAATTCACAAGAATTAAACCAATATTTTCTTCATGTAGTCAACCTTGCACGTGAGGCTACTTAGTATGAGAATGTAAACATTTATTTTCAGTGAAACCGCTTAGCTTTAACATTCCTCTGAGATACTAAAACGAGGAAGAAAACTAAGACTAGTGAAGCACTAGTTTCACTATGATTCATTGTATGTTTTTACCCTCAGTGTTTTCTTCAATCATGTTCTTATCTTTATGGTCTTATCTTTATCTTTATCTTTAGCTTGAAATGTTCGGCACTTTGTTTCAATTCTAAATTGTTAAAGTGCTTTATAAATAAAGCTGATGATGATGATGATGATGATGCACGATATTGACTTTTTACAACCAATACCACTATCCAATATTTTCCAGCCTCTTGCAGCCGATACAGATATTTAACCAAAATCTGTCAAACACTTGAGAGAAAGTATTTGCAAGTACAAAGTAAGAGTATATGGTGCTTATGTATTCCAACACATTTGCAGCACTAATACTTAGGGATGTCCTGATCCGATCACGTGATCGGAAATCGGGGCCGATTGCATGGTGGATGACTCGATCGGTATCGGATATTTTATGTATTCTTATTATAATCAGAGCTTTATATTTCAATTTTATTATTCCAGATAAATCCTCCACTAGATGTCAGCATGTCATGAACAAATCATGAAATGTTGTTGCCGTAAAACCAGCAGAACTCGGCAGCATTTTAAACCGGATGCTAACATAAACAAGCTAGCGATGTGGTCACAGATTCAGACTTCCGGGATAAAAAACGCTTTTAAAAGCATTTTAAACTGACAGTAAGTGTCTTTATTAGTTTGTTTTAACGTAAACAACCACCTATAAATGCATTTCAACAGAAGAGTTTTTATTAAGTTTAATGTTAAGCTCTTCATGCTGCAGAGCAGCTGCTAACTGTGCTAAGCTAAGTGCTAGCTCTGTGATTTAACTCCTCAGGACCCGAGCTGTTCTTTGATATGCCTGTTTTATTTATCTGACAGAAATAAAAGTTAAAATTAAAACGACTACTTGGGTAATTAAACCGAAAATTTGATGTCTTAAGTTCTTAAAAAACAAATCACAGAATCTAAAAGCAAACACCCCCCTAAAAATAATAATAAAGTAAAGAAAAAACTAATAACTGTTTCTAATTATATTACACTCATCATCAAATTCATGCCAAAAAAAAAATGTCATCACTCATTTTTAAGAATTTTAAATGATTACAGGAATCACATTTGATTAAAAATGTTCAACAGCTCTAAAGATTTTAAAGTTAAAGTCACTAAACTTTCTCATTTGACTAATTATCAATTATGTAGCAAGTAAATAGTTGTTTTTTTATATTTGTTCTATTTTTACTTGTTTATTAAAGCTACTTCACTGAGGTGTCCAATTTAAGTTTTTAATGTTAAAAGAAGGTTAATGAAATATAAATAAGGGACAACACAAATCTGTTTATTCTATTTGTTCATGTTTTCAAAAGTATCGGATCGGGACTCGGTATCGGCAGATACACAAAATCCAATGACTCGGAATCGGATCAGACCCAAAAACACCTGATCGGGACATCCCTACTAATAATACAAACATTATTTGCTTTTTCAGTCTGACATACATCTGTAAATAGTGAAAGTGCATTTCAAGATTTTAACTTAAATAGCAATGTAACAAGAACGTTCTTCAATATAAATGATGCCCAATATAAAGACGTGGAAAAGAAATACTTTAATCTCAAAGTGCAAAAATGACAGCTTTGTTTTCAACTGATGTGTGAAATAAATGGTTGCTCACTGAAATGAACTCTTCAAAAACATAGACATGCTTAGATTCAAAGATGAGAATCCAACTCACCTTTCTGCTATATAAGGTGTATTTTAGCTCCGAGTTTGGACAAATTATGCTGTTCTCTAACATCTGAGCTGTCTGCATCTACTTTGGAGAAATACAGCAACACTTTGGACTTTTCTGCCAGCGCTGCCATGCACGTGCGGTTGTTGTGTGTACGTCAGCGCAGGACTGCGTGTGCGCGTGAGCGCGAGAACCGACCAGCTCGTACGGCAGTGAGAGAGAAATGCTCCGTCTTTGTAAGTCACATTAAACAAAGCTGATGTCGGGTGGAACCGCTAAGCTGTTCCGAAGGCTGAAACTGTTTAACACAAGTCCATACCGAGTGGTGAGCGAGGAAGCGTCGGCAGTTCAAGCCTTTCATTATCGCTTCATTTTATCAGTGAATTTTTCTCTTATCCAAATTACCGGCATGACGTTTTAATGTCCATTACCGGCAGATAATTATCGGTAACCAATATCATCGTGCAACACTACAACTCATCGAGAAATGCAAAAATTGTTTCTAAGTTAGCTTACTTCAGTCATACGTATCCCATAAGCTGTGAGATCAGTCTGGACCATAAGGATGCTCATCAGTCTGATATACAGTTTGTTGGAATTTAACAACTAAAAGAGACTGGCTAAGGTAGAATATTCTAAGAAACTTGTGTTTCTTTGAAGAAAAAAAAAGGAAATGTATTCTGAAAATGACAATATAAGTATAAAAATTCACCAAAACAAAATCTCTGCCAATGACTACAATGATGGATTCATCTCTGATTATTCTGCTACCCTCCCCACATCAAAATACAGTCACCTTTAATTCATAATTCTAAAATGTACACAGAATTTGAAATAATTCTCATTTATGTTCAAATTCATGTTGACCACTTTTTAAAGCTTTCAATATGTTAGGACTTCCAATCTACTTTACAAAAGAGAAGCTAGATATACATAATAATATTTATAAAGATTCATTCATGGATGATCATCATTTGAATGACTTCACAACTGACTAACAGAGAAAAACCTTAAAACCAATCAAATGTTCCATACCTGCATGGTGGTGTCTTTTTTCTATATAATCTGTTGTATGTTTTTGTTTGATTTGACAGTAAATCTAACCAGTTAAGCCCTTTGAGACCAGAGCAATCATCTTTCTACTTAGTTTGTCCTTCAAAAGCCACTTCCTGGTGCAGAACACAGCAGTTATCTGTGGTGGGTTTAGAACCGAACCTCATCCAGGTGAGATCTTATGTGTTTCTTTTCTTTGATCTCATTCATCTGGAAACACATTAGTGTGCATCCATCACCAAGACTACAGCGAGAAGGGTGTACCTGCAGGCCCGGAGACCCACCAACGCTCTCAGGACCCAGGCATTTTAACACAGCGCCTCCTACAGGGTGGAGTTTGTTTTGTTATTTTCTGGAGACTTTACGAGACACATTCCACACATGAGTAAAGAAATGATCTAAGCACTACTAAAGGATAAACAATGAGGTAATGTATCACATGAATTTTAAGATATAAAAAGTAAATTACCAATAAATCTCTGTTTTTTTGCAGAAACATAAACATTGATGTCTACATGTAGCTTAGCTTAGCTTTTATCTAAATCAATGTTGTTTGTGAAAAAGAAAAAGATAAATTCCTGAGGGTTTATTAGGAATACATCTTTTAGCATATATATAGCATGTTTTTTTTTTTTTTTTTCATCTTCATGTGTTAAATTTTCTTTTGTGTATTCATTATATTGTGTGATCATTAGTATAACCAAATTATAGTCAAAATGTATAACAAAAACAGGGGAAAACCAAATGTTTACTGAGCATGTTTACTTTTTATAATAATATTAAGTATTTATCCTGTACTGTTCAGAACTAAATCACTCTTTACTTTACATTTTACTTGTGTATCTTTTTTCTAGATGGATACAACAATTCAAAAGAGGAAATCTCTAGATGAACCCGTGTGTTGAATGCTTTGTTTTACAAAGTATTTCCAACCAACAAGATTATAAAAAGTTCAAATTCATGATCAAAAACTCTCAAAAATCAAAAATAAATGGCAACTGTTACAAAACATGTTTTGAGTTTGGTTTTTATTTGATTTTCTGGCACACTTTAATTCATTATATTTCCTTTTTATTTAATTGTGAAATTAATGTGTGAAATTGAGAATGTGTGAAATTACTGCAACAGAGTAAGACAAAAAGTAAATACGATTTTATATTAAGATCCCAAAATTCTCAACTTCTGATAAGTTTAAGGGGGTTGGACAATACCAGACTCTACTCTCTATCCGCAGTTAGATAAAACCATAAAGAGAAATCAGTTTGGATTCTCCAGCCAAATGTTTCAAGAATCTATATGTACTGAATTATATTTCCACTGAAAAACTCTGGTGCATGAACGGTTAAAAATAAATGTGTAATTCATCAGTAAGAAAATCATTAGAAATATTCAGTCATAACCGACATTAGTAACATTTATTTAAAAAAATAACATAAAAAGATAAACGGCACCCAGCAGCAAGGAGGCGCTGTCTCAAAAAACAAGTCCTAAAATCGTCCTGAGGGTGCTGTTGGTCCTCCAGCCAGTAGGGGCACTGTCTCAACAAGACCTGGGTCCTGAGAGCGTTGTTGGGTCTCCGGGCCTGCAGGTTTATATTACTGGCTACAGAATACGTGCCAAAGCATCAATGTGCTAAACTGAAGACACCTCTATGAGAAAACCGGGTAGCGTGTCATCATGTCAGCTCTTTCAAGACACTTCTCCAGCATCACCATAGAATCAATGATATGGACGTGCAGCCAAAACACATGCAGGACAAACAGTGAATTGAAGGCAGGGATAGACAAACTGCAGACACCAGGCTACTGGTCCCGCCCTCTGATAGGAGGGTAGGATCCGAACGCCTGTTCTCCTAACCCTACTCAACGTCTGAGCACGAAGAGTAACACCAACTGGAGCTTCCATGGGGTAGAACCTTACGGTCACAGACCTTAAGGAGCTCTTAGCTCTGGGATGAATCAGACTTCACTGGGGCTAATTCCATTTCAATAACTGGTTTGTTCCTGCTTTCTTACGAGGGACCTTCTACAAAGGTCATTGAATCATTTAACAGAAATATTCTGTAAATATGAGGCGTCTGAAGAAACATCAAATGGGGTTTAGCAGGTTGCTGCTACGCTTGTCTGCTTTTTCAGAAGCAGTGCCAAAGTGACACACAGCATGACGTGCACAGCACATCACGGAGATGCATTGGTGTGGCATCTCCCCGTCCTGCAGCAGAGATTACAGCCAGGCGTCTGCAAGAGCTCCAGAGCAGGAGGAGGATGACATGACTCTTGGCATGCTTTGGAAACAGCATGTGGGTGAGAAGCATGGCACTAACATTTCACAAACTGGTTACTTACAGGTAGTAAGTGTAGGAGTGATAGGTTCTTCTGCCGATTGGGGTGGTGGTGGTAGGATTTAAGCAGTGTAGGAGGGAAGGGATGGAATGAAAAGGAAAGAAAAAGTAAAAACAGATTAATGTTTGGAAAAAGAGTCGAAATGAACAAAATCAGATATGAAGGCACAAGTGGAGGTAAACCAGTGACTGTGTGAGCAAAGGTGATCGCTTGGAGTCATGTCATGCTTATGCAGAAACCTTCTCTGATTGAACTGAACTGCTCGCTGTTCTGATCATATCTGACCTCCACGGAGAAACTTAACCAGCACTTCGGACGTCTAAACACAACTCGGATTCCCTGTTGGCATCAGTAAATTCACTCAATGAAGGTGTCTCCATCTCAGCTCTGATTAAGCCTAATTAAAACCAATTCCATTCCTTTCACAGCCACCCACTGACTGCTGAGCTGCAGGCCACAAGAACGAATATGAAGCTTCGCAGTGAAACAGAGTCACATTTCTATGTACTGAGCTACACATACTGAGCTGGCCTTTAGAATTTAGATAGATATTCACGAAGAAAGACTAAGTTTATTCAGTTTTTGTTTTTCATCAAGGCAGTGCAGAACGGAGTTCACCGAGAAAGCCTCAGAAGCTGATAGTGTGGTATTTTCTTCCTCACTGTGGACATAAGGGCATTGATATTTGCTGAGCTTCAGCTCTTTTGATTGCTGGATATGCACAGAAGACCTCTGCAGTATGGGGTCCAGAGCTAATGTAAACTTTGCCTCTGGCTATGCAGCCATCCCCTTTTTTCTCTCTTCATAGCACATAATTCAAAAACATTTCTTCTCATTTCTCTGTCACTGAAGAACTGCACATTTGTTTGAAGCTGCCGTAGAAATGGATTAATTTTTTATACAACACTTGTATCTTCTGGCAGTAAACAGTGTTAATGGGCTGTATCAGCTTAATCAAATTAATTATTTATGACAACTCTAACAAAGCTGCTGTAATGAAGGGAGAAACGTTGGAAAAAGATGCTTATGTTTGAGGATTCTGTGAGTTCTGGACTGAAAAAAGGGAAGCTTACCTTTTCTTCATGAGCAGCACCACCCCCAGGAAGATGATGATGAAGAGGAGGATCCCAGCAATGACCCCTGCGATCTTCACCGTGTGGTCTGTTTGTTTCTCAGGCTCCACTGAATCTGGCTTGGGGGTTGCTGCACCTGAAAAGTAACACAAAGTGCAGCTAAAAGGGAGGTTTTTTCACCTGACGGACAAGAATTTCTGAAAGGGGACCTAACCCAACATAACCTTCTCCCATTTTCAAGATAAAACAAAGTGACTCCATTGTCCAAAGGGTGCACCCCAAACCCTGCCTTTAGTGGCCATCAGCACAGTGTGGATGGAGCTAAAGCGCCCAGTATCTGAACCCTAAAGCTGAAACACTCCAGGAGGAAACGGTTACAAGCCTGAAGTACAAAATATTACTGAAAAAGTTACAAAAATACCTAGAAATATAAAAAAACATCCTAAATCCCACTGAGAGCAGGAAGTTTACAATAGAATATGCAGAGTTAGAATCAGAAGAATTCAATTCACTGTTATAATATCACTAAACTCTGATCATTGAGATTCCGATTTGTTTGTAGAAAAAGACTGAAATGTTGCAGGAAACAGCTGGTCATCTATAACAACACTATTGCTTTATAACAGTGATAAAATCAGAATAAATAATGATCAAATGTTAACCTTTAGACAGTATTTAGATTTTCTATCTGTTTTCTGGGAGGTAAGGAGACAGTTTCTAACAACTCAGCAAGTGTTATTTTAAACCATGTAGGTTTTAGCACATTGGAAGCCTTCAGTCTCTGTACATGGTTGAACTCTGACCATGAAGCCACAGATCTGACCTGTTAGTTGAGTGTCGCCAGCTGCAGGAATGATTCGGATGTAGGGGGTCGTGAGCTGAGTCACGAGGATGGCGGCTGAGTTTTCCACAGAATCCAATGACAATCAGGGAAAGAGAGACAATGAAAAAGAGAAAGAATCAACAGCAGTCTTTAATGCCAGTCAAATGTAGAAGCTGTGACTCCGGCTTATTGAGCAGATATTCATGAGGTATCCATGGGGGGGCTCCCCAGATTGAAGAACTGCGACTCTGGCCTTATGAAGTCCCACTTCCATCATCGCCTGCACTGTAAGCCCGGATAAGTAGAGTTTACTAAAAAAATTTATAGAAAGTGGTTGCCCTAAAAAAATTAAGTAATGTTAAGTTTAACATAAAATAATTAGTAATATTAATTGCTTTGACATTTCATTCCACTGTTAATTTTAAGTTAAATGTACTAGTCTTCAAGATGATTCAACGTACCATTATTAGTAAGATCAATTTCTTCATATATTTATTCCACATATAACTTGAAGCTGAATACACTAACCTCCAGGTTGATTTACCTTAAAAATCCCTTTGCCCAAAACTGCTAGATTACATTAAGGGAATAAAATGCTAAACCGGACGTGAGCGTTAAGCAAAGGCTGTACTACGGGATATACTACTGCTTAGTATATGTTGATCTCCACATTGCAAGCGCTCAGTAGAGTATTTCAACATTGCGTCGACAACATAATAAGAGGGGTGGTCATCAGTCTCTCCCTCATTCTCACTCAGGGTGCAGGAAGAAGTGAAACACAACAGGCCAAAATAACAAATGGAAACAGTGTTAAACGGTCAGACAACAAAACACATAAATGAAAACTCAAACTTAAACCCAATTCTAACCAGACAGGCAAAAGAAATGGTTACCCACAATTCCTTGCGCTGCCAGATCTGACAGCAAGCCCAACAAACTGCAACCATCACTACAATAGATTTTAGGTTTCGTTTTGATCACGTGGTCAGACAACCTCTGGAGCATTTAAAAATGCTGGTTAAGGTTAGGATTACGTTTACGGTTCTAAAAGCAAATTGTAGGTTTTTGCGGCTGTTTCTGATGCTCACGTGTCCACCAGGGGGTGTGTCAAATGTGGAAAAGACATTTAAACACATTCAGGACCGTGCAGGACTTCAAAAATTACATAGTCCAGCTACAAAAGAAAGAAAAAAAGAGATCAAAATAAAAAGTAGTTTTAAGCTTTATTTTCTTGTCTTTTCCTGTTTTTTTCTGGTTAGTCATTACTTTAACCTTAATATTTTCAATTTTTTTAACCAGTTAACTGGAGATTTTAACTGTTAAAGTGGATTAGTTGTGAGCCTGTGTGCGTAAAGTGTATTATTTGTTTCATCATGTTGGGTTCTATGTTTCGGCAATAGTATATTCATAAATCTGTTGGTAGTTTTTAAGATTAATATTAACCATAAACAACTACTCCATGGTGACAAAACATAATGTAACCAGTCTAAAAATGTACCAATCATAGCCACATCAGTGTAGAACCGCCCCTGTGTGACGTACTGCAACGGTCCTCAGACAGGTGCTCTATGCTGCGTTCAGGTGCTACCAGGAAAATCGGTTATTTTATATCAGACTGAAATATAAAGCTTAAAAAGTGTTTCTGCATAGTTGAACAACATTTAAAATGAAAGGTAACAGTTAGGCATGTCTTTTTTAAATGCTTTTTAGTATGAATATAAAAAGTCATTTTTGTAGCATCCACTAAATTGAAAAATGACTTTGGAAACTAAATCTTCCAACAGTACATGAATGCAGCGGAATTTTGAGACCAGAACTTAAACATTCAATCACAATTAGCTTAAAGTTACTCGTCCATGACATTACTGTTAAATGTAAGTTCATTCTACTTTGATTTTGTAGATTGTGCTTAAATTTGATAGTAATACTATGAAACTTAAATTATTTATGTACATTGGAATTGGTTGTTCGAGTTGAGATGACATCCGGGCTAACAGTGTGATCTCTTCCTGAAGCGTTCCCTTTGCTCTTTCAAGGCTGAGGCCTTCAGCCAAAACCAAAAACCTGTGGGTCGTTTTCAGACATAGTTTCTGCAGAGTGGTAGGAGTTCAGAAGACCCCCCCCCCCCCCCCGATTCTCAGCAATGTGAGTAAAGAAATACTAAGAGATGCAACTTTAAGCTTATTTTATACATTTCCTCCAACATCAGAAGAAATGACCAGAACATGTTAAGAACATCATCTCCATGAGTGGATCCTTCATTCCAGGACAGAACCTTCAAATCTAAACTGGTTTTGTCCCATTGGGGTTACGGCGGTGCAGGAACCACATGTGACCGGCCTGCCGGAGTGGAATGAGGGCGGAGCCTCTGTGACATGTACGACTGTGATTGGTCCAGACTGTTGGACCCGTGTTACCACACACATTACTATGCATTGAGGTACAAACAATTATTCATTCATTCACTTAGCCGCTTTGTCCCTTTCGGGGTCGTGGGCCTAACCCGGTTACTGATGGGCAAAGGTTCACCCTGGACAGGTCACCAGTCTGTCGCAGGGCCACAATCACGCACACATTCACACCTAGGGGCAATTTAGAGTAACTAATTAACCTATGAAGCATGTTTTTGGATGGTGGGAGGAAGCTGGAGTACCCGGTGAGAACCCACGCATGCACGAGGAGAACATGCAAACTCCACACAGAAAGGACCCAGTTGGAGGTTCTGATCCTCCAGCCGGGATTTGAACCAGGACCTTCTTACTGTGATGCAAGAGGGCTAACCACTGTGCAGCCCTACAAACAATTATTTAAAAAAACACACAAAATGATGCAATGTTTCACAATCACCAGCAAAAACCCCAACAAAATAATCTGATGGATTAGACTATATAGAGACTAATCGGGAAATTAATGAGAAGGAATCTGGGAAGCATGAAGTGAATGGGTGCTAGCAAGTAGCATGCTAGTTCTGTTCATCGTCGATGTTTATGCATGATGTTATTCAGTCATATTCACCTGCGACCAGCACAAAAACTGATGGAAATTCACGATGATCTCATGTTATATGTGAGACGCAGATTGGTGCATCGCCCACATTTAGAGCGCATCCAAGACTAAATGTTGCTGTCGGTCACACTCTTTTATTTTGAAAAGAGAGTGCTGAACCGGAGGAAGCCCAGATACGATATGGAGCTTTCATTTTCTGATCAACACTGCAGACGTTAGCCAAGGAGCCGTCAATACAAACATAAGATATAATTATGAGGGGGAAAAACTTTAGGTTACAAAAGGAAACATAAAATGAAAACTAACACCAGCAGATCTCCACACGAGTGTCTGAGTTACTGTAGTGTAACATCATCTCTAGTCACAAAGCCCATACTGATCTGGCAGGCCCAACAGGTCCTGGACAGGTGTGCAAGCCCTTAATCACACACCCACTCACACCGAGAGACAATTTAGAGTCACAGATTAACCTGTTGAGAAAGCACCCCCCCCCTGGGAATTGAACGGCTGTGAGGCAAGAGTGCTAACCACTGCCCCACCGTACCGCCCAGTAATCAGAACTGTTTTTTGTAGACACACAGGCAGGTTCCTAGTGTTGGAAAATAGATGTAATTGTTCAAAAATCAATACCTTAAAAAACGGCTTTCTTTTTTACTTTAATTTGTCAAACAAAACAACAAACTGATAAAGGAAGACAAACCGGGAGGAAAAAAGTGTATGTGCCAAAAGAGATTTTAAAAAGTAAGTAAATAAATAAATATTACTACTACAATTACTAGTAATAAACAGTAAAAATAAAGAATGTACCAAGTAAATGAATAAACAGATGCATATTGATAAATAATAATGTATAATCTTTCCTTCCTGTCTTCTCTTAGAGAAAGGTTAATGGGTTCATATATATATATATATATATATATACTCACAAACACACATTTAAAGAATATTTCCAATACATTCAGCACATTTTAAAAGCATATGAGTTTTAGGAGGATTCTAGAATATCAAAACATTTAAAGTTATTCATTAAAAAACTGTGGGAGATGGTTATTGTAAAAACCTGTTATTTCAATCCTTACATGCAGAGGATGTCGCAGTAAACAGGTAAACAGGTAAACAGGTAAACAGGTAAACAGTCTTTTTCCTGATAAATATTTACCTTTGGTGGCGACCCGGACACAGTCGATTTTAGTTTCCTGGAAGGAGAAAAACCAGAGACAGGATCATATGTGATGAAAGACAAAGTTATCCAGCCACCGAAACCACAGTAACACAGACGACCCATTACAGAGCTAGTCTGCTGATGGGGCAGCTTTGGGCTGAAGGTGGTCAGCCAGTTTGACAGGAGGTGAGCTCCAACACGAGGAGCTACTGAAATGTGATGGAGCTTCAGCTCAGAACAGCTTTTGACAACGTGAAGAAAGAGTGCAGAGAACTCTGCTGTCAACAGAAAGCTGAAGAACGGCCAGTTATAAAAGACAAGTGTCCCTGACTGTCCAATCAGAGGGCAGCCTGTATCAGAGCGGGAGAGGAAGGGAACACCTCCCCTCGTTCTCCTCAGAATGAAAACTGAAAGCTTCTGTCGGTTATTCTCTCTGAAGACACGATGACTAGGAGCATCTACAGTCAAGACATAATGAAGAATGCATTCAGAGTCTAGTCAGTCTTATCTAAAGCCAATCGGCCGTGGACGCTGACGTCGTCTGATGTCATCTGGAAGGTCAGCCATGTTTGTGTGGAGAATGACCGGCGTTTAGACTTTAAATTCATTTAATTTTTGATCATTTAAAATTCATAAACTGATTCACAATTGTTAATGTCTCATCATAAATGGATGTAATGGTTGATTCAGTTCAGAGAACAGATTACATGTGTGATAACTTTAGTTTAATGTGATCATTTTTAGAGTAGAAAGTAACTGATTATCACAGTAAACTAAAGTGTTGGGAGCTAACCGGACCCGACCGGACTTCAACCCACCCCGTTAGCTGTGCTGACCGCCTGGAAATAGATGCTGTAGCTCTTCTGCGGCAGCAGAGGAACATTCCAGAAGCCGTTGTAGGTCTTGTTGTCGCCCACGGTGAACGGCTGTGGCGACTGCAAGCCGGCGGCGGGGAACTGAGCGCTGAAGTAGTACTGCGAGTTCAGAGTCGTGGCATTCTGGAAGTGAATGGGAACTGGGTAGCAGCGCAGAATCTGGGCGGTCCCTCGCGCTCTGCGTGGACGCTCCTCCTCCACCACCAGCTGGTACACGCTGCCAACATCAACACAGGCTTTTCAGACAAACACTGATCAAAAGGAAAATGACCTTTCACACGTGTTCCTGATGTCAAAAGAGAACGTCCTTCCACCGTCTGAACCCGCATGACCTCTGTGCTATCCTAGAAATGTTTACATTAAAAGTGGGGTCATCTGGACCCCACAAGAGAGCACGGGGGTTGCTGGAGCCTATCCTGCACCCTGAGGTTTCTATCATCAGAGAGCCAGACAACACTCACTCCTAGGGACAATATGTTCGAGTCACCAACGTAACTATGATGCATCATTTTGGACTGGGCTCTCCAGGATTCAAGCAAAAACTTGATATTTACAGCAGCTGCAAAGAACGATCCTCATCTATGCTCAGAAAGACCCAGAGATGCAAACACCAGCATTGATGTCTAAAATGTCATCTGCAAATAATTACATTAAGAACATGAAGGGAATAATCTTCTCTCCAGAAGACAAATACGTCTTCTGCCCATTTCAGAATAAACGTTTAATAACTTTTATGTTTGTCCCAAATGAAGATTTTGACTTATCAAAATATAAGAATATGTCTGTTGTTTTATTTTCTACGCTCAGACACCAGCATTGATGTGCGGCTGCTCCACAACTTGAATATACATTTAAGTCTTAATGGAAAAAAAGATCTGGAAAAGTAGATATACACACTGAAAAATACCAGAAGAAAATGGTTTTAATTTGTATGCAAATAAGAGTCAGACTTAATTATATGACAAATGTCCAGATAGACACGCATGTGACCTGCATGCTGTCCGTGTGCATGTGCAGGTTGATCACCTGGATGTGTGAGCCAATCAGGAGCCTCGATGGCGGGATGGTAAAAGACATGAATGGCCCTCGAGGCCTGGAACTGGACACCCCTGCTCTATGCTGTCCAAAACCTCTCAAGCAATCTGTAATCTATTACAATATGGAAGTAACTTCCACAACACGGATCAACGCTAAATCTCTGAAGATCAGCTGATCCACTGAAACAGTAGCAGATTATCTGACGTTTTTCTGTGACACAAGTTTTAACTCAAACTCTGCAGCTAATCAGCTGATCTGATATGGGCAACAACACTGTCACAGCAGGGATGAAGGAGGGGTAAAGGAGGCAATCAGGGCGCTCATCTAAAGCCCCTAAGTGCAACAGCCGGGGCTGGGAGGAAGGATGAGGACTGCACAGATGGAGGAGAGGAGTCGGGCGTCGAGTCTCGCCTCGCATCAGCTACTAGAACTCACAGAAATACTCAACCAAGTTGAGGTTCAGTCCATTTGACGAGAATGTTCAAACAAGATCATCCCAAAAGTTAGAATGCAGGTTTTTGATACATCCAATACTTCAGTTCACAAAATTGTTTGCTGTAAAAAAAAGAGATTTTTTTTTATTTCTACATTTATTTTATTCCGATGTTGATAAAATTTCTGCATGAAAAACTTAAGCTCTTAAATGAACTGTTTTAACTGTAAGACCTGTTCTTTGATTGAGAACACTTTAATCCTAAATTATTTACTCAAGAGACAAAAAAACATCATGTCAAGAATAAACTATCTAAACTTGCAAATGAATAGCATAGAGAGCAGTGAGCACATTAAGATTAAAGAGTAGTTTCTAAACTCAACAAAGAATAGAAACATTTGTATGGGCGTTCATTAAAACGAGCTCCTGCTTTGACATTAACATCAGCATAAACAAAGATGGCCTCCAGGCTGACAGGGATGAGCACATAAATGCTCCATCTGTTTGAATTATTGGCCATTCATGAGTCTATTCTGCAGGAAACCACTTAAATCATTACATCGCTCATGTTCAACCCTGCATTCACACAGAACATGCATCAGGAAAATTACAATGAAGAAATAGAAGAGACCCTGAACGTCTATCAGAAATGAAAATAAAGACGTTTGCTGAGCATTCTCAGCACCTGCAGCTTTGGACTTGATCAATACTCTGTGGTTAGCAGCGTCTGAATCATTCGTCTCATGTGTGCAGCATATTTAACCTGCAGTTTAGCATCACTTCATTAGAAGATCTGCCTTCACTCATGGAGGGTGTGTCCCAAATCCTCAGAGCTCCATGTTTGGCTCTAGGTGAGAATCTCCAGGAGAAATCAGCCTTTAATTACAGCTTCCTACTGAGAGCGCAGGTCAAAAGTGAAGCAGAGAAATGACCCATCAGCTGAACTCTACTGTCATCTGATAGGAGACAGTGCAGCGCTAAATGCTAGACATGCTGCTAATCATGTTACTTTTGGAAATCCTGATGTTCGATCGTGTATAATTTTCAAAAACTCAATAAAACTTGGATTGTTTTGCCAATATCAGCCGTTAGTATTCCTACACAACACACAGACACTGAGATGAAGAGGAGAAATGTGTCAATCCCTGGTGGCTTCTTGTTATCTGATGATGTGGTTGTGCCATGACTTAATGACAGGCTGTGTGAGCAGAGCTGGCTTCTTTTCCTCAGGCAAAATACCAAGTGCCAACGGCTATGAGGCTCCAAGGGTAAGAACTCCAGTAAAGTGGAAATCCGAACCCCAGTCTTTGTGCCATAAAATAGATGCTCCACTGGGGACTAAGCTGCAGCTGAAGTCTACCTGAGATTCAGCAAACATGGGGGGGGGGGTGTTCTGGGATAAACTCCTGAATGACAAAATAAAACCTCATAGAAGCATCCGCCCTTCAGCTTAATATAATGACACATTCTTCAGTTCTTCTGACCCGACTGACGTGGACATGTCTCTGACAGCACGGGTCCTGCTGATACACTCCTTTACTGTGTGCAGCAGATCTTTTCTAGATCTGAATTTACTGACGCTCAATGTGATCATGAGAGTCAAATTTAGCCAACAAGTCAAGAATTCAGTGAACCACGACGCTGCAGGACAAAAGACTCTTCTACTCTGGCGGGAAAAGCAGGAATAGCTCATCTGTGAAGGAGTGGATCTACAATGACACGTAGGACGTTCAAAGCACTCGTTCACTGCACTCGTTCGATGCACTCGTTCGATGCACTCGTTCACTGCACTCGTTTGATGCACTCGTTCACTGCACTCGTTTGATGCACTCGTTCACTGCACTCGTTCACTGCACTCGTTCTCTGCACTCGTTCAATCCACTCGTTCACTGCACTCGTTCACTGCACTCGTTTGATGCACTCGTTCACTGCACTCGTTCACTGCACTCGTTTGATGCACTCGTTCACTGCACTCGTTCACTGCACTCGTTCTCTGCACTCGTTCAATCCACTCGTTCACTGCACTCGTTCACTGCACTCGTTTGATGCACTCGTTCACTGCACTCGTTCACTGCACTCGTTCACTGCACTCGTTCACTGCACTCGTTCTCTGCACTCGTTTGATGCACTCGTTTGATGCACTCGTTCGATGCACTCGTTCACTGCACTCGTTCTCTGCACTCGTTCTCTGCACTCGTTCACTGCACTCGTTCACTGCACTCGTTCTCTGCACTCGTTCTCTGCACTCGTTCACTGCACTCGTTCTCTGCACTCGTTCGATGCACTCGTTCGATGCACTCGTTCGATGCACTCCTTCGATGCACTCGTTCGATGCACTCGTTCAAAGCACTCGTTCGATGCACTCGTTCGATGCACTCGTTCTCTGCACTCGTTTGATGCACTCGTTCGATGCACTCGTTCACTGCACTCGTTCGATGCACTCGTTCATTGCACTCGTTCGATGCACTCGTTCACTGCACTCGTTCGATGCACTCGTTCACTGCACTCGTTCATGCACTCGTTTAATGCACTCGTTCGATGCACTCGTTCATTGCACTCGTTCACTGCACTCGTTCACTGCACTCGTTCACTGCACTCGTTCGATGCACTCGTTCACTGCACTCGTTCATGCACTCGTTTAATGCACTCGTTCACTGCACTCGTTCATTGCACTCGTTCACTGCACTCGTTCACTGCACTCGTTCACTGCACTCTTTATGCACTCGTTCTCTGCACTCGTTTATGCACTCGTTCTCTGCACTCGTTCACTGCACTCGTTCTCTGCACTCGTTCACTGCACTCGTTCACTGCACTCTTTATGCACTCGTTCTCTGCACTCGTTTATGCACTCGTTCTCTGCACTCGTTCACTGCACTCATTCTCTGCACTCGTTCACTGCACTCGTTCTCTGCACTCGTTCTCTGCACTCCTTCGATGCACTCGTTCGATGCACTCGTTCAATCCACTCGTTCAATCCACTCATTCTCTGCACTCGTTCACTGCACTCTTTCAATGCACTCGTTCACTGCACTCGTTCACTGCACTCGTTCTCTGCACTCGTTCTCTGCACTCCTTCGATGCACTCGTTCGATGCACTCGTTCGATGCACTCGTTTGATGCACTCGTTCAAAGCACTCGTTCTCTGCACTCGTTCTCTGCACTCGTTCTCTGCACTCCTTCGATGCACTCGTTCAATCCACTCGTTCAATCCACTCATTCTCTGCACTCGTTCACTGCACTCTTTCAATGCACTCGTTCACTGCACTCGTTCACTGCACTCGTTCTCTGCACTCGTTCTCTGCACTCCTTCGATGCACTCGTTCGATGCACTCGTTCGATGCACTCGTTCACTGCACTCGTTTGATGCACTCGTTCACTGCACTTGTTTGATGCACTCGTTCACTGCACTCGTTCACTGCACTCGTTCTCTGCACTCGTTCAATCCACTCGTTCACTGCACTCGTTCACTGCACTCGTTTGATGCACTCGTTCACTGCACTCGTTCACTGCACTCGTTCACTGCACTCGTTCACTGCACTCGTTCTCTGCACTCGTTTGATGCACTCGTTCGATGCACTCGTTCGATGCACTCGTTCACTGCACTCGTTCTCTGCACTCGTTCACTGCACTCGTTCACTGCACTCGTTCTCTGCACTCGTTCTCTGCACTCGTTCGATGCACTCGTTCGATGCACTCGTTCGATGCACTCGTTCGATGCACTCCTTCGATGCACTCGTTCGATGCACTCGTTCGATGCACTCGTTCGATGCACTCGTTCAAAGCACTCGTTCGATGCACTCGTTCGATGCACTCGTTCTCTGCACTCGTTTGATGCACTCGTTCGATGCACTCGTTCACTGCACTCGTTCGATGCACTCGTTCATTGCACTCGTTCGATGCACTCGTTCACTGCACTCGTTCGATGCACTCGTTCACTGCACTCGTTCATGCACTCGTTTAATGCACTCGTTCGATGCACTCGTTCATTGCACTCGTTCACTGCACTCGTTCACTGCACTCGTTCACTGCACTCGTTCGATGCACTCTTCACTGCACTCGTTCATGCACTCGTTTAATGCACTCGTTCACTGCACTCGTTCATTGCACTCGTTCACTGCACTCGTTCACTGCACTCGTTCACTGCACTCTTTATGCACTCGTTCTCTGCACTCGTTTATGCACTCGTTCTCTGCACTCGTTCACTGCACTCGTTCTCTGCACTCGTTCACTGCACTCGTTCAATCCACTCGTTCAATCCACTCATTCTCTGCACTCGTTCACTGCACTCGTTCTCTGCACTCGTTCTCTGCACTCCTTCGATGCACTCGTTCGATGCACTCGTTCAATCCACTCGTTCAATCCACTCATTCTCTGCACTCGTTCACTGCACTCTTTCAATGCACTCGTTCACTGCACTCGTTCACTGCACTCGTTCTCTGCACTCGTTCTCTGCACTCGTTCACTGCACTCGTTCGATGCACTCGTTCACTGCACTCGTTCATGCACTCGTTTAATGCACTCGTTCGATGCACTCGTTCATTGCACTCGTTCACTGCACTCGTTCACTGCACTCGTTCACTGCACTCGTTCGATGCACTCGTTCACTGCACTCGTCAATGCACTCGTTAATGCACTCGTTCACTGCACTCGTTCATTGCACTCGTTCACTGCACTCGTTCACTCACTCGTTCACTGCACTCTTTATGCACTCGTTCTCTGCACTCGTTTATGCACTCGTTCTCTGCACTCGTTCACATGCACTCGTTCTCTGCACTCGTTCACTGCACTCGTTCAATCCACTCGTTCAATCCACTCATTCTCTGCACTCGTTCACTGCACTCGTTCTCTGCACTCGTTCTCTGCACTCCTCGATGCACTCGTTCGATGCCACTCGTTCGATGCACTCGTTCGATGCACTCGTTCAAAGCACTCGTTCTCGCACTCGTTCCACTGCACTCGTTCTCTGCACTTTGATGCACTCGTTCGATGCACTCGTTCGAGGCACTCGTTATTGCACTCGTTCATGCACTCGTTCGATGCACTCGTTCTCTGCACTCGTCATGCACTCGTTCTCTGCACTCTTCTCTGCACTCGTTCACTTCACTCGTTCATGCACTCTTCACTGCACTCGTTCATGCACTCGTTTAATCCACTCGTTCGATGCACTTGTTCATTGCTCAACTCGTTCACTCCCACTCGTTTGCAGTTCACTGCACTCGTTCACTGCACTCGTTCGATGCACTCGTTCTCTGCACTCGTTCACTGCACTCTTTCAATGCACTCGTTCACTGCACTCGTTCTCTCTCTGCACTCGTTCAATCCACTCGTTCAATCCACTCTCGTTCAATCCACTCGTTCGATTGCACTCTTCAATCCACTCGTTCTCTGCACTCGTTCGATGCACTCGTTCGATGCACTCTTTCAATGCACTCGTTCACTGCACTCGTTCTCTGCACTCGTTCTCTGCACTCGTTCACTGCACTCGTTCACTGCACTCGTTCACTGCACTCGTTCAATCCACTCGTTCAATCCACTCGTTCAATCCACTCGTTCTCTGCACTCGTTCACTGCACTCGTTCACTGCACTCGTTCTCTGCACTCGTTTGATGCACTCGTTCAATCCACTCGTTCTCTGCACTCGTTTCACTGCACTCTTTCAATGCATTCGTTCACTGCACTCTCACTTCGGCTGCACTCGTTCTCTGCACTCGTTCACTGCACTCGTTCATCATGCACTCGTTCAATCCACTCGTTCAATCCACTCGTTCAATCCACTCGTTCTCTGCACTCGTTCACTGCACTCGTTCACAATGCACTCGTTCGATGCACTCGTTCGAATGCACTCTTTCAATGCACTCGTTTCACTGCACTCGTTCACTGCACTCGTTCAATCCACTCTTTCAATCACTCGTTCTCTGCACTCGTTCACTGCACTCTTTCAATGCACTCGTTCTCTGCACTCGTTCACTGCACTCACTCGTTCAATCCACTCGTTCAATCCACTCATTCTCTGCACTCGTTCACTGCACTCGTTCTCTGCACTCGTTCTCTGCACTCCTTCGATGCACTCGTTCGATGCACTCGTTCAATCCACTCGTTCAATCCACTCCATCATTTCCTCTGCACTCGTTCACTGCACTCTTTCAATGCACTCGTTCACTGCACTCGTTCACTGCACTCGTTCTCATGCACTCGTTCTCTGCACTCCTTCGATGCACTCGTTCATGCACTCGTTCGATGCACTCGTTTGATGCACTCGTTCAAAGCACTCGTTCTCTGCACTCGTTCTCTGCACTCGTTCTCTGCACTCCTTCGATGCACTCGTTCAATCCACTCGTTCAATCCACTCATTCTCTTGCACTCGTTCACTGCACTCTTCAATGCACTCGTTCACTGCACTCGTTCACTGCACTCGTTCTCTGCACTCGTTCTCTGCACTCCTTCGATGCAGTCTCGTTCGATGCACTCATTCGATGCACTCGTTCACCATGCACTCGTTTGATGCACTCGTTCACTGCACTCGTTTGATGCACTCGTTCACTGCACTCGTTCACTGCACTCGTTCTCTGCACTCGTTCAATCCACTCGTTCACTGCACTCGTTCACTGCACTCGTTTGATGCACTCGTTCACTGCACTCGTTCACATGCACTCGTTCACTGCACTCGTTTCACTGCACTCGTTCTCTGCACTCGTTCGATGCACTCGTTCGATGCACTCGTTCGAATGCACTCGTTCACTGCACTCGTTCTCTGCACTCGTTCACTGCACTTCGTTCACTGCACTCGTTCTCTGCACTCGTTCTCGTGCAACTCGTTCGATGCACTCGTTCGATGCACTCGTTCGATGCACTCCTTCGATGCACTCGTTCGATGCACTCGTTCGATGCACTCGTTCGATGCACTCGTTCAATGCACTCGTTCGATTGCAAGCTCGTTCGATGCACTCGTTCTCTGCACTCGTTTGATGCACTCGTTCGATGCACTCGTTCAGCTGCACTCGTTCGATGCACTCGTTCATTGCACTCGTTCGATGCACTCGTTCACTGCACTCGTTCGATGCACTCGTTCACTGCACTCGTTCATGCACTCGTTTAAAATGCACTCGTTCGATGCACTCGTTCATTGCACTCGTTCAACTGCACTCGTTCACTGCACTCGTTCACTGCACTCCGTTCGATGCACTCGTTCACTGCACTCGTGTCCATGCACCGTTAATGCACTCGTTCACTGCACTCGTTCATTGCACTCGTTCACTGCACTCGTTCACGTGCACTCGTTCACTGCACTCTTTCATGCACTCGTTCTCTGCACTCGTTTATGCACTTCGTCTCTGCACTCGTTCCTGCACTCGTTCTCATGCACTCGTTCACTGCACTCGTTCAATCCACTCGTTCAACCACTCATTCTCTGCACTCGTTCACTGCAACTCGTTCGTCTGCACTCGTTCTCTGCACTCGCTTCGATGCACTCGTTCGATGCACTCGTTCAATCACACTCGTTCAATCCACTCATTCTCTGCACTCGTTCACTGCACTCTTTCAATGCACTCGTTCACTGCACTGCACTCCGTTCACTGCACTCGTTCTCTCTGCACTCGTTCTCTGCACTCGTTCACTGCACTCGTTTTGCGATGCACTCGTTCACTGCACTCGAATGTGCAGCACTCGTTCATGCACGTCGTTCAATGCACTCGTTCACTGCACTCGTTCACTGCACTCTGTTTCACTGCACTCGTTCACCGCAACTCGTTCACTGCCACTCGTTCGCATCGAAAACTTCGTTCACTGCACTCGTTCATGCACTCGTTTCAAATGCACTCCGTTCACTGCACAACTCGTTCACTGCACTCTTTATGCACTCGTTCTCTGCACTCGTTTATGCACTCGTTCTCTGCACTCGTTCACTGCACTCGTTCTCTGCACTCGTTCACTGCACTCGTTCAATCCACTCGTTCAATCCACTCATTCTCTGCACTCGTTCACTGCACTCGTTCTCTGCACTCCTTCGATGCACTCGTTCGATGCACTCCTTCGATGCACTCGTTCGATGCACTCGTTCGATGCACTCGTTCGATGCACTCGTTCAAAGCACTCGTTCTCTGCACTCGTTCACTGCACTCGTTCTCTGCACTCGTTTGATGCACTCGTTCGATGCACTCGTTCGATGCACTCGTTCATTGCACTCGTTCGATGCACTCGTTCGATGCACTCGTTCTCTGCACTCGTTCATTGCACTCGTTCTCTGCACTCGTTCTCTGCACTCGTTCACTGCACTCGTTCGATGCACTCGTTCACTGCACTCGTTCATGCACTCGTTTAATGCACTCGTTCGATGCACTTGTTCATTGCACTCGTTCACTGCACTCGTTCACTGCACTCGTTCACTGCACTCGTTCGATGCACTCGTTCTCTGCACTCGTTCACTGCACTCTTTCAATGCACTCGTTCACTGCACTCGTTCTCTGCACTCGTTCAATCCACTCGTTCAATCCACTCGTTCAATCCACTCGTTCGATGCACTCTTTCAATCCACTCGTTCACTGCACTCGTTCTCTGCACTCGTTCTCTGCACTCGTTCACTGCACTCGTTCACTGCACTCGTTCAATCCACTCGTTCTCTGCACTCGTTCACTGCACTCTTTCAATGCACTCGTTCACTGCACTCGTTCTCTGCACTCGTTCACTGCACTCGTTCACTGCACTCGTTCAATCCACTCGTTCAATCCACTCGTTCAATCCACTCGTTCTCTGCACTCGTTCACTGCACTCGTTCACTGCACTCGTTCGATGCACTCGTTCGATGCACTCTTTCAATGCCCTCGTTCACTGCACTCGTTCACTGCACTCGTTCAATCCACTCTTTCAATCCACTCGTTCTCTGCACTCGTTCACTGCACTCTTTCAATGCACTCGTTCTCTGCACTCGTTCAATCCACTCGTTCAATCCACTCGTTCAATCCACTCGTTCAATCCACTCGTTCTCTGCACTCGTTCACTGCACTCGTTTAATGCACTCGTTCACTGCACTCGTTCGATGCACTCGTTCGATGCACTCTTTCAATGCACTCGTTCACTGCACTCGTTCTCTGCACTCGTTCTCTGCACTCGTTCACTGCACTCGTTCACTGCACTCGTTCAATCCACTCGTTCTCTGCACTCGTTCACTGCACTCTTTCAATGCTCGTTCACTGCACTCGTTCTCTGCACTCTTCAATTCACACTCGTTCAATCCACTCGTTCAATCCACTTGTTCTCTGCACTCGTTCACTGCACTCTTTCAATGCACTCGTTCTCTGCACTCGTTCTCTGCACTCGTTCTGCACTCGTTCACTGCATCGTTTCAATCACTCGTTCTCTGCACTCGTTCACTTGCACTCTTTCAATACACTCGTTCACTGCACTCGTTCTGCGCTCGTTCATCCACTCGTTCAATACCGTCAATCCACTTCGTTCTCTCGTCACTCGTTCACTGCACTCTTTCAATGCACTGTTCACTGCACTCGTTCTCTGCACTCGTTCAATCCACTCGTTCAATCCACCGTTCAATTCCACTCGTTCTCTGCACTCGTTCACTGCACTTTTCAATGCACTCGTTCACTGCACTCGTTCACTGCACTCGTTCAATCACTCGTTCACTGCACTCGTTCACTGCACTCGTTCGATGCACTCGTTCGATGCACTCTTTCAATGCACTCGTTCACTGCACTCGTCACTGCACTCGTTAATCCACTCTTTAATCCACTCGTTCTCTGCATCGTTCACTGCACTCTTTCAATGCACTCGTTCTCTGCACTCGTTCAATCCACTCGTTCAATCCACTCGTTCAATCCACTCGTTCTGCTTCGTTTCACTGCACTCGTTTAATGCACTCGTTCACTGCACTCGTTCGATGCACTCGTTCGATGACTCTTTCAATGCACTCGTTCACTGCACTCGTTCTCTGCTCGTTCTCTGCACTCGTTCACTGCACTCGTTCTCTGCACTCGTTCAATGCACTCGTTCTCTGCACTCGTTCAATCCACTCGTTCTCTGCACTCGTTCACTGCACTCTTTCAATGCACTCGTTCACTGCACTCGTTCTCTGCACTCGTTCAATCCACTCGTTCAATCCACTCGTTCAATCCACTCGTTCTCTGCACTCGTTCACTGCACTCTTTCAATGCACTCGTTCACTGCACTCGTTCACTGCACTCGTTCAATCCACTCGTTCACTGCACTCGTTCACTGCACTCGCTCTGCACTCGTTCACTGCACTCGTTCACTGCACTCGTTCACTGCACTCGTTCAATCCACTCGTTCACTGCACTCGTTCACTGCACTCGTTCAATCCACTCGCTCTGCACTCGTTCACTGCACTCTTTAATGCACTCGTTCACTGCACTCGTTCACTGCTCGTTCAATCCACTCGTTCACTGCACTCGTTCACTGCACTCGCTCTGCACTCGTTCACTGCACTCGTTCACTGCACTCGTTCGATGCACTTGTTCTCTGCACTTGTTCAAAGCACTTGTTCACTGCACTCATTTAATCCACTCGTTCTCTGCACTCGTTCATTGCACTCGTTCGATGCACTCGTTCGATGCACTCTTTCAATGCACTCGTTCACTGCACTCGTTCTCTGCACTCGTTCATTGCACTCGTTCATTGCACTCGTTCTCTGCACTCGTTCTCTGCACTCGTTCAATGCACTCGTTCTCTGCACTCGTTCACTGCACTCTTTCAATCCACTCGTTCTCTGCACTCGTTCTCTGCACTCGTTCATTGCACTCGTTCGATGCACTCGTTCACTGCACTCGTTCGATGCACTCGTTCTCTGCACTCGTTCGATGCACTCGTTCATTGCACTCGTTCACTGCACTCGTTCTCTGCACTCGTTCTCTGCACTCGTTCACTAAGTCGTCGGGTTTTAAAATGGCGGCAGACAAACAGGACGCCACGGTGACGGCTTTGGCTGCAGGTTAGTCATTTTCAAATGATTTCTTGTGTTCAGTAAATAATGTTTCTGGTTCCGATCCGAACGGTCAGAGTGGGAGGAGACATTCCGGTTGTTTGAGCATTCCTAACCAAACCTCTGCAGACAATGAAGTCATTGATGTGTGTTTGGCTTCTCCATCTTACTGAGCAGAAAATGGAGGAAGTGAGAGGAATGAGGCGCAGGCTTTAAGCTGTTCACACTGATCTATCAGCAGAGCCGGACACAAGCAACCTGAACTGACACCAATTAGAGCTCCTCCAGCCTCCATGCCCGATACGTTTCAGCTCTGCTGCCGTGTGACGCCAACCAATTATGGTGGATTGACTTGAAATCGACTGGATTGTGACTCGAAACTTAGATTTATTTTTCACGGGGGCTGATGAGGCAGAGAGGGGAGGAGGTGCGGGGAGCATTTCAATCCCTGGCCGCCTCCCTGTAATGCTAATGTGCCAACAGTGGCTTGATGTGTGATTTAAGAGCGGTTCTCCTGACCCCCCACCCCCCACCCCCACCCCCGCTTCTGTCTTCTTCTCTGGTGTACACAGAGCTGTGAAGCCAACAAATCAGAGGCCAGCATTCATCACAGCTGTTTGCTGTGCAGGAATTAAAGAAGGTCGCTGCAAATCACTGAAGTCGAGATCATCTGAGACTTCAGGGCAGAAATAACACCTCCTTCACTGAAACAGGAGGATTTGACTGATTGTTGTTTGCACTTGCACAAGCGTCCTCAAGGCAAAAAAAAAAACATCAGAGAGAAGAGGACAGCTGATTGAGTGTGGAGGATGATAAGGAACACATCTTAAATCATTTCTTTTAACCGGAACATGTAAACGTCTATTTTGATGTTCCTGGGTGAGGAGGCGGGTTTTGGCCCGTACCACGGGTTTTTACAGACATTAGTTGAACATGACAGACTGATAGAGGGTTCAATAATCCTCTTAAAGCAACAACATCCCCTCTGGTAAAAAAACGTTCCAGTGGAAATGTAATAATTAGCAAATGCAGTGAAAATCCACCGTTGACGGCTTCCTCAGGTCATTAACTCTTATCTGCCATGTTTGCAGTGATGTTACATCTGGAAACTGGGGTGGGCTTCCCTAATGTCTCTTCTTTGTCCCTGATTCGGGTTTTTAAGGAGTTTTTCCTCACCAGGAGGGAGGGGCTAAGGGCAGGATAACCAGTTTATTTATAGTCTATTTAGTTTTTAGCTATTGTGTATATCTTATGACTAATTTTCTGCATTTGTCAAAATTACCGGCATGAAGCTCAATGATGCAAATTATCGTTGTGATCTTGGGTTAGATAAAAAAAATTGAATCAAAAAAGATTTATTAACAAGAAATTTGAAATTAGATTTTCCACTGGACAATTTAAAATGCAATTTAGGCAGAAAGTTTGAAAATCAATCAAACAATTTAGAATTCAACATGAAAACATCCAAACCAATCTTTTATTTATTAATGTAAGGTTTTCAACAAGAGTAAAATCAATTGCTTTATACATTTTTTTACTATCATTTTAAAGAAGACATATTAACACTGTCAATATGATATGCAAATCTTTCATGCAATTTTAAATTTAATATGCAATGTATCGTTGACTTGAAAATGACAATAGAAGGTTTACGTAGAACTGCAGTTTCCAGAAGATTCTGCACCGTGATGGTGGTGGACTCCAGAGACACCAGCTCCTTCAAACTTGTGCTGCTGCTTTATGATGGTTATTTTAGCAGCTGCTCTCTAAATCTGCAGAAACCTTCTTCATTCTGTCTTTAAAACCTGCTCGTGCTCTGGATCTCCTCCTAGTCTAACGATCACGCTGGAGTTTTGATGAAATATCTAGGGTTTAAGCAATATAAGTAATTCAATTACAATAGCATCCAGTAACTAAAATGAAGTAATCAGTTACTCTTTTAAAGTAATTGGCCCAACAGTGTACAGAATATGGACTGGAAAGTCCAAAATTAACATGAGAAACATCTCAGAAAGTGGTAGAGAGCAAAGATCCTGTAGGACGTCCAGATCCAGACAGACAGGATGGTGATGGAGAACCAACCAGACATTGTAGTGGTGGATCAAGAACAGAGGAAAGCTGTTGTGGTGGATGAGATGGTAACATCAAGAAGAAGGAACATGAGAAACTGGAGAAATACCAGGAACTCAGAGAGGAACTGGAGAAAGATTGGAAGGTGAAAGTGACAGTGGTGCTCATGGTCATTGGAGGAGGGGCTACAGCAGATCCTGGAAAGACCTCAGACATCTCAGTCCAGAAGATCCTGCAGGACCCTCAAGCTCCCAGGACTCTGGTAGAGGACCCGAGCTGATTTTAACAAGTCATCTGTTTTTCTGACTCAAACTGAGAGTGTAATGTATGGGGTTCTGATCAGATCTGAAAACGTGGTGATTCCTTGATCACTGCTGTCTAAAACTTTTCACAGAGGATTTAAAATTGATTTTAAAAAGTGTTAACTTTCAAAACGAGCTGTTCCCCATCTGGATGTACAAACAGGACAAACCTCTGCTAAAGTGCTAATCTGTGTCTTCCTTCAGTGAAGAACCTCTGAATCGACTCTGCTCCAGAGTCTGTTCCTTCTCGTTGGACTTTTGCACCGTGACCTACTGTGCTGTGGGTTAAAGTTATCCAAACGTTTTTGCAGATCCACTGGAATTTCCTCATTAATGCTGAAAACTGATATTTCTTCCTTTGAAAGGAATCCTGTTATTGTTCAAAGAGGGTTCCTAAAACTTCCATGGCAGTCTCCTGGTTGCTGTCCTCCTCCACCTCTACTCATATTATGAGGCTGCTGCGACACATGAAGACAACCTGCAGGTCTTCACGCCTCCAGAGGTTTGAGAAAGAGATAGATGGAAAAGGAGATGTGCACCTGTTGAGATGAGAAGATCTACTCTGATCAAAGGATGTCTTCATTAGTTTAGAAGTGCAGCTCTACCAGAAAGTGCTCTGCTGACTTCTTTTTAAACAACATTAATCGTAAGTTTTATCCTCTGAATGATTAGGATCAGATATGAAGAAACATCTGAATCTAAGGGAAATCACACGTCAGAAACCAAATGTATGAAGGATGTTAAAAAGCACACGGTTACTCTCTTTAAAGGTTGGTGAGTATTAAATGGAAAGTACGGCTGCTTTGTGTTCAAAACCTGCAATGAAATCCCCCATCATTTTGTTTTTCCGCTGAAGCTTCTTCTTGAAGTTGAAAGTCGAGCAAACCGGAGCAGACAAGCCCGACGAAGAGGTCCAGTCTTTAGAAAACTCAGATGATGTGATGGCATAGTATTGATTTTTACAGCAAAACAAGAGTTTCTCATTCCTTTTCATGAATTCTGAGGGGTTTGCAGAACCATTAACTGTTGCATTCCTTCCAAAGAAAAGAAAAGCTTTTATACTAAATAAATGTAAACAGGGCTTTTTACAGGGAAAGAAAATGAGAGACTGGTTTTTTTTACCAAAAAGTACTGTTCTTATGAAAAAGAAAATGATTTTTAAGAAGAAAACCTAAAATTTCTTGAATAGGAAGAAAAATGTGCTTTTATGATTGAAGATGCAACAACATCTTTATTAATAAAATTCACTCTTTTCTGGATCTTTGACACTAGAAAACACTCTTGTCTTTAATTTCTGTTCATTTTGCATCTCTGAAAGCTACAGCTGAGCAAGACAATGGGGAGTTCACTCCAGCTCAGCATACATGGAAATGCTGCTGCTGGACCTCTGAGACATGCTGTGGAAACAATCATGGCACTGAATGGAGAAGAAACATCTACATTCATCTGTTAGCAGCGTTTCTGATGAAGCTGAAGAAACTATCAAGTCTGCTTCTATCCTGGGTTGTGCTCTAGAGAATTTGCAGTTCATTGTTTAAAGCAAGATGCACATAGAATGAAAACTATCTCAGAAAATCTAGATTTCACTTTTCATACCACAGAGATCTTTCCAAACAGCAGCTGAAGCCTCTGGTTTGGCCATCCGGGCAGCATGAATACTGCAGTAAACTAAAACTAAAACGCTCTGAAATAACAGCTTCTGTGAAAACTCTTGACATTTAAAGACAGCAGATTCTCTTCTGTAAAATCTAATGAAGGATCACTTTATCAAGCCATAAAAATTCCCTCTGGTACCCTGAAGCTCTTGAGGTCCAGACTAATGATAGACAGGTTCAAGAGGCACAGACAACAGGAAGGCTCTGAAATCTAGAGGATCTACAACTGATACTCTGATCGTGGGATCTTGGTGGACTTGTTCTCTTCCTACCTGACGGGGGCTCCTCTGCTCTGGGCCGGTTTCAGGAGGACCGTGACGGTGCTGTCCGTCTGGTTCAGAGACGTTTCCTGGTCGTATGCTGGCATGGACGGTGCTGTGGTTAAAACAAAAACAGCTTTTTTTCAGGATGAATTTATGGTCAGCATTCTCTCACTGTTTGGAGATCCGATGAACAGATGTCTATTAGTATATATTAGTATTATAGAATATATTAGTGCTACAGAAAGCCCTGTCTACTTTTCCTTCGGTCTTGAGCTGTACATTTCCTATTCTAAAGCAACCGGGCTGTGTTTGACCTCTCCACTGACCTGAAATCTTGGTGGTGAACTGGGTGATGACAGGAGGGCCGTAGCCCTTGGCTGTGCTGGCGCGTAGGGTGAAGGAGTAGGTGGAGCCTGGGTAGAGGCCCGTGAACACGTGGGTGGTTTCGTTGCTCATCTTTACAACTTTCCCGCTCTGGTTGGAGAGGTCCAGTTCAGGGTCAAAGGAGCTCACTGCCTTGTAAGAGAACTTGCAGAAAGAAGATATAATCTTATTCTATTTGCTAGAACTTAATGAAAACTAAATCCATGCAACAAAACAATTTCCCATTTTAAACATCCAGACAGCAGATAAAGCTTCTATTGAATTTCCTGTGTTGATGTATATTATATGTAGATTATAGATTATTGGATATAAGCATAGATTATTTATACTGCCCTAATCTAAGTTTACTTAATATAAATTAGTACAGTACCCCCCCGACACACACACACACACACAGGCGTTAGGAGATGTCCACAAATAGGGACGTGACGAACATTCTTCAATGTTCAATCGCTGATCCATACTCATCACTTCTGATCACGATTTGTAAACATCTATTAAAGAACATTGACCCAGCGTCTTCTTCACTGTGGACATAACACCTCAGGACCTCCATCAGATGCAAACATTTCATACAAATGTCTTCAGCTGTCGAGTTTTTGTGATGAACCAGAATCTTCAAACAGTACAGAGGAACACTGTACTCAAATATATGTCTGTTGTTTGTTTTCATTGTTGTGTCAGAACAGACACATGTCATTTCCAAAGGGAGGGTGGCATAGAGGGAGCATGGAAACAGACGGCCTCATATTTTAAATCCAATGCTGGTGGATTCAAGGATGGAGGAACCAACTCTAATGCATTTCTCTTCATTAAAAAGAAACACTTGGAGTTCTTGTGGGAGGCATTACAGTCAGTGTTTTTGTTAATATTCATTTTTAATAAGTGTAGAGTCCTACTTTAAGAAAATGCCTATGCTGGTAATGCAGCGCCTTCATTATATTTCCAATTAATGAACACAAAGGGAGTTTGGAGACCTGCATAATTTGTATCCATCAAGTTCGGAAATGCTTGAAGGCTTTTCTCATTTGTTCTCTGTCTGTGAAATGAGTTTGGGTGCCAAAATCTAATATCATCTCATTTCAGAGGAGTTTGAAATGACTTGTGGACACTGGACACATGGGCAGGTCTTTTTTTAACAACAATGGAACACCTAGAATGGAACGTCCAGGAAAAGAGAAATAATTATAGATTTGGCTGAGAAAATAAATTCATGATTCAACCACATCTATTTTTTATTTTCTCACATACTTTCAAATTCACAAGATTGAAAACATACAAGTCAAGTGTCATCTTGAATCTATGATAGTTGAGTGGAAGGCAAACAATCTTATACAGTATATACATTTCAGACAACAGGCTGTGCATGGAGAGGAGCCTGACTTCAGGGAGAACTTTTCCAACAAAGAAGAGCAGGAGGGAAGGACCCCCTGCTTTTGCCTCTAGGGGGCGTTTCTGCTTTTCATTTCAAGTCTCAAAAAACTAAATATTATGACCATGAGCTAGACTGTCAAGGCACCTGCCTTTGATTTCCACCCAAACCAGGTTGCACCGCCCCTTTTGAGCACTCCTGCAGGTGGAGGGCCCACAGCTGAAAGATCCCACTTCAGTACTTTGGGCTGGACCTGACCTGGGCCCACGGGACCATCCGTCTTATTATTATTAATGGTAGTAGTACAATGACATCTACATTCCATAACAAAGAATGCTGGTCCAGTTTCCTCCCACAGTCAACAAAATGCTTTACAAGTTTGATGACTCTAAATGGTCTTGTAGGCGTGACTGTTAGTTTTTTTACATTTCAAAAATATTTTAAAACAAGGTTCAGAGATCCTGAGCTAAAGAAATAAAAATGTTTTATCTTATAGACCTTGTCAGACGTGGTCTGTAAAATTCTTTAATCTAAGGAAATCCACGTCCTGACTCATTTAGAGCAACATGAAGGGGGAAGACAGACTCAAGTGTAAACAGGTGGGGGTACCTGGAGCCGCTGCTGGCCCGACACAATACCCCCCCTTTCTAAAACCCAGTCAGTATGAATTTAAAGACCCGATCCGAATACGCCCTCTCCCTTGATTTGAAGTGGCAGTTGAAGTTCTGTCCAAGTTTATTATTTTTGAAGTTTCAGACTCCAAAGTCCAATGTCGGGAGAGTAAACCGCGTCTTTTCTTCACGCTGGTGCGCTCTGAACCACAGAAGTTTAATTTAAATGTAAGTCATGACTTTATGTTGTAGCATGACCTGTTAAAGTTATAAAACTGCTGTTGTTGTGTATATTCAAGCGCTGGAAGCTCTATGCTAATGCTAGCGGACCGGGGATGTTGATGACGTCATCAAAAAAAAATCACGTAGGAATTATTAGACACTATATTTTCATCACCTTCCATTTGGAGCAAGTATGGAGGGAGGGAGAGGGGGAGTGTTCTGATCAGGAATAACTCTTCCTCATAGGGCGGAGCTACAGGGGGGCAAGGGGGCAGTTGCTACCCCAGCATAAAGCTCTGCCTCCCACTTGCCACCCCAAAAATTGGAGTGGCAAGTGGGGGGCAATTTGTTTGTTTTACAGAGAATATGTGGTTAAAAACGATCAAGCATGACAGTAAAGTCAGAATAAAGTCTGTCGTAATCGTCCACCTTCTTTTTACGCTTTTTGGGACAAAATATGAGTGTTGGAACTGGACGGAACTCCCTGGTTGATAATGGCGTCAATCATAAACAGCTTAAAAACCCTAAAACCTCAACATTCATCAAAACAGGAAATGAAATCAGCAGCAGTGAATGGACGGATGATTGGAGCAGAAGAAGGCTGATGAGAACATCATGAACATCAACCTTCTGGTGCTGAAGCTGCAGGTTGGAGACCAGCAGCTCCTCCTGTCTGAACAGCAGCATGAGAGGAAGAACCTCTGAGGTCCAGACAGTCATTCCTGCACAGGAAGTCCACTCAGATGCTGAGAGGAGGAAATAACCATCAATCCTGAAGATTTTCACAATAAAAGAGCCAGACTCAAATGCGGAGAATGCAGTATAAATATTATTTTTTAATATTTATTTGAGTCCACACAAAACAGCAACTGCATTACTAATGCACACTGTCTGCATTGAAAAGACAATTACACTGAGTCTTTTATGGTTGTGATTTATTAGTTCTGTTTGTCATCAGAGTGAATTTACTGGATAAATAAAATGATCTTTATTCTGCAGATCACAACAGGTGACTCCTTTTGTTCATACTGTAGATCAGGGGTGGGCAAACTTTTTGATTTGTGGGCCAGAAAGGGTTCTAAAATTTGTCATAAGGGACAGACAAGGAGCAGATGGAAGGAGAGATTTGGTAATGAACCTCATAAACTAAGAAGATAATATGGAATTTAGAGAAAAATATGCTTTAATTTGGATTAAAATTCACATATATTCATTTAAAAACAGACAGTTTGGGAATTTTAATTTCTAAATTTTGATTTTTGTTCTCTTTTTGGTGATCCAATGGGTTGATGTTCTTCAGAGGAAAATGCGAACTCAAAGAAATCTGAAAAATCACCTTCTGACCAGAAAAACGCACACGAACGCCAGAGAAACAACACCATTCATGAGAAGAAACCAGAAATACAATGAAAATAAAACAATAATAATAAAAGGATTTTTGATTCAATGTATTTTAATTTGGAGGGCCAGATTAAGTAACTTAAGGGGCCGTATGTGGCCCCCGGGCCGTAGTTTGCCCACCCCTGCTGTAGATGCTGCTTGTTTGCTGATTATAGCTGCAACCATAAAATTATTTATTTACTATATAAACATTATTGAATACACTAACATTTTTTTCATGATTGGAAATAAATTATGAAGCGCTTTGGGCCCTGCGCTATACAAGTATATTTTTCTTTAACTGTCTTAGGACAGAAGATGTCATTTAGAACTTGTGTTCATTTGTCATATTTATGTTATTGTTATGCTAAAATATGTAGGAATATGCACTGTTCTAATTTAAATAAACAACTAAAGATTCTACCTCAGATGAGGAAAATTAAGATG
Source organism: Oryzias javanicus (assembly GCA_003999625.1). NCBI lineage: Eukaryota > Metazoa > Chordata > Actinopteri > Beloniformes > Adrianichthyidae > Oryzias > Oryzias javanicus. Next base: position 37,163,304 of record CM012453.1, on the reverse strand, counting down.
TTAATAGATCTATTTGTCTGTAAGTAGAAACATCAGAAATGAAGCAAAGCAGGGAGACTTTGGCCCGCCCACTTCAGCTGCTGCGTCACAAACCTCAGATTTTTCAAACTGGGTTTTCATTTCAGCTCCTGATCCATCACAACTGAACTATACAGATTTAATATGAAATTACTTTATAAGGATCCTCCATCATGAGAAAATTCTACAATAACATGTTTTTCATTGGAGTGGCTCTTTAAGTATTCCAACCATAAATATTCCAGGCTGGAGGCACAGAGACGTGATCGAAGCAAAGCAAGCACATAATAGCCTTAAGTATTTTACAAAGTGAAACACATTTGCCCCAAGGTAAATACAGAGAGTACAAGCCTGTTCCAGCAGCTCCAAGCTTTCACCCATCATACAACCTTTTCAAATGATAAATGAGTAAATGATTGTGCTCTAAAAGCTCATGCAGTAAACACATCATGTGGACCTGGTATTCTTGAGTGCTGCTTGATCTTCCACCGAGCTGGCCGCTTGAGTAAACAACCTGACCTCAGGATTCAAACAACAAAGTCCTGTTGGTGGTGCAGGTGTGAAAGCTCTGGCCTGCTTTCTTTACTTAAACTGCCTTTTTTCATTTCAGGAAAAAACTCCCAAAGCTTAATCATTTACCCTATCAGAAAGTGAACATTTATCAAACATAAACATTCCCCAGATCAACAGTGGAACCAATCTAGGAAGGTTTGTAGGAGGTCACACACAGACTTTACATTTCATTTGCCAGGAGACAGTTGCAGAGCAAAAGCTGCTTCTGGACCAGCTTGCATTAACAACAGCCTCAACGGTTTTCTAGAATTGTACTGTAATCGAGTCTTGGGTTGATCAAATGTTTAAGTCGTCTTATGATCCATTTTTCAATGGTCTTTTTATTATGATGCCATTTTTAGACTAAATCAAAAACTTGTCATTTTTCAGGACAGTTTCTGCAGAACAGCAGTTTATTGGAAATTCACCTCTGAGTTGGGGCGGGACCTTGCTTCCCCCCCCCCCCCCTCCCCCTTCCTGTTGCCTAAGTGGACCAGGGAGCTTGAGGCCCACCCAGCATATTGTCTACTTTTTTTCATTGAGAATTGTTTTCATCTGCTCCTGATTAAAAACAACTTAAATACCAAATATACACAAATTTAATGTTAGTCTTAATTCTCTTTATATATGTCCCAATTCAACAGGAAAATGCCACAAAAACATGTTAAAAACATAAAAAAATACAATTTTCATGTGAGTAAAAGATGAATGCAAGCAGTGAATTGTCTTTCAGAAAGATATCTAGCTTTATGAAGGATAGAAATATCTTATTGTAATGATCGTCATATTTACAGTTATAGCAGAAATCCAGAAACCAGACCCATTCACACACAGGGGCAACCTTAAGCTTCAGTTAACCTTTTAAGCATGTCTTTGAACTCTTTGAGGAAAATGGAGAAAACTCATGCTTGCATAGGAAAAACATGAAAATCTCACACAGAAAGACCCCTGTTTGGATTGGAACCAGGGCCTTCTCACAGCGAGGCCAGAAGGAAGGTTGAGCCTTGAAGCAACCAAGGAGAGAGGAAGCACTACTGCCTAATCCAATCCCCAAGACATTGCTAATTGAGCCCCAGATGTAAGGAAGGAGGGCAGTTCAGGGAAAGCTTCCAGATTGACCCTGGTGTCATGTAAAAACACCTGACTACCACAACCATCCAAGTAAGGGTCCCAGACGTCTCCAGTTAGTAAGATGCACTGCAAGGAAAACCAACTCTCTTGGTCAACCCACCCACCCCACACAAAGGGAGGAGGCAAGTAGAAACTGGTCCAAGGGGCAAACCCAAGATCTCTCCACAAGAACTTCAGCCTAGTCAGAGTTCTGGTCAGGGATTGATGGGTCCAAGGCACTCGACCTGTCTGAGCCACCCTTGCTAGTTAGCACCCAGATGACATCTCAGACTCCATCCAGTCAGTAGATCTGTCCATTCCACAAACTATCCCTCATGAAAAGAACTGAGGACTGCCCCCGCCAATCTGAACTAGATCCAAAAAATGTGACATGCATTCCCCAGAGCAAATGGTGGCCCAGAGAGAGGAAGCCCCGTCTCTTCAAAGGCCAGAAAAGGAAAGATCCCGGTCCTGGGTGAAGACAGCGCACCAGTGGCAGACGGGAACCCCAAGCATAATGGGGTCCATTACCCCATCAACCAACTATAAAAAGATATTCAAAATTCTCAGCCAGGCCTGAACCCACCTCCCTGTAACCCTAACCCACTTGAGTGCTCAAGAGTCCTTTTCTAATGAGATGACGTACTTTTTCTAATGGCATGTCTCTTATTCATGGCACAAACACTTTAATAGAGGTCAAATTGCTAAGATGTGTATCCATTTTTAATACATATGAACCAATTGATACTTTGGCTATCTCAGGTTGAGGTTAACCCTTACCTCTGTACCTCACCAATTCTGTAATAGTGGAACTGTAATAAAACAAAATATGTTTTAATTAGTTTTCTTCTAATACCTCAGAGATGGTCCATCCATCCAGCCATTTTCTGAACCACTTTGTCTACTTTTGGGGTCACTGGGCTGCCAGACCCTAACTCAACAACTGATGGGTGAAGGCAGGATACACCTGGACAGGTCACCAGTCTGAAGCAGGGCCTCCATCATACACACTCACATTCATACCCAGGGGTCACTTAGAGTAATAAATTAACCTATGAAGCATGTTTTTGGAGGGTCAAACGAATATATTTGGATGGTGGGAGGAAGCTGGAGCTCCTGGAGAAAACCTAGCATGCAAACTCCACACAGAACGGTCCCAATTTGGTGGTTCTCTTCAGATCCTCCAGCCAGGATTTGAACCGGGGCCTTCTTGTTGTGAGGCAAGAGTGCTAACCACTGCACCACTGTGCAACCCACAGAGAAGCCAATTTCAAAAATGGCCTGGATACCCAACACTGGGGGGTGGGGGGTTGATTCCCAAACTACCCTCTTTCTGCGTATAACAACTTATTAGGGGGATGGGGGGGGCGTGATCAGACAGCAATGTAACTTGGGGGTGGAACTACTTGGCAGTGTTCCCTACTGCCGAGTAGCATTGGTTGGCGCATGGATTCGGGCCCCTCTCCTCTCTGTTTTCATTGCACCTTTAACATGCAGGACCCTTGGTGGTGGTGGTGTGTGTGTGTGTGTGGGGGGGGGGGTGTGTGCTTGGACCAGGAGATGTCCTCTTAGTCCCAAACCTGCCAATTTTAATAGCAGTGGGAGGACTCTTCTTCTGGCTGGGTTGGAGGATCCATTCACCGAGCTTCTGTTCTGTTCTCTGGCACTGTGACCCCTGTGGCAATTCTGGTGGTTCTGCCAGTCCGGTTCTCGGGGGCTGATAAGGATTGCCTGGCGGGCAAATGTTTTCAATCTGCTATCCTGCTTGGGAGTCTGAGGGGGCCCTGGCTGACTCTGCTGCCTCGCCTTCAGCCAGGATCTCAGTGTGGGCGTGACCAGGACCACCCCTCTCTTTACATGCCATCTTTCATCACAACACAATCACTCACCTGAGTACAGGTATCAGAGTATTCATAATAACATCTGTCCAACACAAGAGGCCTTCACCTTTGATGTGTTTGCTCAGCTGTTGGACACCACAAGTTAAAAAAAAGACCTGGATAGATGACAGAAATGTCCTCATTCATCATAAGAGCTTCTTTACCTCATACTGAGTGATGATCCCGTAGGTCTGCTCAGGCTCTCTCCACTTCAGGATGATCTTCTCTTCATAGGCACTGCCCTGAATAGATTCCAGAGGAACCACTCCTGGCACTATTGGGAGGAAGAAAAAGTTTTCCTGAACTTCTTTTATGTTTTCCATTGTATCTATTTGGTACTTGAATGAATGAATGAATGAATGAATGAATGAAAGAATGAATGAAATGTTTTATTTCAAGCAATCGGGTAATAATAAATGAAATAACATATCACATAGTAAATCACTTGAAAGGGATTGGAAGGAAGTGAATTTATATAATCCCATTTATATAACCCCGACCACACCATTTTCTCTACATTAATGATCAATATCTGGTTCAGGACTTAATATCAAATATTTATACTCTAAAATAAAAGATTCAGGTTATTAAGGATAATTAATATCAGTGATCTAATCAAATTTCAAACATCGACAGATAATTTATATTGATCAGTACCAAAAATCTAGATATACTCAGCCGATTATTATCAGGAAAACATCATCCACATCAATCAATACCAGAAGCTCAAGCATATTCAGACCATCATCACCAGAAAAAATCCCCCACACCACCTAGCATCAGAAATCCAGAGAATAACAGATGATTATCTTTAGTCATCTGAATATATTCCAGACTGCCGGCACCGATTAGTACAGAAGATCCCCCCAGTGATGAAGATCCGAGCATATTCCAGAGCTCCGGCACCGATCCATACAGGAGATCCACAGGATGAGTATGATCCGAGCATATTCCAGAGCTCCGGCACCGATCCATACAGGAGATCCACCTGACGAGGATGATCCGAGTATATCCCAGAGCTCCGGCACAAATTAATACACATTTCCCAGATGATAATTATTATCAGGAAGAAAAATCATCTACATTAGTCAATGCAAAAAATGTCAAAATATTCTCATTAAAAAACACAATTTGTGCAGATTGTATTCATCAAAAATGATAATATTAAGAAAGACATTAATAAGTAGAAAAGAAAAAAAACATCCAGACTTTAGGAACAAGTTTAAGGCCATGTAATCGTTCTTCGTTGTTATGACTGAGAGACTGTAAATCTAGGATGAGACCAGTTCTGAACCCAGCTAGTGCTGCTAGTGCTGCTAGTGTTGCTAATGAGCTAGTAGTGCTGCTAGTGCTAGCTCAAGCTACTGCTCGTGAGCTAACTAGCGTGCTGCTAGCTGTTGATTAAATGCAGCTAGTGCTGCTAATGCTGCTAGTGATGCATGCTAGCTAGGAGCTAAGCTGCTGCTAATGTGCAGCTAGTGTGCATGCTAGATCTATCTGCTGCTATAGTGTGCGATTAGCTGATATGCTAGCTAGTGCTGCTAGTGCTTGCAGCTAGCTGCTGTCTAATGCAGGTGTGCTAGAGCAGCTGCTAGTGCTGCTGCGATGCTAATGCAATGCAGCCTAGCTGCTAGCAGCTAGCTGTGCTAGCTAGTGCTAGCTTAGTGATCCTAATTGCTGCTATGCATGCTATGCGCTAGTTGCTATGCTGCTAGTAGCTGCTAGCTGCTGCTAGTGATGCTAATGCAGCTAGTGCTGCTAGTGCAGCTAGTGATCTAATGCAGCTAGGCTTGCTAGTGCTGCTAGTGCATGCTAGTAGCGCTGCTAGTGCTATGCTATGTGATGCTAATGCAGCTAGTGCTGCTAGTGCAGCTAGCTGATCCTAAGCAGCGCTGTGCTGCTATGCTGTAGTAGTTGCTAATGCCAGCTAGTGCTGCTAGGTGCTGCATCTAGTGCAGCTAGTGCTGCTAGTGTTGCTAATGCAGCTAGTAGTGCTATAGCTGCCGTAGCTATATGTGATGCTGCTATGCAGCTGCTAGCTGGCTAGTGATGCTAAAGCTAGTGCTGCTGCTAGTGCATGCTAATGCAGCTAGTGATGCTAGCTAAGCTGCTAGGTTGATGCTGCTAGTGTGCAGCTAGTGCTGCTAAGTTTGCAGCTAGTGCTGCTAGTTGCTAGCTAGTGCCTGTTATGCTGGCCTAACAGCACTGCAGTGCAGCCTAGTAGCACTGCTATGATGCTGTTCAGTGCTTGCTATGCGCAGATGCATGCACCGCTAGTGCTGCTAGCTGCAAGCTCTGAGTCCTAAGCTAGCCTGCTGCAGCTTGCACCAGCAGTATGCTAGCAGGCAAGTAGCGCTAGCTGCATGCATGCTTGTCGAGTGCATGCTAGTGCTGCTAGTATGATGCTGTAGTGCTGCTAGTGCTGCTGGTAGTATGATGCTAATGCAGCTAGTGCTGCTAGTGCAGCTAGTGATCTAATGCAGCTAGTGCTTGCTAGTGCTGCTAGTGATGCTAATGCAGCTAGTGCTGCTAAGTGCATTGCTAGTGCTGCTAGTGCTGCTAGTGAGCTAGCCTAATGCAGCTAGCTGCATGCTAGTGCAGCTAGTGCTGCTAGTGATGCTAATGCAGCTAGTGCTGCTAGTGCAGCTAGTGCTGCTAGCTGCTCCTAGATGCAGCTAAGCTGCTATGCTAGTGCTGGCTGCATGCAGCTAGCTGCTGCTAGTCTCTGCTAATGCAGCTAGTGCTGCTAGTGCTCTGCTAGTGATGCACTATGCAGCTAGTGCTGCTAGTGCAGCTAGCTGCGCTAGTGTGATGCTAATGCAGCTAGTGCTGCTAGCTAGTGCAGCTAGTGCTGCTAGTGATGCTAATGCAGCTAGTGCTGCTAATGCAGCTAGTGCTGCTAGTGCTGCTAGTGATGCTAGTGCAGCTAGTGTGCTAATGCAGCTAAGCTGCTCTGCTAGTGCAGCTAAGTGCTGCTAGTGGCTTGCAGCTGCTGCATGCTGTAATGCTAGCTAGCTAGTGCTGCTAGTCTAGCTAGCTAGTGTGCTAATAGCTAGCTAATGCATGCTGCTAGCTGCCATTATGCTAGCAGCTAGTGCAGGCTAGTGTGCTATGCAGCTAGTGATATAGTGCAGCTAGCTGCTGCTAGTCTGCTGTGCAGCTAGTGCTGCTAGCTAGCTAGTGATGCTAATGCTGTAATGCTCAGTGTTGCTGCTATGCTTGCAGCTAGTTGCTAGTGCTAAATGCTATAGCTGTGAGTAGCTAGCTGCTGCTAGTAAGATGCTAAGTGCAGCTATGCTTGTCTGCTAATGCAGCTAGTGCTGCTAGTGCTGCGTGTGCATTCTAGTAGCTGCATGCTATGCTGCTGCTGTGCTAATGTTGCAGCTGTGCTAATATGCAGCTAGTCTGCTGAGTAATGATGTAGCTGCTGCTATGCTAGCAGCTTAGGCTAGTGCTGCTATGCAATGCTCTAGTGCAGCTAGTGCTTGTGCAGTAGTGCTGGCGCTAGCTAATCTTGCTGCTATGCTGTGCTGCTAATGCAGCTAGTTATGAATGCTAGCTGCTTTAATGTCAGTGCTAAACTGCAGTTGCTATGTAGTAGTTGCTAATGCAGCTAGTGTGCTGCTAATGCAGCTAGTGCTAGTGCTGCTGCCTAATGCTGCTAATAGCGCTAGTGCTGCAGTAGCAGCTAGTTGCTGTAATGCAGCTAGTGCTGCCTAAGTGATGCTAATGCTGCTAGTGCTGCTAATGCAGCTAGTGCTGCTAGTGTTATGATGCTAATGCAGCTAGTGCTGCTAAATGCAGCTAGTGTTGCTAATGCAGCTAGTGCTGCTAGATGGCTGCTAATGCATAGTGCTGCTTGCGTGCTATGAGCTAGTGCTTGCTGTGCTAGTGCTGCTAGTGATGCTAATGCAGCTAGTGCTGCTAGTGCAGCTAGTGCTGCTAGTGATGCTAATGCAGCTAGTGCTGCTAGTGCAGCTAGTGATGCTAATGCAGCTAGTGCTGCTAATGCAGCTAGTGCTGCTAGTGCTGCTAGTGATGCTAATGCAGCTAGTGTTGCTAATGCAGCTAGTGCTGCTAGTGCTGCTCGTGCAGCTAGTGCTGCTAGTGATGCTAATGCAGCTAGTGCTGCTAATGCAGCTAGTGCTGCTAGTGCTGCTAGTGATGCTAATGCAGCTAGTGTTGCTAATGCAGCTAGTGCTGCTCGTGCAGCTAGTGCTGCTAGTGCTGCTAGTGATGCTAGTGATGCTAATGCAGCTAGTGCTGCTAGTGCTGCTAGTGATGCTAGTGATGCTAGTGCTGCTCGTGCAGCTAGTGCTGTTAGTGATGCTAATGCAGCTAGTGCTGCTAATGCAGCTAGTGTTGCTAATGCTGCTAGGGATGCTAATGCAGCTAGTGCTGCTAATGCAGCTAGTGCTGCTAGTGCTGCTAGTGATGCTAATGCAGCTAGTGTTGCTAATGCAGCTAGTGCTGCTCGTGCAGCTAGTGCTGCTAGTGATGCTAATGCAGCTAGTGCTGCTCGTGCAGCTAGTGCTGCTAGTGCTGCTAGTGATGCTAATGCAGCTAGTGCAGCTAGTGCTGCTAGTGATGCTAATGCAGCTAGTGCTGCTAGTGCTGCTAGTGATGCTAATGCAGCTAGTGCTGCTCGTGCAGCTAGTGCTGCTAGTGCAGCTAGTGCTGCTAGTGATGCTAATGCAGCTAGTGCTGCTAGTGATGCTAATGCAGCTAGTGCAGCTAGTGCAGCTAATGCAGCTAGTGCAGCTAGTGCAGCTAGTGTAGCTAGTGCAGCTAATGCTGCTAGTGCAGCTAGTGCTGCTAGTGCAGCTAATGCTGCTAGTGCAGCTAGTGTAGCTAGTGCAGCTAATGCTGCTAGTGCAGCTAGTGCTGCTAGTGCAGCTAGTGCTGCTAGTGCAGCTAATGCTGCTAGTGCAGCTAGTGTAGCTAGTGCAGCTAATGCTGCTAGTGCAGCTAGTGCTGCTAGTGCAGCTAATGCTGCTAGTGCCTAAATGATCATGTTGGATTTTATTTTTTCATTTTTGTGTCATTTATCGTCAGAAAAAGAACAAAGCGTGTGTCTCACTAGCATGTCTGGGGAGATAAGGGGCGGGGTTACACAGCTCAGCACCAAAAGCCACACCCACACAGAGGAATTTTTGGAAACAAAGGCTTCAGATCATCATGAAAAATGGCTTCTAAGACATTTAGGTTGTGGGATTTTGGTCTTAGTCAAGTCTTAGATATGTCTGTCTGCGTTCCTCAGCTGAGTCTGTTTTTTTAACAAAGTTTCTTCATTTCTTGAGTCTGTTCAGGAAACCAAGTCTTATGTTTAAAGGTGGTGCAACAACTGTATGACAAACAGCTTCCATCCCACGCTCAGCTGTCTGTAATGTGCTCTTTAAGACAGCTGATCTCTGCATTAACCTCTTAATCATTCCGTTTAAGTTCTTAGAGTACGCAGTGTTTGCTTTTTCACAAGTAACTGCAAATAAACTCGTAGGGACTACGAAGAGACCTGATTGGTAGGTCAGCGTAGATTCACTCACCATCTTCATCGGTCTGTATCTCCAGCTCTCTGCTCTCTTTCACACCCTCTGGGTTGCGCAGCACCAGCTTAACACTTATGTTTGTGAAGGGCGTCAGCTTGTGAATCGTGTGCTGAGGATCATGGCTTTGGCTGAAGTAGCACACCTCCTCTCGGGTCTCCTCTTTGAAGGGCATTTTGGAGCGGTACTGGACAGTTAGGTTGTAGCTGTAGCAGCGGGTCACGTTGTAGCCCAGAGGTTCCCACCGTATCGTCACCTGCTTGGACTGGATGTCCACCACTTCCAAGCGTTGTGGGCCATGCATAGGCTCTGAAAATAAGCACAGGGACAGAAATATGAGTGTGCATGCAGAGAGCTATGTTGCAGAGGTAGAACAGATGACCACTGATAAGAAGGTTGCAGGTTCAGTTCCTGCCTTGCCTGACCACAACCATTGAATTCCTCCCTGGTGGTTCTAGGTTGGTGCCAACGTTCGGTATCAGGGTGTGAATAAGACAGACACCGTTTACCACCCAGAAGTGAAAAGATGTCAGATTTCTCATAGCAGATTTGTCACAAACATTGATGGTCTGTGTCTTTGTTTAGAGATTCTACTTTATACTTTCAAAGCTACACTCTGATTGCACAGAAGTCTACGACTAACTTGGTGTTATAGTAGCTACAACCTTCATAGGAGAGCATGTTTTTCCTCCTGACCATCTGGCCAAAAGGACTCCTGTATTAGCACTATGCTGATCCAGAGTCAGCAGGTATATCAGTTCAGGTAGAAGAACCCCCACCCCCCACCCCTCTGCCATCTCATCACCACTGATCAGACTTCATGTCTACTCATTTTTTTTTTTTTCGTTTGCACATTACTTGCGTTAGCATTTATTTATTTATTTGCACTTATAGAAGATATTCCAAAAACCAGGTATAAAAACATATTAAAAAAGTCGGTGCAGGAGAAGGCAAAACAAACCCCATGTGGGCTTATATAAAAGCCTCTACCTAATAAAACTTTAACATAAAATACCATTTTATACATTCACAATGATAGACTTTACACATCTTAACAAATACAACAAAACATTTAGATTTCATAATACAATCAAGTTATCATGAGGGATCGCCTTAAACTTTTTTAAAAGAAGTGTCTGATAGGCCATCTGTGGCCAGACGGGAAATGGATTCATAATTTAGCGTCCTCTAAACTGTGACCTTGATGTGACAGAATTAGATGAAAATGACCATTTTGACGGCTGTTATGTTGATGATCTCAGCGCTTGTTTTAAAATAGCATATAAAATGTTCAGGGATAGCATTTCTATTAAACACAATTTTATACATGAAAATATAAATCTGGTACATATGAATGTTATAAATATTGAGAATATTAAGCCTGAGAAATAAATGATCAGAGAGAGTTAGTGGCGTTAAATGAGATGAAATCCCAGCAAAACTTTTGTGGACAATCAGTATTTTGTTTAAAGTAGATGGGAAGGTGCTCGCCCACACGATATTACAATATGAAAGATAGAGGCAGATTAAACTGTAATTAAAGTAAGTATAGATTTTGAATTCAATAATTGATTGGGTCTTCTTATAAAACCAAGAGATTTACTTATTTTTCTGGTCACCCACTCAACATCTTCTTTCCACTTCAGACTCTCAACCACAATGACTTCCAAAAATGTTGTAGATGAAACGCCTGCAATTTCAGTTAAATTCATTTTAATTTTGAAACTGCTTGGAAATTTTTTTTTGCCACTGATAATAATTTATTTCATTTTTTTTTTTTTATACACTGCTCACACAAAAATGAAAGGAAGACTTTTTTCTTGGTCCTGGTATGAACTGAAGTAAACCTGTCTGATAATGTTCTTGTTGGTTCAGCAGCTGAGGGCCTCGTTCATCAATTTCAGCTGTATTGGTGTTCATGAATTAACAACAGGTGCACTTCAGTGGCAACAATTAGAAAACCCTCCAAACAGGACTGGTGTTCCATGTGGAGGTCATTTCAAGTTTTTTGGCTGGTTTTCCACTCTTGTGTAATTCTCTCTACTGGCAGTATGAGGAGATTCCTTAACCTACAGAAGTTGTACAGGTTGTCCAACTTCTCCAGGATGGAACATCCACACGTGCTGCAGCAAGAAGGTTTCATGTGTCTCCCAGCACAATCTCCAGAACATGGAGGAGATTTCAGGAGACTGCTGGTTATTCTGGGAGAGCTGGACAGGGCCGTAGAAGGTCCTCAACCCCTCAGCAGGACCCATACCTGCTCCTTTGTGCAAGGAGGAACAGGCTGAGCACTGCTCGTGCCCTACAGAATGACCTCCAGAGGGCCACTGGTGTGACTGTCTCTACCCAAACAATCAGGAACAGACTTCATGAAGGTGGCCTGAGGGCCCCACGTCCTGTAGTGGGCCCTGTGCTCACTGCCCAGCACCGTGGAGCTCCACTGGCATTTGCTCAAGAACACCAGAATTGGCAAGTCCTCCACTGGCGCCCTGTACTTTTCACAGACTAGAGCAGGTTCACCCTGAGCACCTGTGATAGACGTGAAAGAGTCTGGAGAAGACCAGGAGAACGTTCTGCTGCCTGCAACGTGGTTCAACATGACAGGTTTGGTGGTGGGTCAGTGATGGTCTGGGGAGGCATATCCATGGAGGGACGCACAGACCTCTACTGCCTAGGAAATGGTGCTCTGACTGCCATAAGGTATCCAGATGAAATCCTTCAACCCATTGTCAGACCCTACGCTGGTGCAGTAGGTCCTGGTTTCCTCCTAATGCACCACAATGCCCGGCCTCACGTGGCAAGAGTCTGCAGGCAGTACCTGGAGGGGGAAGGAATTGAAACAATTGAATGGCCTTCACCATCCCCTGACTTAAACCCAATAGAACATCTCTGGGACATTATGTTTGGGTCCATTAGGTGCCGCCAGGTTGCTCCTCAGACTGTACAACAGCTCAGGGATGCCCTCACACAGATCTGGGAGGAAATGCCACAAGACACCATTGGTCGTCTCATTAGGAGCATGCCGCCACGTTGTCAAGCATGCATACAAGCTCGTGGGGGGCACACAAGATACTGAAAAACATTTAGAGTTGCAGAAATGAAGTTTTGGAGAAAATGGACTAGCCTGCTACATCTTCATTTCACTCTGATTTGATGGTTTCTACACAATTGAGCCTCTGTAGACTGAAAACTTTTATTTCATTAAAAGACTTGACATCCTTTAGTTCCTCAGACACTGACCTGTTGTTATTTGGATAGATATACTTCATATTGAGATCTGATGGATCTAATGTCCTCCTTTCATTTTTTTCTGAGCAGTGTATTGACAGAAAGTTTGTTCATCCTGAACCATTTGTCATAAGCAGCTAATTCTTCATTGGTGTGTTTTATGAGGGAGCTAAAATTTGAATTGGATTTAAATAAAGTAGTGTCATCTGCAAACATAATTGGAGTAAGATCATTAGATCCATGAAACAAGTCGTTTATATATAATAGAAATAATATTGGCCCTGATATAGATCCCTGTGGGACTCCACACTGTATATCAGCTTTGTTGGAATTGCAACCATTAACAGAAACAAACTGAGATCTGTTGCAAATATTGTTCTGTAGCCACTTACAAACAGCTTCATGAAAACCGTATTTCTGTATGATTGACTGTATCAAAAGCTTTTGATAAGTCAAAGAAAAGCAGTATAAGTGAATGTATTTTGTCTAATGCAGAAGTGATACTGTTAATCAAGTGAACTAAAGCCATGTCAGTGCTATGATGTTAATGAAAACCATATTATAAAGAATTTAATTATTATTTACATTCATTGATAGTCTTTTATTAACAACTTTTTCCAATATTTTTGAAAAGCAAGGTAAAACAGAAATGGGTCTGTAGTTATCGAAACACGCTCTATCACCTGATTTACATAAGAGAACGACCTTGGTTACCTTTAGCTCCTCTGGTACCACACCTGTGCTGAGAGACAAAGAAACAATATGACTTCATGGTTTTACTATAGCAGAGATACCATCTTACCCAGTAGCAGATAGTTTTAATTCTGATGCTGGGGGGCTGAAAAACAACATTTTTGGGCAGTTTGATTGAATGCTGGTTTTGGTATATTTTTTACCGTTTCCAAACCAGAATTAATAAAGAAAGTATCAAATGTTTCGGCTAAATCAACAGAATGTTCATATGTTGTTGTTCCATCAATAAGGACTGAAGGAATACCAGAGTTGGAATAATTGGTTGATGACCTTCCAAGCACTTTGAATGTTGTTAGAGTTTAGGTTAATTTTGTCAGATTAATACTTCTTTTTTGCAGATCTTAATGCATGAACATAATTATTTCTGGATTTTTAAAACAACTGAGAACTAAGAGGAGATGGACTTAATATATATATTTTTTTAAAGTTTATTTTTTTCTCATTAGCATTCTCAATAAATCCGGCGTATACCAAAGATTGTTAGGTTTTTTACTTTGGTTTTCTCTGACGATGTTAACTGGAAAAAAAATTATTGTTTTTCTATTTGTTCCATGAAATATTTACATTCAATTTTTGGATGTGACTCTAGATACACTTTCTGCCATGAGGTGATGCTCAACTTAAGTTTAAACTTTTCCAAATCATGTTCGCTCACGATCCATTTAGATTCTGTTGGCTTTGAATATTTAAGACTCTTTCCTCTTAAGGAGCAAATGTGAAAAATGGGAAAATGATCTGACATGTCTGGATAAATAATTCCAGATTTATATATATTGCTAAATTATTTGTAAATATATTGTCAATTTAAAGTTGATGATCTGTTGGTTTATTAATTAGAGGGAAGAAGTCATTTGAGTAAAAAATATTTATAAATTCATCATTTTGTAAAACTGTTTTGTCTTTCAAAATATTTATATTAAAAGATAACAGAGCTTATTTCCTGAACTGAGAGAATCAAGGATTTTAGAAAAACCTTCTATAAAATCTTTAATACCTAAATCTGGTGGACGGTAAATGACTCCAACAACAATATTCTTTCATTCAAAACCAGAAAGTTTCATCTTTATCACAGGTAAGCTTTAGATCATTCCTTAATTTGAATTCTTTTTTTTGTATAAAGAGAGAGACCACCCCCTGGACTGTTCTAACAGAATGGCATGATTGATAATCAGTCAACTTCAAAAGGTCATACATATGGTTGTTAAGCCATGTTTCTGTTAAGTAAATGTGTACTTTAAAGAGTGAAGAAAATGTTAGAATTCCTAATGTTTAGATAAGCTCCGAACATTCAGGTGGAAAGTAGAAAAATCATTAGATGGCATATTTAGAACAAATGTATCTTTTTTAATTTCCCTTAATATAAATCCTTCCATCCTATTGTCCATCATATTTGAACGTCTCATTGCTTTGCTGTTCCTGCTTTTCTTGTCTCTCACTGCATATCTCTCTTTCCCTTCATGCAGGAGAGGGAAGGGCAGGCACGAGGTAATGGGATCAATTTCCATCCCAGGTTAAATCTGAAGTCCATTTCTCTAGAATGTAACACTTTACCACCTATTAGAAGGAGCCCAGGTTCAATTTTCTAGTTTCCCAGGAGACGCAGCATTTCTACAGCAGCCATGTTTAACATCTCGGCTGTGCATTGGGGGGGGGGGCTGGACCCAAGTTCACTTCATTTCATTTCTGCAACAAAATGAAAAAAATCTAAAGTGCAATGACCTCCAAACTTTTAAAGTGGCCTATCTTTTTGTACGTTTTTTTATGTTTAGCATCTTTAGACAACAGCAAACGAGGTCCCAATGCCTTATAGGACTAAAGCTGATTAATGTGGACACACGAGTTCCTCATGAACTGATGAAGAAACGCTCCGAACTCTCCTGTTCTGTCAACAGGGAAATATCAAGACCCAAATAAGTCTTTAACTCTTATCTAGTGTTCACGTTAATATTGACAAGTGTGAAAACAGGTCAATTCTAACCTGAACATAATATAAGGGTTAATGAGAGAAAGGAAAAAAAACTGAACAAAGAAAACAAACGAATTGGAACAAACGGCTGAACAAACCAGGCAGAGACGGAACAACACTCACAGACTTTGATCAGAGCTGCAGCAAAAGTAAATGAACCCTCAGCATCAAGATTTGATGTTCAGAAAACACGTGAATATTCTGTGAAATGTGGTAAAAGCCTAAAAAGCCACATATGAAACATGTTAAAGTTCAACCCTTCCTGTGACATTCCAAGCATGGCGTCCATCGAGTTATAAACTAGTTCATACATGTTAGCAGTTCAGGTCCTCGACTGATTAACATAATCATTCCTTAAGTAATGACACTTTAATGTCAAATTTCATCTTATCTGCAACAAAAAGAGTAAAAGAAGACGGCCTCAGCAGAAGGCAGAAATGCTCTTCCAACTGGCCGCAGTGTTGGGAAACGCCATCCAGAAAATAGAAGTTTAAAGCCTTTTATTTGCAGAACTATCTGTTGGCTGCACTCAGCAGGCAGCAGTTACGCTAAAAGCACAGAGAACTGCAGGGTGGCCAAGCACAGAAATCAAATTAAACCAGATGCTCTCAAAATGACAAATGCACCAAAGTGTGACTTGAAAGCAGACGTGCACCAGTGGCTGAGAGGAAGCTCATTTCTGGAGCGTTCAAGGTGACTTCTACCTTTGAGGGATATCATGGATCATCTTCAAATTCTCTACAGAATATCAATAAAAATAAGAGAAAAACATCTTCAGAAGGGCTACGAACAAGGTGTACAGCATGTGATGCACACACAAAGGTGTGAAGGAGTGATAGTTCATAGTTCTGATCTTCTGTTTGTTTTTTAGACCGTGGCTGTGACCCCCTCACATGGGACGGGGCAAGAAGAACCTGATAATTGCACTGTGGACATTGAATGGACAGACGTCTCACTGGATTCTGGCAGAGTAATGTGCTGTCTCTGTTATTTTAACAACATTGAGAATGTGGACATGCGGTGAGATCAGACCCCCCCCACCCCACCCCTCTGTGAAACCACGGTGTCTCTGCTTCCCCCCCCCTTCGGTTCACTGGAGCCAACATTAATATGGTCAAGCTTTTGCTGAAGCTCACATGAAGCCCTGGTGAGATCAGACCCCCCCACCCCCCACCCCCACGCAGACGCAACATAAGAATTTGAATCTGGAATTTACACTGAACTACTAACGTTCTTCATTTATTACAGTGATGCTTTAGATTGTTTATAATGTTTCTTTTTAACGCATATTGAAAGAAGTCCTGCAACACTTCTCTGCTTCTAAAGGGACGATTTGATAAACAAAACAACAACTTCTCACATGTTATCTCTGCACCATTAGAGAGGGCCTCAAACGCTGCACTTAGCTCCGGGGTGAAATAAAGCATTAGTCCTGGATGAAAGGAAGCAAATTGGGCATGTCTGTGAGTTCAGCCACTTTACGATAAGAGGAGTGTGTGAATGCAGACCTGGGAGGGGGGGGGGGGTGCAACCTGTGTTTTCTAGTTTGCCTGAAGTCTCACGGGAGTACAAGGCTTTCCGTGTCATGGTTTTGTTAGCATTGTCTGCCTGTGAATGGAAGAGCAGATTACTTATCAGATCTTCCTCGGGCTTTGCTGCATGTTAGCCTTTCAGAAAGCACGGATCTTTATCGGATTTGCTTCGATTAGGAGCAGAAGGGCCTGCTGCTGCTGCAGACTTCAATCTTCCCTTTTAGCAAAACAGATTTGGGGGGAGAGAAAAGACTGCTTCCCCTATCATATCACAGTTTACAGTAACGTAGTTTGGGAAACGGAAGCAGTGCAAAAATAAAGAAGCGCAACTCCAGGAAAACGCTTCCGTGGTCGGTCTCCTCAAAGGCAACGCCATCAAAGCAACATGACCACCACAAAGAGGACAGCTCTGGTCAGGACCAATCCTTGCTAAGTGATAAACAACAACTACTGAGGCCTGCTATAGCTATCAACCATCTCTCAGTTCTGTTTGAACTGGGAGAACCTCTTCACATCAGAGCAACTGACCATCAGCCAGTGACGCAGATGTCCTCCAGGATCTCCTGTGAGCTGTGATAGCAGCTTTTAGATAACTGACAGTCAATGTCCATGCTCCTCCGGAAGTGCTCATCTACGCAAACCTCTGGAGACAGCAGAGGGGGGCGGCCACCAGAGGGGCGGGGCGGCTGAGGTGGAGCAGGTAGATTCATGTTAACAAATGCTACAAGTCAAAAAGACTACGAGGTCCAACCTCTTCTTCATCAGAGTCCTCCTTTACACTCAATGGAAACTATCTGTGTACCCTACACACATGCGTGCATACACACACATGCGTGCATACACACACACATGCGTGCACCCCCACACACACCATCACTTCACCTGCACTCCTCACAGGCCTGGATAATCAGGAGGATTTATTGAACAGTGAGAGTCGCTCCTCACTCACTCCAGTCTTTCTTTATAGCCATCATGATGGATGAGGCTGTGTGATGGTAGGCCTACAGGGCGGAGAGGCTAACAGTGCTATGGATCAAATCCAAACCAGCAAACGAGTCTCCGCCTTGAACTCAGCACCATCGCCACCTTCCTGATGAAGACCCTGAAGCTGCATGGAGGAGATGGATGGGCGAACACGTCCTTAGGACATGTCCAACAGAAGAATGTGACACAGAATGGCCTTAGACGTACAGATGACAGAATTCATTAGAATGGGTTCTCCTGTCCAGGCTGGCACTTTAAAAGTTTAAGCTCCAATTTTGGTGTGTTAAAAAAAAGAAGACATTTTATTTTGTCCAATAAAATGTAACTTGAAAAGTATTTTTTGTCTAGTCTGAACCAAACAGGTGTGAATAGTGAAAAATAAAATAGAATCATAATATAAGAAGATCACTTTTATTTTGACAGGCAGAGATGATTCTTCAAGCGTGTCATGCCCTAAAAAAGTTAATTAAGTGGTAAAGTCAGATAATAAGAAATAATGTCTTCCATCCAAGAATTGAAAACTTAAGGTTTAAGGTGTTTTTAATAAAGTAATCTACATGTTCATTTTAAATGCTCAACCATGTCTTCACGTGAGACTTGCATGTTTCTATATCATTGGTGTCACATCACAGCTAAGGAGATGTTTCTTCTCTTTTTCAAAATGATGTTGGCCATTTGGACCACGCCATTAGAAAATGGTGCTTATTGCATAGAATGCTTTAAACAGCAATTAATAATCTTTCTCTCCTATTTCCATGAAATGGGTAAAAAAAAATATATTCAGCAAACGTGTTGGAAACAGATGAGTAAAAGTGCAAAACCAGGAAGAAAGTGAAAAAGGAGACCCCCAGCTGCTGGTGAGAAGCAGATGCCCCCCCATTCACTCCGTCTAGGGGTCCGAAAAGGATGCAACACAAAAATGATGAGGCTCCATCTCCTCTCAGTCTCAGAGGCCAGAACATATAAGGCAGATTAACACATTCATTGGATGGACAATGTTAACAGTTAGAGTGTTGGCTTCAGAGTGGACCATGGCCAGAATAATAACCAAAACAAGACCCACTTAAGAAAAACCAAATCTTACCTACAAAAATAAAATACACCTAAAGACTAACTAACCTCCTTAACATGACAAAACCAGGAGAAAACATGGGTCAAAGAAAATGGCAGCCCACTCCTACAACTCTAACATTCCCAGCTGGCTTTGAGAACGATGGGAGATGAAGAATGAGCCTTTTGTGGTAGGTGCTTTCTTCTGGCAGCCAATCCATGCTTGGCACTGGAACACCACACCAGTCATATTCCAGCACCTGCTCACTGCTGGAGCACCTCCATCCAATCATAGACCAGTACCTGCACACTGCTGGAGAACATACACAAAAAAGGAAACAAAAAGAAAACGTCCTGGGACGTAACACCTCCATTCCCAAAGTTTAAACATTACACCCAAAGATTAAACATGGCACCAAGATGTTTAATTCAACCCAGAACGCGAAAAGGTGATATTATCAAAACCCTTCCTGTGGTGAAATCAATGATAAAGTCTTGCAAAATAAGGGACCAACGCATTCATCTCTGATTGGAATTGCACATTTGAAAAACAAATACCAACGGATTGTAACCGGTGTAAACTGGATCTGAGATAGACTTTAAAATACTGTAGAGCTAACAATAATGCAAGAGCCTCTTTCTCAATGGTACTGTAGTTTAACTGATGCTTGTTAACCTTTTTTGAGAAATAGCTAATGGGACGATCAACCCCTTGTTCATCCAGCTCCACTTGTGCACGCATCGACCTCCATGGCAAACGGTCGCAAAAAATCAGGTGCAGCACAAAGCAATGCCTTAGCCGCCACAAAAGCATTCTCACAAGAAGAGGACCAAAGAAACTTTGACTTCGGACTAGCCAGATGTGTGAGAGGAGCAATCACAGCAGAAAATTCCTCGATAGTAACCACACATCCCCAAAAACCGACACAACGCTCTCGTGGTCTATGGGACAGGAAAGTCAAGAATGGCTTGCACTTTAGCAGCTAGGGGGTGCACTTCCTCCTGTCCCACTTGTTTCCCCAAATAAGTGATCATGGCCTCACCAAATTCACATTTTGCAAGATTTAAGGTAAGGGAAGCACCACAAAAACGGCTAAATATCTCAGACGAGGTTGTAAGATGTTCTGACCAAGTTGAAGAATAGACAACCACATTGACCAAATGTGCCTCACAGTTTTTAACTCCAGCCAATACGGCATGCATGAGCCGTTGGAATGTTGCGGGAGCATTTCTGCTGGAGAACATACACAGAAAAGAAAACGTCCTGGGACGTAACACAGAGAAGATGGAACTAGTTACATCAATCTTTCATTTTGCCTCCACCAGTATGCAGTGATTGGGGTCAGAGTGACAGGTAGACTGAATCTTAGCTCCAGCGCTAGTCTTGACATCTTCTCACTCAGCCCTTACCTCCGTAAGGCTTTGTCTTCTGTGCTCAGGAAAATGTCTGTGGTTAAGGCTAACAAATGGGAAAAACACAGGCCCTCATTTACAGATGGGAATACAATCTCTACAGGGGCAATGGGAGGTTACCATGGTGATTTTTCAATTTCAGCCCGTTGCAGATGCCTTTGTCATTTGTCTCCAAAAACCTGCAGTGCCGCGCTCACCTCAGGGTGTTACCAAGAGAGTGCGTCAAAGAAATGCTTGACTTTGTGAAATGGTTGCTACCTTTCTGAGCCCCCCTCCCACAAAGACTCCAGATCTAAGCATTTAGCTGTGGAATAAAGGGAACATAATGTAGACCTTCTGACAGCCATGTCCTTTAAACGAGGAGGAGACGTGAAAATGTTCTTGAATCTGAGTTATACAACCAGACTGAATAAGTACTTGTTAGGCGCTTAGGAGGGGAAGGGGACATCTATAATTCAGCAAAAAGGTGTATAAAAAAATCTGTGACAAAGATTACAGCAGATAGACAATGAATTATTAAACACAAAGAAAGAAACATTTAAAGACCTTGATAAACATTTAATTTCAAATTTAAATCATCTGAATAAAACCTGGAAGAACTATAAAACATAATTCCCTTGAAACTTGAGAGAAATTGCAAACAGCCTCGATGATAATTGTGTATTAGAAGTGAAAAGACGTTTCACCTTACAATGTGGAGCTCATTTGTTCCCAGGGTCTCAGTTGATTCCCATTAAGAGACTTTAATGATAAAACCATGAAGGTGAGCAAAATAATAAATGAAACCACAAACAGTTGTTTGAAGACATGTCCCTGAGATGAACACAATGTCTTCTGCTGAGCCAGTATCATAGAACACAATCCAGCGTTTTATTTCAGTCCAGCTGTGATAAGGAGAGTTTGAATGCGCTCTGCTATAACCTTCCTGCACAACACAAACTCAATCTACGCTGTTTTCTCTGACTGACAAAGAAACTCACATTCAATGGGCCTCAAAGTAAGGCTTTTCATCCACCTCGCACTAGACAATATATAAGCCCTATAGGTCACATGGTGGGCAGGTATTGTGAAAGGGACAAGGCAGACTGGTGCCGTCTGCAGCGGGAAGGTGAAGTGGCTTTTCAATCATGCTCTAAGCCAACAAAAGTGTTAATTAGAGGCTTTGCTTACAAACAATTTCCTTTAGGACTCAGACAGATTCATTCAACCACAGCCTCCGCAAACTATCATAAAGAATTCAATCACGCCAAGGCAATCTCCCCTGTAGTCAGAGGACATTAGAACGGGCTGAATAATTGTCTCATAAGATAAAACTCAGCGCAGCTTTTGCTTATTTTGTCCAGAAATCTGCTCTCTGATGGAGTGTTTAAAGTTTCTGAGATCAAGGCTCCTTTTAGAGGAACTGACCACATTTGTAAAGACGATAGTTAAAGCCCCATTTGTACACTGAAATACTATGACAGCCTGAAGGCCATGCACATCATCAGTGCATGATTGGGAATTGGAGCTAAGCTAGTGGAGTTTTTCTGCAGAAGAGAAGTTCTATCAGCTGGTGAAAGTCCAGACATTTTTTCAGTTTCTCCTAAATTAAGACGATAAATGTTTACCGGAATGTAAACAAAGCCACTGGTTGTTCTTATGGCTCAGTTTAGCATGTCCAGTGTTTAATGATGGGCGGCTTGGAGACAAACAGAGGAAAACATACAAACATTTATCACAGCTCAGTGGCCATGTGGGAGAGTGTCTGCCCTGAAACTGGAGGGTTGCAGGCGGAGTCATACTAAAGACTCGAAACAAATGATCCAGTGCATCCCTGCTTGACACTCGGCATTAAGCGGTTGGATTGGGAGGTTAAACCACCAAATGTTTCCCGAGTGCAGCTGAGTCTGCAGCTCACCGCTCCGTCAGGGGAGAGTCAAATTCAGAGAACAAATTCACAAACCTAGATGTGTGACCACTGAGAGGACTTCATCTAGAGCTTAAACTGTAGAGATGTTGCAGAAAAATGAATCATCACAAATTGATATTAACACTAAAATTTACAAAAATGTAGCTAAATGAACGACACATCCATCGAGTCTGAAACCACAAATTAGATGAAGAAAAATAAAAAAAAAAAAAAAAACTAAAAGAGAATGTTTTTTTAAAAGCTAGTTTGTTCTTTGGAAGTTTGGAAAGTGATAGGGCAGTTTGGATTACGATAGGGCAGTTTGGATTAAAATAGGGCAGTTTGGATTAAAATAGGGCAGTTTGGATTAAAATAGGGCAATTTGGATTAAAATAGGGCAATTTGGATTAAAATAGGGCAATTTGGATTAAGATAGGGCAGTTTGGATTAAAATAGGGCAGTTTGGAGAACAATTGGGTAGTTTAGAATGATAAAGTTAAAAAGTCCCGTTAGTTGTCACACTCTTAGGTGTGTGAAATTTAACAGTTTTGAAAATGATCCATAAGGAGGTGTGTAGAACTATAAGGCAGTTATAACTATAAGGCAATATTGTGAAACGCTAATTCCATGACCTCTAAAACATGGCGTGCATCAAGAGCACCTGGAAATATCTGTTAGTTCTTTTGCTTCCACAAATTCCTAATAAAAAGAAAGAAAAACTGGTGAAACTTAAAAAGACAGGAGAGGGTTAGGAGAACAGGCGTTCGGATCAGTTCTGGGTACAATGTTCAGGGACAAATTCAAAGTCCTGGAAATAAAGTCAAATAATACACATTGAAGCCATGCGAGGACAAATCTGGAAGGACTCTTGTTCAGCAGAGATCCAATTACGATGTCTTTTGTTTTTCAAAAAAGAATTCAGCTCCTGCACCAAACGGTCAGATGTTAGTCATGTGCTAGTCTTTGTTACAGGAAGTGGTGAAAAACTGACAAAAGCTGCAGTAAACATACCTGCTGCATGATCTTATCCACCATTACATCAATCATTGAATTCTTTCTCTGTCAAACCAAAGAGCTTCATGGTAATGTACGTATACAGCAAGAGAAGAGCATTATTCTATAGATTGCATTTTTCAAAGACCTGTTTGACAGCTGGCAATGGCAGAAAAAATGAATTTAGTTTTGCTTTTAGTCATTTTACTGCACAGATTACGTGATTCTTCTGTATTCCAACACTCAACCAGCTGAGGGGTTCTTCCAAAGCCTCATCAAGGTCACAGCATCTATGATATTTTTGTGTTTCAAGAATAATGCCAACTTCCAAGAGCTTTCAGAATTCACTCATTGGATTAGCAATCCTGTTACTGAGATAAATGATTGTACTCGAGACTGGCAGACTTTTTATTCTTTAGCCGACAATACAAGCATGAGCTGCAAACTCCGACATGAAGAAAAAGCATAAAAAAGGGGCAGAAAGAAGAAAGACTTGTGTTCTCTGCCACTTTTAACGAATACACACATCAGTAAAAAATAAAAACTAACATTCTGCTCATATAGGATACAAGAAAGATCAAAACCTTACTAACATAAATCAGGAGAGCAGAAGGACTGCGATACCTCGGGATGACTGGTCTTTAGTTGGATTAGATAGATTTGCAGTCATTAGATTTACTGTTTAACGTAGCTGTTAAAACTGGACATCGTTATGAGTTTTTCTTTTTAATTGTGTTCAATGTATTCCTTTTATTGACTCCATATACCAGAGGTGTCAAACTCAATCTCACAGTCCATCAAAACCCAACTTGGGTAGTGGGCTGAACAGAATAAACATTTACGGAACACGTTAAAACCTGAAACCACATTTTTAAAACTGTAACTTTTTAACATAATTATGGATAATAAAAAGGCAGGAATATTATTCCAGAATAAATCAAATTAAACCTTAAATAACTTTCAATATTTTAATCTCCATGATTATCATATTATCATACCATATTTTTGTCAAAATTATACAAGTTAGAAATGAGAGCAGGATAACATCGAGTCATTAATAACAATAAAATAAAATGATCTAAAAATGATGATGGTTCAATATTGTCTCCTGATAATAAAAGGTTGCGTCATCTACAGATAAAAAATGCATTTATTATTTTAGATTTTTGTGTTTAAGTAAAACACACTTCTAAAGTTTGTAAATAAACCGCTAAAGTTAAAGTGAACAAACCGCTAAAGCTAACAAAACCTCTAAAGTGAAACAAACCGCTAAAGTTAAACAAAACCGCTAAAGTTAAAACCGGACACAAAACCACTAAAGTTGAACAAAATAACGACTAAAGCTTAAAACTAGAGCTACAAAAACTAACTAAAAAACCTCTAAATAAAGCTTAACAAAACCACTAAAGTTAACAAAACCACTCAAGTAAAGTAACAAAACCGCTAAAGTTAACCAAAACCGCTAGAGCTAACACAAAACACTAAACGCTAACAAAACCGCGTAAAAGTTAACAAAACCGCTAAGCAACAAAACCGCTAAAGCTAACCAAAACCGCTTAAAAGTGAACAAAAAACCGCTAAAGTGAAACAAAACCGACCTAAAGTGAACAAACCGCTTAAACCGTAGAACAAAACCATCTAAGTTAACAAAACGCTAAAGTGAACAAAACCGCTAAAGCTGAACAAAACCGCTTAAAAAAACATTAACCAAAACCGCTAAAGTTAACAAAACCGCTAAAGCAAACAACAACGCTTAAAGCTAAAGAAACCGCTAAAGTAACCAAAAACCTCTAAAGTTAACAAAACCGCTTAAAATTAACAAAACCGCTAAAGTTAACAAAACCGCTAAAGTTAACAAAACCGCTAAAGTTACAAAACCGCTAAAGTAACAAAACCGCTAAATTAAACAAAACCGCTAAAGTGAACAAAAAACCGCTAAAGCTAACAAAAGCCTCTAACAACAGTTACAAAACCGCTAAATTAACAAAACCGCTAAAGCTAACAAAACGCTTAAAGCTAAAAAACCGCTAAGCTTAACAAAACCGCTAAAGCTAACAAAACCGCTAAAGCTAACAAAACCGCTAAAGTCAACAAAAACCGCATAACAAGCTAACAAAACCGCTAAAAATTAACAAAACTCTAAAGTTAAACAAAACCGCTCAAAGTTAAAAAACCGCTAAAATTACACAACAACCTCTAACAAAACGTTAAACAAAACTGCTAAAGTGAACAAAACCCGCTAACATAACAGTGAACAAAACCGCTAAAGTTAAAACCGCAAAACTTAACAAAACCTCTAAGTTAACAAAACTGCTAAAGTTAAACAAAACCGCTAAAATTCAACAAAACCGCTAAAGTTAACAAAACCGCTAAAGCTAACAAAACCGCCTACAAGTTACAAAACCGCTAAAGCATAAGCTAGAACAAAAACCGCTAAAGCTAACAAAACCGCTAAAGGTTAACAAAAAACCCGCTAAAGCTAACAAAACCGCTAAAGCTCGAAACAAAACCGCTAAAGCTAACAAAACCGCTAAAGTTACAAAACCTCTGAAAAGAATAACAACAACCGCCTAAAGTTAACTAAAACCGCTAGAATTAACAAAAACCGCTAAACAAACCGCTAAAGCTAAAAAAACCGCTAAAGCTAACAAAAACCGCTAAAGCTAACAAAACCGCTAAAGTTAACGAAACCGCTAAAGTCAACGAAACCGCTAAAGCTAACAAAACCGCTAAAATTAACAAAACCTCTAAAGTTAACAAAACCGCTAAAGTTAAAACCGCTAAAATTAACAAAACCTCTAAAGTTAACAAAACTGCTAAAGTGAACAAAACCGCTAAAGTGAACAAAACCGCTAAAGTTAAAACCGCTAAAATTAACAAAACCTCTAAAGTTAACAAAACTGCTAAAGTTAACAAAACCGCTAAAATTAACAAAACCGCTAAAGTTAACAAAACCGCTAAAGCTAACAAAACCGCTAAAGTTAACAAAACCGCTAAAGTGAACAAAACCGCTAAAGCTAACAAAACCGCTAAAGTTAACAAAACCGCTAAAGCTAACAAAACCGCTAAAGTGAACAAAACCGCTAAAGCTAACAAAACCGCTAAAGTTAACAAAACCTCTAAAGCTAACAAAACCGCTAAAGTTAACAAAACCGCTAGAATTAACAAAACCGCTAAAGCTAACAAAACCGCTAAAGCAAACAAAACCGCTAAAGCTAACAAAACCGCTAAAGTTAACAAAACCTCTAAAGTTAACAAAACCGCTAAAATTAACAAAACCGCTAAAGTTAACAAAACCGCTAAAGTTAACAAAACCGCTAAAGCTAACAAAACCTCTAAAGTGAACAAAACCGCTAAAGCTAACAAAACCTCTAAAGTTAACAAAACCGCTAAAATTAACAAAACCGCTAAAGCTAACAAAACCGCTAAAGCTAACAAAACCGCTAAAGTTAACAAAACCGCTAAAGCTAACAAAACCGCTAAAGCTAACAAAACCGCTAAAATTAACAAAACCGCTAAAGCTAACAAAACCGCTAAAGCTAACAAAACCGCTAAAGTTAACAAAACCGCTAAAGCTAACAAAACCGCTAAAGCTAACAAAACCGCTAAAGTTAACAAAACCGCTAAAGCTAACAAAACCGCTAAAGCTAAAAAAACCGCTAAAGCTAACAAAACCGCTAAAGTTAACGAAACCGCTAAAGTCAACGAAACCGCTAAAGCTAACAAAACCGCTAAAGTTAACAAAACCTCTAAAGTTAACAAAAACCGCTAAAGCTAACAAAACCGCTAAAGTTAGCAAAACCGCTAAAGTGAACAAAACCGCTAAAGTTAATAAAACCGCCAACTTTCAGTGGAAACCTATAGCGCTGTGTAAATTCCAATTGCTATACTGGAAGTTGCACCCATAAGATCTTTTCATCAGTCAGTATGATTGGAACATCAATGCTGTTTGAAGTGAATGTTTTCATGTCCTCATTTAGTCATTTTTTGAGTTATGAAATGAATTTCTTTTTCTGTTTCTGCTTGAAATTAACATTTGTGTTTTGTAAGTGGAGTCTTGCTTCATGAATGTAACTCCTGCTCTTCTCTGCCATGCAGAAGGGTTCAGGAGTTGGCTCATTCCCGGTTCCCCTGTGTTTAATATCGCTCTGTGCAGCAGAGTGTAAAACAGACAGATGAGACCAGGAGGAGACAGATGGAGAGAACTTATAGGTTGAGATGTGAAGCTGGCAAAGGCAGGATCTGAGCAGGTGTTTGGACCACACACGGACATCATGTACTGCCATTTCTAAAGCACACAGGAGCCAGTGGAACAGCACAGGCCAAAGGGGGGAGAGGAGACACAAACAGAAATGTCAAATGCTGTTTACGATGCAATCTGAACAAACTTCACACGTGAGTCTTTAGTGACCGTCTTCAGGTGGAGGAGCCGCAGAAAAGTGACTGTTTTAAGTTTGCCTATCTGCTCCCCCATGTGGGCTGGAAGCAAGGGCTGAGTGGGTAATCGGGAGATTCGGGAGGATTCCCGGTGGGCCGCTTCAGTAATGAGCCGGTCAGTCTGCGTCATGGTTAGAACATGAATGAATCTTTGTTCATCTGTCTCTTTAAGAGAACACTGTCAGTTTTGGAGCTACAATTTAACATAAACACCCCTTTTCAATTCTCACAGTTGGTTGAGTCCACCAGAGTGTGCTTGACCAAAATGTCTGGGCCGGACCATTGACGTGGATCACGTTCTGTTTAGACGGTCTACAGGCCGGACAGAGAAGCGTCCGCGGATCAGACGCATGGTTAGCGAGTAAAGAAATGGGTAGGAAGCTTCAGTGGACGAGCGGGACGGGCGGGAGGGGGGCGGAGCCAGCTCAGAGCTTCATGGTGAAAAACACGGTGAACTGCCCCGCCGACATGGGCGCAGCCACCTTTTGTCTGAAAACATCGTGGCGCGGGTTCAAACACGGAGTCACTTCATCGCAGTGGGGAGGGGCGGGGCTTCCCACGCTCCCTCCACAGGTGAGAACACGCGGGAGGCAGAGCGGGCGCGAGCGTGAAGGTCCGAGCTGTGTCTGTAGACAGCTCTGTTTCTAATGTAACAGGAAGAACATGGTCCAGCAGAACCTGTCCAAACACCAAGATGAAACACATCAGGTTCTAGCAGAGAGGTGTGCAGCGTCTGACCGTCCAAATGACACGTCCAGCGTGGTATTGATCCATAAGGTGTTTATGCTAGCAGTACACACGTGAAAAACATGTCGATTATCAAAGGAAAAGTGGGAAATTTGAATATAAAGAGAGGGAATTGAATATGGAAAAACAATGATCCTGTAGTATTAACAGGCTGAAAGTTCAAAGGTCGGGTTAAGACATTCTTCTGTGGTGTCTAATGCTGTCAATTCTGGAGTTAGGGGATGTTTTTACAAATCATTCAAAGAGAAAATATTTCTGTTAAACCACAAAGTTTTATTAGAATGATTTGTTATTTATGCCCCCCCCCCCCCCCCAACTGTAATAAGATACTTATTTTACATTCTAAATGTTTGTCTACGTTTTCTGGTGTTGACCATTAAACTCCCAGGCTGAAGTCCTCCCGCTCCGCCCCCAGCTGGAAGAGCTCCGCCCCCAGCTGGAAGAGCTCCGCCCCCAGCTGGAAGAACTCCGCCCCCGGCTGGAAGAGCTCAGCCCCCTGCTGGAAGAGCTCCGCCCCCTGCTGGAAGAGCTCCGCCCCTGGCTGGAAGAGCTCCGCCCCCGGCTGGAAGAGCTCCGTCTGTGTGAGGATTTCCTGTTGAACCTGAAGACCTCCTGCTGGGATCCAACAGCACCATCTTCCAGCAGCACGGAAGATAATCACAGAAACTTAAAAGGTGGAAGGGGGTCTCACAAAGGTTAATGTGTTCAGAACAGTCTGTATCTTTGAGTGTTACTTTTTAAATGGTTCTATTTTAACCAGGGAGGGGTAAAAGAACCTCATGTGGCTCCAAGACCTCCTGATCTGCAGACACTATGTCAGCCGGCCAGCCACCCCCCCCACCCCCCAAGGCTGCTGCTACCACGACCCGGTCCGGACGAGCAGAAGAAGATGGATGGGGGGGTAGATAGAGACGATCCCCTTTAGCCAGTGATGAGTGGCTGAACATGAGCAGTTCCAGTTTTGCTGTTTGCTTTGTTCAGTCTATCAAATCCACTCGTATCTTCACACCATGTTCTTCATTCAGTCACAGGAACAACACTGTGAAAAACAGTTTTAGTTGAATTACCCAAGTATTGAAATCCCAATTCCAAACACTAAAAACGATGATCCACCTTCTCCATGAGAAGCTCTTCCTGCTGCAGCATTCCTCCTCTCTTTTAAGATTAGAATAAATCAGAAACATGGCTCCTGTTCCCGAGACCTAAAGCCCGTCAGCAGATAATCGTGTGATAGAAGGAGCTCTGAAGGGGCCACAGATTTTCATTAGCGCCTGCAGACTGCAGTGCAGGAGGGTCTGCCCCGGTCCTGCTCTGCAGTGATGGATCACACAGCCTCAGAGGCTTAACCGTTCAATTAGGAGCTCTGCCCGGACCCCGCTGCCCGGCAGAGGGTTAGACCAGATCAAGAGCCGCTTCCTCAAACACACTCCAGGAGGCAGGGCCATCAATCTCTCCGGCTGCGACCGGCAGGGTGGTATGGGGGCAGACCCCCCCGAAACTGGGCCCGACTCTGAGGGCAGCACAGGTAGTCATTCATCCACATTAAACAGACTAAAAATGTATGAGCTTGTGACCTTCACAGGAAGAAGAAAGGGTTACGGAGTCATGTTCTGATCAGCATCTTTCTGGACACAAACAGCATTAACCCGGGAAACTGCTGATCCCATCATGGCACCCCCTCCAGCGGGGGAATTTAGCTGGTTAATGTTGTGAGAAGGGCAATTTCTTTTCCAAGTTTTTATCAAACTTTGAGTTTGACTTTCCACAGGAATGCTTAGTGTGAATCAGTGTTTAAATGTATATGTAGTTTTCACTTCTTTGAGATTAAATGAATCATTAAAACATTATTTATATAGCACTTTACAACAGCTGGTGATTGATCCAAGTGTGTCTCGTAAATATTAATAGTGTTTCAGAAACTGTAGACTGAAGTGCTGAGGTTCCGTCTTAGGCCATAGGCATGTTTACATTAAGAATGGGGTCATCTGGACCCCATAAGAGAGCTTCAAAACTGGTTTGTATCAACAACAACAAACATTGAATTATATGAAGTCCCTGCCTTTCCTTGTCCTTTCTGTACCACTTTTTGTGTCTTTTATTTTAGTTTTTAGGTCTCACAGTGCATCTTATTGTTTTACTGAATGTATTTTAACTGATTTCTAACAAATGTATTTTTATTTAATCTATTTAATTGGTATTTTGAGGTTTCCGATTGTGAATGTTTAACACCCGAGACTACAGATGAAGAACAGCTTTTGGGCTAATTCTTCTGATGTGCACTGACAGATAAATACATAAATAAAATGCAGCCAGATGAATAAACAGGCAGTACACAACTCCACCTGTGAAAGTGTACACAAAGCAGAGCAGACCCACCAAACTACCATGGTGCAGTTTGTTTACAGGTCCTACCTGCACACTTAGTCCGGGCTCTCAGGGGCGGTCCAGGAGCTCCGGTGCCTCCCTCCAAAGGTCTGGTCAGCAGAACACTGATTTCATATTCAGTGTCAGGATCCAGGTGGCCAATCTTGTGGGTGGTCTTATCCACGGGCTGCAGGTCATACATGGTCCCTGAGACAGTTCGGTACTCCACCTCCCTGTCAATTATTGGGCCATCCCCGTTGATGGAATTGGCATTCAACTGGATCCAAAGATAGGTGGCTCCAACGGAAGTCAGCTGTGGGGGTGCAATGGGAACTGGGGGCTCTACAGAAAAAAAGAGGGGGGGGGTGTGTTAGAGGAACAGTTCTTTTAAAGGATTCCTGTAAACAATTGTAACTCCCTTTAAACCTAGAAAACAGAAGGACATCCATCCATCATCCATCCATCATCCATCCATCCATCCATCATCCATCCATCATCCATCCATCCATTCATCATCCATCCATCCATCCATCATCCATCCATCCATCATCCATCATCATCCATCACCATCCATCCATCATCCATCCATCATTCATCATCCATCCATCCATCCATCATCCATCCATCCATCATCCATCATCCATCCATCATCCATCCATCATCCATCCATCATCCATCCATTCATCCATCCATCATCCATCCATCATCCATCCATCATCCATCATCCATCATCCATCCATCATCCATCCATCATCTATCCATCATCCATCCATCATCCATCATCCATCATCCATCATCCATCCATCCATCATCCATCCATCTATCTATCTATCTATCATCCATCCATCCATCCATCATCCATCCATCCATCATCTATCCATCATCCATCATCCATCATCCATCATCCATCCATCCATCATCCATCCATCATCCATCCATCCATCATCCATCCATCCATCATCTATCCATCATCCATCCATCATCCATCATCCATCATCCATCATTCGATCATCCATCATCCATCCATCCATCATCCATCCATCCATCCATCCATCCATCATCCATCATCCATCATCCATCCATCCATCCATCCATCCATCATCTATCCATCATCCATCCATCATCCATCATCCATCATCCATCCATCCATCATCCATCATCCATCATCCATCCATCATCCATCATCCATCCATCCATCATCCATCCATCCATCATCCATCCATCCATCCATCATCCATCCATCATTCGATCATCCATCATCCATCCATCCATCATCCATCCATCCATCCATCCATCCATCATCCATCATCCATCATCCATCATCCATCCATCCATCCATCCATCCATCATCTATCCATCATCCATCCATCATCCATCATCCATCATCCATCCATCCATCATCCATCATCCATCATCATCCATCATCCATCATCCATCCATCCATCATCCATCCATCCATCATCCATCATCATCCATTCATCCAATCATCATCCATCCATCCATCATCCATCATCCATCCATCCATCCATCATCTATCCATCATCCATCCATCATCCATCATCCATCCATCCATCATCCATCCATCCATCATCCATCATCCATCATCCATCCATCATCCATCATCCATCCATCCATCATCCATCATCCATCATCCATCATCCATCATCCATCCATCCATCATCCATCCATCCATCCATCCATCCATCATCCATCATCCATCATCCATCATCCATCCATCCATCATCCATCCATCCATCCATCCATCCATCATCTATCCATCCATCATCCATCCATCATCCATCATCCATCATCCATCCATCCATCCATCCATCCATCATCTATCCATCATCCATCCATCATCCATCATCCATCCATCCATCATCCATCCATCCATCATCCATCATCCATCATCCATCCATCATCCATCATCCATCCATCCATCATCCATCATCCATCATCCATCATCCATCATCCATCCATCCATCATCCATCCATCCATCCATCCATCCATCATCCATCCATCATCCATCATCCATCCATCCATCATCCATCCATCCATCCATCCATCCATCATCTATCCATCATCCATCCATCATCCATCATCCATCATCCATCCATCCATCATCCATCCATCCATCATCCATCATCCATCCATCCATCATCCACCCATCCATCATCTATCCATCATCCATCCATCATCCATCATCCATCCATCATCCATCCATCCCATCATCCATCCATCCCATCCACCCATCCATCATCTATCCATCATCCATCCATCATCATCCATCATCCATCCATCATCCATCCATCATCCATCCATCCATCATCCATCATCCATCATCCATCATCCATCATCCATCATCCATCATCCATCCATCCATCATCCATCATCTATCCATCATCCATCATCCATCCATCATCCATCCATCATCCATCCATCCATCATCCATCATCCATCATCCATCCATCCATCATCCATCATCTATCCATCATCCATCCATCATCTATCCATCCATCCATCATCCATCCATCCATCCATCCATCCATCATCCATCATCCATCATCCATCCATCCATCATCCATCATCTATCCATCATCCATCCATCATCTATCCATCATCCATCATCCATCCATCCATCCATCCATCCATCATCCATCATCTATCCATCATCCATCCATCATCTATCCATCCATCCATCATCCATCCATCCATCCATCCATCATCTATCCATCACCCATCCATCATCCATCATCCATCATCCATCCATCATCCATCTATCATCCATCCATCCATCATCCATCCATCCATCCATCCATCCATCATCCATCATCTATCCATCATCCATCCATCATCTATCCATCCATCCATCATCCATCCATCCATCCATCCATCATCTATCCATCACCCATCCATCATCCATCATCCATCATCCATCCATCATCCATCTATCATCCATCCATCCATCATCCATCATCCATCATCCATCCATCATCCATCTATCATCCATCCATCCATCATCCATCCATCATCCATCATCTATCCATCATCCATCCATCATCTATCCATCCATCCATCATCCATCCATCCATCCATCCATCATCTATCCATCACCCATCCATCATCCATCATCCATCATCCATCCATCATCCATCTATCATCCATCCATCCATCATCCATCCATCCATCCATCATCTATCCATCTTCTTCCGCTTCATCCAGGACCGGGTCGCGGGAACAGAAGTCTAAGCAAAGATGTCCAGACTTCCCTCTCCCCAGCCACTTCCTCCAGCTCCTTTGGGGAGATCCTGAGGCGTTCACAGTCCAGCCAAGAAATGTAGTCTCTTCAGCATGTCCTGGGTTTTCACT
Organism: Oryzias javanicus; assembly: GCA_003999625.1. Classification (NCBI taxonomy): domain Eukaryota; kingdom Metazoa; phylum Chordata; class Actinopteri; order Beloniformes; family Adrianichthyidae; genus Oryzias; species Oryzias javanicus. The sequence goes on along the minus strand of CM012453.1, from coordinate 37,129,476 downwards.
GGGGTCTCCCCCACTGGGACATACCCGGAACACCTCTCCAGGGAGGCATCTCGGAGGCATCCGGACCAGATACCCGAGCCACCTCAACTGGCTGCCCTCGATGTGGAGGAGAGGCGGCTCTACTCCGAGCTCTCTCTCGAGTGACCGAGCTTCTCCTTGTACCTCGAAGGGAGCGTCCATCCACCCTTCAGAGGACACTAATTTCAGCCGCTTGTAGAGGAGATCTGGTTCTTTTGATCATGACCCAGAGATCATGACCATAGATGAGTACTGGAACGAAGATCGACCGGTAAATCCAGAGCTTTGGTTTCTGGATCAGCTCTCTCTTCACTGTCTCTCTTCAGACCGGTGCAGTGACCGCAAAATGGCGGATGCCGCTCCAATCCTCCTGTCGATCTCACACTCTGATCTTCCCTCACTCGTGAACAAGACCTCAAAATATTTAAACTCCTCCCCCTGTGGCAGGAGACTCCACCCATCCAGAGAAGACAAACTACCTTTTTCTGGTCCAGAACCATGGCCTCAGATTTAGTGGTGCTGACCCTCATCTGCTTCTGCGAACCGCTCCAATACATGCTGGAGGTCCAACAGAACAACATCATCTGCAAAGAGCAGAGATGAAATCCTGTGCTCTCTAAATAGACCCTGACTGGACCTTGAATTTCTGTCCATAAAGACTATGAACAGAACCGGTGCTAAAGGGCAGCCGTGCCGGAGTCCAACATGCACCGGGAACAGGTCCGACTTACTGTCGGCTAACCAATCTCCTGCTCCAGTTATACAGAGACTGGACAGTCCTCAGTAAGGCTCCCTTGACCCCATACTCCCAGAACACCCTCCACAGGTTCACACAATCATAATGATGGTTGCAGAGCAACCCTGCAAGGCGCTAACTGCTAACCGGACCACCAGAGGCGCTAATCTGATCATGTGTTAATGTATTAGATGTGTTGACTACCCCCCAACCCCAGACGAGCAGCCCACCACCACCCAGCAGCACTGAGCACCCCACCCCCACCCCAAGTACAAGCCAGGGCCCCCTAGGGAGACCCGCCCCCATGCTCCAGACAACCGCCTGCCCCCGCTGCAGTAGGCCCAGAGGGGAGCGAGGCGGGGGCAGCCCAGGGGAGAGTCACCCAAGAGAAACGGGGGTCCCAGAGGAGTGTTGTAGGCCCGACCAGGCTCTACCACTGATGGAGTTTTTGGAGAGGTTCAGTTCTCATGGACACCCCCAGGCTCCGATGTAGTTTGATCCCCTGCTCTAGATCTTAAATCTCGGGGATCTCACTCCCCGCATGGAGAGGAGGCCACTGTACCCAGAAAACCGGAACCCAAGAGACTAGACCACCAGGCCGAGCATTCCCGCCCCCCCAGCCAGGGATGTGGTAGGGGACAGAAGGTTCCACCTACCCTGTGTGATGCATGTGTGCTTGTGCGTTAGAGTGTATATTTTGAAGTGTATGTTTAGGTTTCTACCTCCAAACCCTGTTTCCCTTCACTCACGTGTCAGTTAAACATGTTTCTAACGCTAACTTCATACACTGCCTTTCAGAATATCTCAAATCCAAAGCCACTGATAGGATTTGATGTCACACCTCATACAGAATACCCAGCTTTCTTCTTTCCATCTCTAGATTTCAAAATCCCAACTTTAAAGTTTCCAGACACCTACTTTTCTTTTTCTTTCACAAACAGAAGTCGAGTAGGTAAACTGCATCAGCGGTTGTGGACCGATCCAGTCAGAAAGTTCTGTTCATCCAATAATGTCATCCGTTAACTGCTTCTACTGACATTTCCATGAGGAAGAGAAAAGCGAGTCCTTCTCAGCAGATGGTGACCTTACTCTGATCTCCTAACTCACAACCTGAAATCCCTGTAATCCAAGCTTCCAGTGTTGCTGACAAACATCACCTAAAGCGAACCAGCTAATCCATCAGGGATTTGAGACGTAGCTGGAGCCAGACCGGACGAGGCGACCCAAAACCTGATGGATTTATGATCAGCTGTGTCTTTAAATGAGTAAAACTTTAGTTAGGCACCCGTTCGTTTGTCCTTTCTCTCACAGAAGATCATGTGTACGTTTATCTTTGCTCTTCTTAAACTTTAAATACAAATATCTCAGGGTGAGGATAAAAGAGCCAAAAAAAGCTATATAAACATCCACCTGTCAGGTGTCAGCAAGCATCAGGACGTTTTCCTGTTTTCATTGTCTGAGAATGACTCAGTCATGGTCTTCACATGAGAGATGAAGAGCCAGAAAAACAGATGTTCTAAACATGGTTTAAGCAACGCTACCACCGTATGAGCATCTCTGTCGATGGGACTTTATCAAGTGTCCTGCAGCAAACCACAGCGGACCATATGGATTCATCAGTTTCCATAGATCAGTGATGCTTTGCTCCACAGCCACAGCAGATGCAGGCAAGATTAACCAGGACAAAGGCTGAAGTTTGTGAGGGAGAAATCCAACACAACCCAAACTCTGAAGCTCTGCACATCACAGGTCTTCTGATCTGGCTGGAAATGGTGGCCGATGATTGCATGCGAGGGTCAGTGAGCAGCTGCGGTGATGACGGCGAGCAGACGGCCGACGGCCCAGAGCCAGCTGCACAGCACCTGCTGCCAGGATGCAATCACAAAATGACAAAAACGCTTTCTGCACAAACTCTAGCTTTATGTTTTTGAGGCTTCGGTGAAAAGTTTGACACAAACAAGTCTAGATCTAAAATGTCTTTCAACATGGATTCAGTTTTGAAGTGAACCAGAAAGCTGAAGGAGAGAAGTTTTGATGTTCGTTTCAGGTGAGGGTTGTACAAACAGATTCCTCAGAGCATCGTTCCTATTTCTCCTTCTGTTACGCCTCAGCGGCAGCCGTCGTGTCCTCGGCCCGTCCGGTTAGCATGTATGATACCCTCATTGCATGTTGCGCTTTCCTAATTGGACTGATACAAGAGGAAGAAGGAGTCTGAGCGGCCAGCCTTCCAATTCTTTTGGTGGCTGTTCTCATTAGTGCTGACATGACTGCAAACTGGACATCCTGGAGCTGGGATCACAGCCTCAAGCGAGATGTTAGAGCTGAGTGAGAGCTCCAGGTGATTCTACCCAGGCTGCACTTGGAATGAGAGTAATTATCCTCCTTTCAAAACCTCTGGCTGCACTGCAGGAGGGCTCATCAGATGGCGAGAATGGGAAAGAGACTGTGCCAGTCCTCTGGAAGAACATGCGGGGCACTTTCAAAGAAGGGCAGAAACCTGATGGAAGACTGGCATGAAAGGCAGAAGTGATTAACTGGGATAATCAAGCCTCACCGTCGTGTATGATAATGAACGGCGGCGGGGGGGCAGCATCACAACGCAGCACCATCAAAGCCCTACCATCACTCCTTGGCCCCAAAAGCCAATCATAGTTACTCCAATATATATTTAAGAAGGATTTACAACCCATGCACATAATTAAGAAGGGTTGGCACTTGATCCAGGAGAGGAGTTCCCATCCTTCAGCTGTCTGTAGTAAAGTCTCAGCTGTGCGGGAAACGACCACGTCGATTAGGAGTGAAGTTTGAAAAATGTCATTATCACAAGTTCAAATCCTGACATCTGAAATACTGATGACACTTTACTGGTTTGTCTTGCATTAGAGTATATCCAGCAAAAGCACTGCTGCTAGCAGAGACGTACGGATGTGCAGCAGAATTTATGCACAGGTTTCACACCAGGGACTCTGCCGCTTTCTTAGACGGTGCAGCGTCTGGCCGGCCCCTCTCACATGACTGACAGTCCTGAATCTAGACAGGCAGGATTAAACCTATCAATCACATAAAGCTTGGAGACAAAAAATGGGGAAAAATAAAGCGAGGCAATAAATTCAATTGAGAGCACGGGGAGAAAATTGAGGTGAAGAAATATAGAAAGCTATTACCAGTCTATAGGGCAGTAGGAAAGTGAAGCCTTGCAGGATTTAGTTTGAGATGACTCCATAAATTCATATCAAATGACTGTAGGAGTGAAACATCAGTGAGGTTACTGTAAACCTGCAGCTTTTGCCGCTGCCAGAGTTCAGGTGAAATTGTTCTTAGTCAAGGACAGCCTTTCTACGAGAGCATTAAATCCTGAGATCAACAGAAACGCGTGACCTTAGAGGACGTTTTCCTTTCGACACTGCTCCACTTTTCTTCATGCATGAAAACAACTTTTTCTAAAAATACAGAGGTTTATGTTTGTCTGGAGAAATACCCACGCTTTATGGTCAGTTCCCCGTAATTGGACACTCCGACTCCTTTGTCTGAGTGCACAATGCAGCGGTAACGGCCAGAGTCGCCCTTGGTGGTGTTTTCCACATCGAAGGTGCCAATGAAGCGGCGGTTGTTCCAGGGTTTGGTGGCTTTCATGGGAGCTTCCCGTCCGCCGATGCCCTGGTAGAACAGAAACACCCCGTTCAGCTTTAATAAGCAAAGTGGCTTCACTGTGTTCCAGGACCGCGGGTCAGAGCGGCGCTGAATGTTTGAGTCCCAGCAGAATTCAGGAAGACATGATTACACACACAGCCCCCCCTCCCCAGCTGTCAGCTCCTGCAGCAGGCAGATGGGGGACAGTTGTTCATTAGAAATATTTCTTCATTACTGTCATCAGGGGACTTCACTTAATGTTTGTTTTCAAGCTCCTGTGCTAATGAGGACATGTTTGTTAAAATGATGAAGTACCTGGCAGAGACCCCACCCCCACCCCACCAACATGCTTCGCTGTGGAGCTGGCAGCGTTCGCACTGTCGTCTGTGTTCAGAGCCAAGTCCAGTTCAAATATTCTCATGGAGACGGCATCTCTGTAGGTCACGGCTGAACAACAATCCTCCGCTAAACTCCAGTAAATCCAGACTTTAAGTACATGTGGAATATTAGTGGAAAAAGTACTGAGAATATCAATATTTAGACGTCCCCCAATGAAATTTTAAAAAAAAAAACCTTCCCAGTAGTGTTGTAATTATAATTAGGATCTTTTTTTCAATCAAAATCTCACAACCTAAATGTTTCAAAAGGCCATTTTCATGTTGATCTTAAACCCTGTCTCCAAAATCTCCTCTGAGGGGGCGTGGCATTTGGAGCTCAGCAGCTCTGTCCTATAATCCTCCCCATTCCGATACCTCTGTGTCTCACCAGCGTAAGTCTCCACCGCTGATCCCTAAAATGTCGATCAGTATTGTTCCGAGGCGGATGTCAGCTCGGACCAAGAAGATCTTCATGGACATGAACATGAACATTCATTTACAACCCTTTCCAAGTGCAGTCAAATGAGCCGCCGTTCACATTTCTGTGGTCACATCAAGAAGCTCCGTGGAGTCTGCTGGAGATTTTCCAGCGTTCTCATTGGATGAAACTCACATCAAAAATCCAGTGATGCTGATTGGACCACAGAAATGTGAAGGACTGCAGTCAATGTGAAGATAGCATCTTCTCTTCTCCAGAACCTGAACTGATGAGGGTTTAGATGATTGATGAAGAACATAGTCTGTCCAAGACTGTTGGATTGATTTAAAGGAGGAATGAAGGATTTCTGATGACATTTGTTCTCTTCCAGGAGATAAATGACACACAGACATGATAGAAACTGGATTTTCATGGGGGGGGGCTTTAAAGAACTTTAAGAAAAACTTATATGATGACAGAACACATGGTAGTGTTTGTGTTCAAAAAGGACTAAAACGTTTGTCACCTGAAGCCACAGGTGGAAGTTGTCCCTCTTCCGTCCATTGACAGTGCAGTGAAAAGACGCAGTCTGTCCAGCATTGACCTCCACTCCCTTTATGGTCAGGAAGTGAGGAGTGGTCACTACAAAATAGAAAAACCACATGTTGAAAATGTACCTTTTCTTTTCTTTCTTCTTCCGAAACAGGCGTGTCTTATTGTTTGAGTCATCCCATTGAGATGATGTTTGTGTGAATCCAAAGGCCTTTGAAACGGTCATTAGTGGCTAACGAACTCCTCGTTTGACTGCCGGGTTAAAGAATAAATCACTTGATACAAGTTTGCATTGATTAAGATTTTCAAAGTATGGGGATCTGAGTCTGAAGCTGCATGAAAGAACATGACTGCTGTCTAAAGAAAGAGTCAAAGCAGCAGCTCTGAAATGTTCAAAGACACAGTCAAGTCTCCGACATGAAGCCCCAGCATGTTTCAGCACGTCAACTCCACGTCTGTAAACCGTCAGGGAGGTTTACACCTGGACTATATACTGCTCTTTGAAGGCCTTTGTTAGACTGGGCCGCCTTGAACAATGATGGGAGTCACAGAAAGGACACAGAAGGTTTGCTGATATACTTCTATGTCGAAGGGAAATAGACTTACTGCACTGGTGGCCCTGGACCACAATGTCTTTGATGGCCAGCAAGCCCCGCTGCCCTGAAGGTACGACTTCAAATACAATCTGAGGATAAAAAGACAGACTCATAACTCGGTGATGAATGCACGTCATTAAAAAGCACCTGAACGCAGCGACGTTTCTCCTCCAGGCTGAAGCTGGTGACACAGCTGCAGGCCACTGCCATTATTTCCACTCTATGTCACAGATGACAGGTGTTATGACAAACTAGTATCAAATTAGGTTCAAGACTTGAGACAATTAACACAGTCTATACAAATGGAAACTGTGAGGGAAGAAGCAGCTGCTGTGAATGCTGTTGACTTGTGTTGTGACTTCAAGAGTACATGAACGTCTCAGTAAATATCATCGTCAGCTCTGAAACATCAGTGACTTCTCTAAATGCTGCTGAGCAATCCATAATCACAAACTAAAGAGAACACGAAGCACTTGAGACCAGAAGAACGATATTTCTGATCATTTAAAAATATCTTGTTCAGATTCTTCCAACAGATTCTTCTAGAACTGGAACGATGAGTCTGTCTGGAGACTTTTTAAGAGTCTAGTGCAACTGAGGCGTATGTAAACACTAGACTCTATGCTATTGACCAAAGTCTGCTGCAGCACAAAAAAGGGTGTGGACCAGCAGAATGTCAGAGTGATGTCCTCGTTGGTCTGCAGACGGATAAAAATGGAAGAAGAATGCCAGTCTCTCCCCAAAGTCGGGGTGTGGTGCAGAGACTCATTACAGACTAACACACGCATGTTCCACATTCCTCCAGCCCTGAAATAAACACTCTGCCAGTAAACAACTGCTGTGTGTGATATGTATATGTGTGTGCATGTGTGTGTGTCATAGATATGTATATGTGTGTGTGTCATAGATATGTATATGTGTGCATGTGTGTGTGTCACAGATAAGCATGTGTGTGCATGTGTGTGTGCTAACGGGCATGAACTCGTGCTGCAGTGGTATGTGGAGGGAAAGACAGTCTCCATTGTCATCGGGGAGCCAGGATGTCTAATTATAAATTTCCTTTTTTGTCTGCTGAAATATGAAAGTGTGAAAGTGCACGTCTTGGGTGCCAATTATGGCCTCATTACCGTCTAATTCAAAGGAAATTAAAAGGCCAAGTGCTCCACATATCGGCAGCAGACAAATGAACCGGCTCAGCCCATCTGGACCCGCGGGACAGAAATGGACAAATACATCTGGATCCAATAGAGCATCCGATGGGTAAGAACAGATTGGACTATCTTTATTAAAAGTAGTTGGACAGTCTGATGGAGGTAAGTATTCAAAGGCAGAGGACCTGGAGTGAATAAAAGTCTTTCTGGACATGCAATCGTTTCCATCAACCAGCTGTCTTTTTTTTGACAATTCTATTGGTTGGTGTAAAATTCAAGATATCTGTAATTAATGTCTTTTTGGTGGACTGTGATTTCAAGCATTATTGTCTTTCCTGACACATAGCTGCTAAGATGTTCAGCATTTTCGCTTACCAGACGTGTCTCTGGGCACGGAAGACGTTCCGGTGAATTTCAGGCCAGTCGGCCATCTTTAGTAAAGACACAGCGAGATGTTGTAACGTCTCCTTACCTGCATCAATGACGCGTTCACTTGATGGTTTGATGTAACTTAGGAGCAAAACGACGTCACGACATTCAGCCCGCAGAACTTATCGGTCACATGAAGGATTCATCTAGACACCGGCTGGAAGACCACACCCTCCTCTCATTGTTTTTCTTAAAGGTGGTCACCATCTTGTCACGGGGTGGGGGTTTCTTTTCCCACCCCCCTCAGCTCATTCTTTAGTCAACACAGAGCCGAAGACCAACACGACTTCCAATATGACCAAAAAATAACACACGACAGGCCCTGCCCCTTTAGTGTGTGTGGGGGGGGTCCCTGAATCAATTAGTTTTTGGTGGACTCTTGCAACAATCCTGACAGAAACTAATAGGCCAGCATGTGTGAAATCGCCTCGCCCCAGCCGGCAGTCATGCATTGGAAAGTGAAAATGAGTTCTTAGTATTAGAAAAATAGACCCGGCTCAGATGGAAAGCACAGAACAGATTACCATGGATACCAAGGCAACCAAATCAATAATCGTAGGTGTTATGAATGGGCCATTGTGTGATTGTTTAGTTCTTCTCAAATCATTTTTTTTTTGTCTTGCAGCAGCTATTTAAAAAGTTTTAATGACTTTTGGCTGCTTACAATCGCTCCGTCCCCTTCACTTTGCAAGCGTTGCTTTCTAACCTGGTAGAAGTTGGGCCAGTAGGTGCTGACGGCCAGCTCTACTTGTTCCCAGGACCGAGAGGCCGGGCCTGACGCATTCCAGACGGGCATCCCTATGGGGCTGTTGTTTTCTTTGATGTAGACATTCAGGTGACCTGGACGACTGTTGTCTCTTCCTCCTATGTAGTAGTGGAAGGTAACGCAGTGAGTGTCATTCTCTCTCAGCTGAGGTGAGAGCAGCAGAGCTCTCTGTCCAGCGAAGCGTCCCGACGTGTTCACCATGACGAAGGCCGGCTCTGAAAATGACAAGAAGAGACTCTTTCAGTACAAAAAAGAAGAATGAAGAGTGTATTCTCAATTAGCGCTTTGCTAGCTTCCCGTTCATTCACATTCACACACTGATCCAGAACTGCTGCCAAGCTACAACCGGCAGCAGCAGCGTGGCCTTTAGAACAGTGTCCAAGGACACTTCAACACACGGGCGGGGGGGGGGAGCCGAACCTGCGATCATCTGATTAGTGGTCGACCGCTCTACCTCACTTCAGTGTGTCATAAATATTCATAGGCAGATATCAGGACAATTGGACGACGGTTCTGTTTTCCACGAACACCTTTGAGTTTGTAAACCTTTATTATGTGAAATGTTAAACCTGAACAGAATGAAACAAAATCATCAAAGTAGAAACGGTAAAAGTATCGAGACTTTTCCCTAAATGACATGGAAAGAAGAGAGATCTGTGCCAGGAATGAACCATTTAGATTTGAGTGCCAAAATTCAACATTAAAGGTTAATCCAATTCTCTCCCCTCTTGCCAATAAAACAAGTGTAAATGATGACATTGGCAAACGTTCAGGGAGAGATGCACAACACACACTTGTCATCGCATTTCACCAGAATTTTCAACAGTTTCTACAGCGTTGAGAGACAGCCAAACGACAGACTCAGCTTTTGTTGGAAACGCTTTCATTTTGTGATCCGCTGGACTGCAGAGCTCATGAAGGGAAAGCAGCAGATCTACAGAGCTGCAGCTTTGTCATCTGATTTGTTCTTAAAACAGGCGGATAAAGTTGAGACCAGAACCTCTTCCAGAAGCCCGTTTGTGCAGCAGATCACTTGTCTTGTTTGTGCAGCTCTTGTCTCTGCCTTCACATAATGAGTGTGGGGCTCTGTCATGTTTACACAATGAAACAGGAGGAGAAGCAGCCGAGGAAGAGGAAGAGCAGTGAGTCACCATGACACCGAGTCGCCCTCATCGGCTCCGTTTGTCAGGTTGAGAAAGCTGCTGTTTGTGTGGTTTGGGTCAATAGAAAGAGCAGAACTGAGGAAGACAGAATCCTGTCTGCAGACTGGAACCTCCTCTGGAAGGAAACTTCAGAATGACTGCTCTGCATCTCTGAGATTACAACAGTAATCTAAATGATGTGTTACTGCAACAGGAACACTGGGTTATCCGGACACAGTCAGCGTTGTTTTCTTCTTCTTTCCAACATAGAAGGTCATCCCGGTTTTGTCCAGTGGAATTCCAGCAGGCCTTCCACGCGCTCCTCTCAGTTCAGGTCCGTCCGTGTCAGAACCTTCAAGCTGCGCTGAACACAAGCATTTTTACATGGCAATGATGCTGTCAGAGTATGAGCATGTTTCTCTGAACGTTACTGTAAATGCTGTGGAGCTCTGGAGCATTTTCTTCCTGCAGGATTTATCCATTCACAAGGACTGTCTGCAAGGAGCCTTCAACATATGGGCAGGCAGAGCGGGAACCAAACCTGCAACCCTTCAATCAGAGGTGGAAGCTCTGAGTTCTGCTGCTGCTGTCAAATGATCCTCTAGTTCTTTATTCCAGGGTAATTGTGTTGTTATTCTAACTGCTGAGAAAATGACAACACAATGTTAAATTGTTGTGCAGTAAACGTCTTTGATGAGAAAAGGAGCGTAAGGTTAAAGTTTCATTCTTCAAGCAGGCACCGCACCGTTAAGGAAAAACGGCAAACCCTCATGTGCCTCATTTTCATTTTATTTATTTCAAGGAGACCAGAAAAGATACTTAGGAGAAGTCAAGAAGAAACTAAAGAAACTATAAGTAATGAAATAAGCAGAGCAGAAACCTGATCTGAAGGGCGGGAGGATGGTGAGACGGCTCCGAGTGTCGCCTCTGTCTGACATCAGTGAAGATGATGACAAGAACATTGATTCTATGTTTCTCCAGCCTAATGACCACGTCCTCTGCAGGACCTGCCGCACCATGACAAGCTAATTAGATCTTGAGTATACCAGGACATTCTAATGACTGTGTTAGCGCTGCGCTAATGTGCTAGTAATGCAACAGGGTGTTTTCTCTGGGTTCCAGACCAATTAAAATAGAAAGCTCTCTGCACACTCCGTCTGTTTCTGCGAGTCTGTCAAGGCCAACGCCGTTTAGACATTCAGTGGAACTCAGTTAGTATTATTATTCCTTCATTTCTCTCGATGGTGGAGAAACATTGGAAAACAGATGCAGAGGAAAGTAAACCCACTGGCTGAGGAGACTGCTGGTCTTTAAAGACCAAAGCTCGTCCTCTCTGATAGAAACGGGACTTTGATTGTCTGTGGTAACAGAAAGAAGGAAAACCAGCACAGGGACGTCCACCTAGATCGGGGGTCCCCAACTGGCGAACCCCGAGACCCTTTTATCTGGACTTCCAAGGATTTTTAATAAAAGTATGATTTGACATTCATCTTTATCCAACGCGATTTCTGAACAGGAGCAAGCGAGGACAGCTGCGTGTGGACCGGGGTCCTTCAACTGCTAATGTTTACTGCTGCTGGGTGGTGGTGGGGGGGCTGCTCTTCTGGCTGGGCTGGGGCCTGCACTCTGTGTTCCTCTGCCCTCCTGCACTCTGGTGTGGGGGGGGGCCTCTGCGGCGGTCCAGCGTGTCCTGCTCTGGGGGTTTGGAGGGATTGCCCGGCGGGCGGATTCTCTCCGCGGTTCCATGGTGGGTGTTGGGGGGTCCGGGCTGCTGCCCTGGCGGGGGGTCGGGGTGTGGGGACGGCTGGGCGCTTTACCTCCTTTGTACATTCCATTATCATCCACATTTGTAGATCATAAACACTCACCTGAGCACAGGTATCAGCTCACCTTCACACTAATAGAATGTGTGACAGATGAAAGACTTTTTTTGAATCAGTTTGTATGATTGAGTCTGAGAGATGTATAAATAAAGTTTAGCATGAAATGCAACAGAGGTTTATACTCAATAAACTCCTGTTGTGACGTTAAAATCTGTCCAACACTAGAGGCTCTCAGCTGTTGGACAGGACAAGTTAGAGAAAGAAAAGGAAAACCAGCACAGTGTCACACATGAAGACTAGGGGTGTGCCAAAATATCGATATTGCGATATATCGCGATATTTAGTCCTGCGATTGATTCTCGATGGTTCTCACCAATTATCGATATTATATTTTCATTTTAAGAGGCTGTTGCGTCTGAGTCGCATGGCGGAACTTTCGCGCAGCTCAGCGCGCTGCATAGGACTTATTTTGGCGATGCACACACTCCATCAGGAAAAACAGAGATACTGGCTCAGTACCGCGTGTATAAATCATGTCTACCTGTTCTCAATTATCATCCATCTGTAGAAGAGTCAGCCGGGAAGTAGTGAGTTTGCTAAAGCGCTAGAATGACCGCCATCGTTTATTTCCTGTTTGAACGAGGCGCGTGCTTCGTAGTTGTTGTGTGTACTTCAGGTACCGTCGGAATTTGCACTGATATTTACTCTGCTGGTGTACGGTGTAACTTTGGTAAATTTATGGTGTAAGGTTTTCAAATGAAAGTAATTACTTTTTGCTTATGTTAATTTAAAGTAATTCTTAAATAAAAAATGCAGATTTGATATAAGAAGATAAAAAAAATGTAATTAAAATGAAGTACATGAATTCACGGTAAAATAGGGAAGTTGATAGTTAATTGAAGCACTTAAAATTGTATAAATTGTTATAGATTAAAGTTGTTTATTGCTAATTTGTAATAGAATTCGAATTTTTAAATTATTATGTGTTTTAGGGGTTTTACCAATTAACTGCTGACTGACCAAATGGAAAATGAATGAAGATTGAAGAAATAATCTCAAGTAGCTTCTGAGTAAATCAGACTTCAATGTTGAATGCTCAGCCCTTTTCAAATGTGGGAAAAGTGCACAAAAAAATTAGGTAACACTTGACAGAGGCTGTAAACAGTAATTCTGTGGCACTGCTGATCATGTTTACTATTGTTTACATTGAATTTTACAAATAATTCCAATTCAATCTGTGGTAAGTTATAGTATTAGTGATTTTAAGCAACATTAAACAAAAGTGTCTATAATTTGTTGCACAAAATAAGACATAAATTGTTTATTATGATTGAGTTTAAAATAAAAAAATAAAATGAGGACACATTTTCCCCCCAAAAAAGTGTTCATCTATATAATATTAGTTATCAGAGAGGATTTTTACCAAATATCGCAGTATCGCGATATTATCGATATTGTAAGCCATGTATCGCGTATCGTATTGTATCGTGAGGTACCCAGCCCTAATGAAGACCTGCAGATGTTACTGTTAGCACACTTTGGATGACTGCCCCGTCTCTGGTCACCCCCACCCCCACCGTATGGGTTCTGTAGGTTCTGTAGGTTCTGTAGGTTCTGTGGGTTCTGTGGGTTCTGTAGGTTCTGTGGGTTCTGTGGGTTCTGTGGGTTCTGTAGGTTCTGTGGGTTCAGTGGGTTCAGCGGGTTCTGTGGATTCTGTGGGTTCTGTGGGTTCTGTGGGTTCTGTAGGTTCTGTAGGTTCTGTGGGTTCTTTAGGTTCTGTGGGTTCTGTGGGTTCTGTAGGTTCTGTAGGTTCTGTAGGTTCTGTGGGTTCTGTAGGTTCTGTAGGTTCTGTAGGTTCTGTGGGTTCTGTGGGTTCTGTAGGTTTAGCAGGTTCTGTGGGTTCTGTAGGTTCAGTGGGTTCTGTGGGTTCTGTAGGTTCTGTGGGTTCTGTGGGTTCTGTGGGTTCTGTGGGTTCTGTAGGTTCTGTAGGTTCTGTGGGTTCTGTGGATTCTGTGGGTTCTGTGGGTTCTGTAGGTTCTGTGGGTTCTGTGGGTTCTGTAGGTTCTGTGGGTTCAGTGGGTTCTGTGGGTTCTGTAGGTTCTGTAGGTTCTGTGGGTTCTGTGGGTTCTGTGGGTTCTGTAGGTTCTGTGGGTTCTCTAGGTTCTGTAGGTTCTGTAGGTTCTGTGGGTTCTGTAGGTTCTGTAGGTTCTGTGGGTTCTGTAGGTTCTGTGGGTTCTGTGGGTTCTGTAGGTTCTGTGGGTTCAGTGGGTTCAGCAGGTTCTGTGGGTTCTGTGGGTTCTGTAGGTTCTGTGGGTTCTGTAGGTTCTGTGGGTTCTGTGGGTTCTGTGGGTTCTGTGGGTTCTCTAGGTTCTGTAGGTTCTGTGGGTTCTGTAGGTTCTGTGGGTTCTGTAGGTGCTGTGGGTTCTGTGGGTTCTGTGGGTTCAGTGGGTTCAGCAGGTTCTGTGGGTTCTGTGGGTTCTGTAGGTTCTGTAGGTTCTGTGGGTTCTGTGGGTTCTGTGGGTTCTGTAGGTTCTGTGGGTTCTGTAGGTTCTGTAGGTTCTGTAGGTTCTGTAGGTTTAGCAGGTTCTGTAGGTTCTGTGGGTTCTGTAGGTTCTGTGGGTTCTGTGGGTTCTGTAGGTTCTGTGGTTCTGTAGGTTCTGTGGATTCTGTGGTTCTGTGGGTTCTGTAGGTTCTGTGGGTTCTGTGGGTTCTGTGGGTTCTGTGGGTTCTGTAGGTTCTGTGGGTTCTTTAGGTTCTGTGGATTCTGTGGGTTCTGTGGGTTCTGTAGGTTCTGTGGGTTCTGTGGGTTCTGTGGGTTCTGTAGGTTCTGTGGGTTCTGTAGGTTCTGTGGATTCTGTGGGTTCTGTGGGTTCTGTGGGTTCTGTAGGTTCTGTAGGTTCTGTGGGTTCTGTGGGTTCTGTAGGTTCTGTAGGTTCTGTGGGTTCTGTGGGTTCTGTAGGTTCTGTAGGTTCTGTAGGTTCTGTGGTTCTGTAGGTTCTGTAGGTTTAGCAGGTTCTGTAGGTTCTGTGGGTTCTGTAGGTTCTGTAGGTTCTGTGGGTTCTGTAGGTTCTGTGGGTTCTGTAGGTTCTGTAGGTTTAGCAGGTTCTGTAGGTTCTGTAGGTTTAGCAGGTTCTGTGGGTTCTGTGGGTTCAGTGGGTTCTGCAGGTTCTGTGGCCGTCTGGTCCAATCTAGAAAATGAGACTTGTTGCAGTGAAGTTCGCTTCATTTTCCTGATTGAAAGCAGGACGTGACGATTCACACGTCTCCATGACAACCTGTGTGGTTTAGTTTGAAATATTGTTCATATTCTATGAATGATTTTCTTCATCCGTAAAATGATCGGCATGAAGCCCGATCAGGCCAGTTTTCTTTGTGATATTCAGAAATAGAAATGAAACTGAATCAAGCTCCAGGCAGACGAAGACGATGTCAAATGTTGTTATTCTGAGGTTCAAATCAGGAAATAATCGTTATTATTCTTTACAAAGATTAAACTGTGTTTATGTTGATGGCTCTGAGTGAAATGAGCCGCTTACTAATGACATCATTTACTGAAGCCACCAACATAATTCAGGTTCTGGACTCTGGATGTGGAGACACCTTCACAAGCCCAACCCTCCAGGTCTCACAGAGGTCAAGCCGCCGACAGCAAGGCTGCTCCTGGAAAATGTCAATGAAGACGGGGCTATTTTCACCGTCTGCCACCAATCCACTTCACTGCGAGGGTTAGATTGTTCCTGCAGTCGTCTGTGGCCTTCTCTGAATCTCCCAGAACTTAAAACATGAACAAAAGTTGGATTAAAAAATGACATTAAAGATTGAATAGAGAAAGTCCTCATGCAGAGCAGGTTTCAGCTCCATCACTTTAGTCAGGTTTGCTCAACTGACCCTCATTATGGATCTTTTGTTGCTGCATGTCAATCAACATCAATTGCTAATGGCTTCATATGTCATCTTAACATCGCTGCAGAAATGATCTTATAATGGACAGTTTTCAGGTACTAAAGCATTACACAACCCAATCTTTAGACACCAGTCATCAATCATCATTAATTGATCCTATCACAGCACATGGGGCTTCTTTATCCTGTTTGACCAGATGCTGGGGGGGTGGGGGGGGTGGTGGTGGTTATAAAACCACAAAAATATATCATAAGAAACAAGTCATTTATAAATGATCTAAAGGCATCAATAAATGATCTAAAGGCATCATTGTCGGTCACACATGCTGCATAACTAGATGATAAATAACCCAAAATAACAATCTTACAAACTCCACAGATGGAAAGTTCTGACAACATGGAGGAACCTCCTGTCACAGAGATGGTCCATGTGATCCTCCCTCACTTCCATCCATCATTCATCATCCATCCATCATCCATCCATCCATCATCCATCCATCATCCATCATCCATCCATCATCCATCCATCATCCATCCATCCATCATCCATCCATCATCCATCATCCATCCATCATCCATCCATCATCCATCCATCATCCATCCATCATCCATCATCCCATCCATCATCCATCCATCCATCATCCATCCATCATCCATCATCCATCCATCATCCATCATCCATCATCCATCATCCATCCATCCATCATCCATCCATCATCCATCATCCATCCATCCATCCATCCATCATCCATCATCCATCCATTCCGTTCATCATCCATCCATCATCCATCCATCCATCCATCATCCATCCATCATCCATCATCCATCCATCATCCATCTCATCCATCCATCATCCATCCATCATCCATCATCATCCATCCCATCATCCATCCATCATCCATCCATCCATCATCCCATCCATCATCCATCATCCATCCATCATCCATCCATCATCCATCCATCATCCATCCATCATCCATCACCATCCATCATCCATCCATCATCCATCCATCATCCATCCATCATCATCCATCCATCATCCATCCATCATCCATCATCCATCCATCATCCATCCATCCATCATCCATCATCCATCCATCATCCATCCATCATCCATTCGTTCATCCATCCATCCATCCATCATCCATCCATCATCCATCCATCATCCATCCATCCATCCATCATCCATCCATCATCCATCATCATCCATCCATCATCCATCCATCATCCATCCATCCATCATCCATCCATCATCCATCCATCCATCATCCATCCATCATCCATCATCCATCCATCATCCATCCATCCATCATCCATCCATCATCCATCCATCATCCATCCATCCATCATCCATCCATCATCCATCATCCATCCATCCATCCATCATCCATCCATCCATCATCCATCCATCATCCATCCATCCATCCATCCATCCATTCATCCATCCATCCATCCATCATCCATCATCCATCCATCCATCCATCATCCATCATCCATCCATCATCCATCCATCCATCATCCATCATCATCCATCATCCATCATCCATCATCCATCCATCATCCATCCATCCATCCATCATCCATCCATCATCCACATCCATTCATCCATCCATCCATCCATCATCCATCATCCATCATCCATCCATCATCCATCCATCATCCATCCATCATCATCCATCCATCCATCATCCATCCATCATCATCCATCCATCATCCATCCATCATCCATCCATCATCATCATCCATCCATCCATCCATCCATCCATCCATCATCCATCCATCATCCATCATCCATCCATCCATCCATCCATCCATCCATCATCCATCATCCATCATCCATCATCCATCCGTTCATCCATCCATTCATCATCCATCATCCATCCGTTCATCCATCCATCCATCATCCATCCATCCATCCATCATCCATCCATCCATCATCCATCCATCCATCCATCCATCCATCCATCCATCCATCCATCCATCCATCCATCCATCCATCATCCATCCGTTCATCCATCCATCCATCATCCATCATCCATCATCCATCATCCATCCGTTCATCCATCCATCCATCCATCATCCATCCATCCATCCATCATCATCCATCCATCCATCATCCATCCATCATCCATCATCCATCCATCCATCCATCCATCCATCCATCATCCATCATCCATCCGTTCATCCATCCCATCATCCATCCATCCATCCATCATCCATCATCCATCATCCATCCATCATCCATCATCCATCATCCATCCATCCATCCATCCATCCATCCATCCATCATCCATCATCCATCCATCATCCATCATCCATCATCCATCCATCCATCCATCATCCCATCCATCCATCCATCCATCCATCATATCCATCATCCATCCATCCATCCATCCATCCATCCATCCATCCATCATCCATCATCCATCCGTTCATCCATCCATCCATCATCCATCCATCCATCCATCATCCATCATCCATCATCCATCCATCATCCATCATCCATCCATCCATCCATCCATCCATCCATCCATCCAGCCATCCATCCATCCATCCATCCATCATCCATCATCCATCCATCGAATGAAAACAAAGAATTGATCACTATCAATCATCAATGCAGATTTAGAAGACTGAGTCCATTCTGTACAGGAGACACAAAACAGATCGATTCAAGATCAACAGCCAATCAGGACCCAGAAATCAATGTGCTCCAAAAACAACTGTACAAAATTGCACTAAAAAGTTAGTGAAGGCTGCAAAAGGCTAACCGTATTGATCCTATTGAACGTTCTCATTTTTTTTCTGTCATTGAAGTCATTAAAGTCTAGATTTACAGAGACATTACAGCTGCAAAAGAGAAGAAGTTCTAGCCTCATAATGTTGCTCCATTTCACAGCAAACTGATACAAAACAAGTCTACCTGAAGAGTTTTCAGACTGAGAGGAACAATCTGGAACCCTCTTAACCAGACCTTAATTAGTCCTGTCAAATGTAGAGCGTAAACCAAGAGTTAATTTGTAGGTCAAAGCTTTTCCAGATTCCACTGTAACCTTTGCCCAGCCTCCATGTGTCCCAACATTAATCAACTGTGAGAGAAAGCACCGGAGCCTCTGCTCCCTCTCCTGTGCAGTTTAAAACACATCAGCGTGATGCACACAAACAGGTTTGAAACCACTTAGGGGGTCTGATAATTAATTCTCCTCCCTCGTGTCTCCAACACAGTCTGTCTGTAATGAAACCTTTGAGAGATTAGATCAGATGGAAACTACAATAATATCCATTAGTTTGTTACGCTAGAGTTGTCAAAACATGAGATGAACACCACTGAAAATTGGAAAAATTACATTAGTCTAATTCAGAAAGTGCCACTGCTCCGTGCTACTGACATCCCCGCGCTTCAGATCAAATTAAAAGATCAATGAAACAGTCAGATATGGATGGATTTCTGCAGAATGTCATAAACATGATGGACACAGCTCTAATTCAAATGTTTCTAAGACCTCCGAGAGATGAATCCCACCCGACACTTCCCAAACTGGATCTGCAGCAACGGCACAACAGAAAGGCTCGTTCAAGAACGTCTGAACACAACACTGATGTGACCCAGTTAAAATATTACAATGTTGAGAAAATGTTCCACGTGTGCCACTCAAACGATATGTTCATAAATTAGGAAGTCGTTTTTCATTTGTTTTTTCTAGGACAAACTTGAATATTTCAAGTTGAAATTTGTTGGTTCTTGGGAAAGGTAATCTCATGTGTTTTATATGAAAAGTCCAAATTCAAGCTTGATTTTGACTGTAAATCAAAGAGTTGTAAGTGTAAACAAGCCAAGAAACATGGAAGTCAGTATTAAGGATTCCAGTTTAAGAGATTGATCATTCTGTGGGCAGTTAAATTCTGGAGAAAAGCAGATCTTGATATTTTAGAGAAATCCTTTTTCCTGTTTTTTTATGCATCATTGCAGAGTTTAGTCTATGCAGTGTAGTCGGTCCGGGGTCGTCAGCACGCCTCTCACTGAGGAGTAACTGTTGATAGTTGTGACACTTGCTGAATAAACAGGTTTCAATTAGTCTCTGATAAGTAACAAAACGAAACACACACGTACACATACATATATATAAAAGTAATGCCCCTCTCTGACTTTATCCAAGGCAGTTAACAAACAAGGACCAGTCTTGGGACTCAACCAGTATTTTAGTCGAGTCCTGTAAGAAAAATGTCTCAGTTGCAGAAAATGTCACCAAATCCTGGTTTGTTTAGTTTTGACTTTTTTTCCTTAAATATGAGCAAATGTAAGTCCTTGTTGTCAGGGAAGCAGCTGTGCTGCAGCGTCCTTCCTCTCTGGTGATCACAGACATGAGAAGGTTCTGAGGGATCTTCTCCAGCAGAGGACACCTGGAGAGGGAGTTGGGGGTCTGGTGTCCATGATGAGCTGTCATCATTCCACTCTTTTTGTTCAGCTCTTTTGGCTGCTGGTTAAATGAGGACACAGACTGGTGACAGCGGGGTGGCGGTGGTGCTCTAACGGTCTTTCCCTGCATGCCGTGTGTTGAAGTGCCTTTGAGCAAGACCTTGAACCCCGTTTGCGATGGCTTGATTAGCGAGACCGCGCTGCCTCCATTAGCGAGTGAATGTGTGACCAGGTGACTGGGGTCGGCCTTCAAGGAGGTAAGGAAGCGCCAACAGGTTTAAGTGAATCTGAAAGATCAGATCTAATCATATCTCGTATAAAAATCAATCAATCAATCAATCTTTATTTGTATAGCACTTTTCATATAAAAATAACACAAAGTGCTTTACATTAAAAGCAAACAATATACATAATATAAAAACAGGTAAAAATTAAAAAAAATAAAGCCCCCTGCTCCGAACCAGCCCACAATACCCTCATCCCTTTCTCACCACCCACTCCCTAACCGATAGAAATAATACAAATGGAAAATAGAAAAATTGGCTGAGCACGTAAATTGACTCTGCGAAACTAATAGTTGGGACCTCCCTCTCAATGAACAGCCGCAAAGCCAGCCAAATGCAGCTTCACAGGCGGGTCCCGCCTCACCACAGCTAGGCGGTGATGCAGGTCCCCATCCAAGCCGCAACGGCTGAACCGCAGCTGACCCAAGAGAAAAGAGGCCCCAATTGAGGAAGCACTGGATATAAAATTTAAAAATGAATACAATTGTAAAATGAGAATAAAAGAAAAAACAAAGTAAAGGTAATAAAGGAATTAGCAATAAAACAATAAAATAAGGAATATTAAGATCAATTATTAATAAATTAATGTAAATTCATAAAACATGATAAAATAGATAAACAGATAAAAGTAGCAAAATTAGCTAAAAGCCAGGTTAAAAAGATGAGTCTTGAGCCTTTCTTAAAAGCATGTATACTCTCTGCGGCTCTCAGGTCCTCTGGCAGATCATTCCATAAACGAGGTCCATAATACTGAAAAGACGCCTCTCCATGAGTTTTGTTTTCACTGTAGGAATGACCAGTAGACGAGAGCCAGAGGATCTCAGTCCGCGAGGGTTCATAAATGACTAAAAGATCAGACAAATAAGAAGCCCAAGACCATTAAGACATTTGAAAACCATTAAAAGTATCTTAAAATCAATCCTGAAGCTTATGGGAGCCAATGCAGGGATTTTAAAATTGGGGTGATGTGGGCCCGCCTCCTGGTCCTGGTGAGAACTCTTGCAGCAGAATTCTGGAGAAGCTGAAGTTCTTAATTTGTTTTTGGAAGACCAGCAAGCAGGGCGTTACAGTAGTCGATTCTACTTGTTATAAAAGCATGCATCAGCATCTCCATGTTAGCAAGAGAGAGAATCGGGCGGACTCTAGCAAAAAAATGTAAAAATGTATCAATTTGTTCGTAAAATCAGTGTAACACAAAAGTGAAAAATCTGTCCTTTAAAATGCAAAGAATCTGTTGAAAACTGCTGATGAGAGGAATGTGGAATGAAAACAGCATGTGTCAAAGGCCCCGCCTATTGCAATGAAATATTCTCCGCACGCGGATAAAACCTTTTCTTCACGGAGTCGGAGTCGGCGTGCTCACCTGAGGGCATCCATGGATCTGATGAAGGCCTCTCTCTGGTATTAGCTTGCTCCCAGTCAAGGTCATCATCTCTGCCTTGG
Source organism: Oryzias javanicus (assembly GCA_003999625.1). Taxonomy (NCBI): domain Eukaryota; kingdom Metazoa; phylum Chordata; class Actinopteri; order Beloniformes; family Adrianichthyidae; genus Oryzias; species Oryzias javanicus. The sequence continues at coordinate 37,107,792 of CM012453.1, read as the reverse complement.
CTGTATCCACACGCTTCCAGCGGCTTTTCAAAGTTACAGTCGCCTGTGAGAAAAGGAACAGCATTCATGTTAATTAACTGGTTGCTAAAATGAAACAAAATAAATGAATGTGTTCTCTTCTTCCCCTCAGAAGGACAGATCCGTTCTGAAGGATTACTGCAGGAGGCCATGCACAGCTTTTATTACCCCATTAGCAACGTTCCAGTCCCATTTCAAAATGACAGGTATGTAGTGTCCAAACTCCATCATTGTTAAGCATCACGTCCCCAAACTGCAAAACCATCAGACGCTGATTGATTTCTTTTCCTCACCTGCATCAGAACGCTGCTGTTCAAGTGCCTTTACCCCACAGAGCCACTCTAATCCTTTTTACAAGCTGCTTCTAAATGACAGCGAGCAGCCATTAAGGCCAGACTTCAACCGGGCCTGGCACGTCATTGATTAGAACAAATACGTCTTTATTCTTCACACCTTAAAGGCCATACAAGGAATGGAGGAGCTGAGCGTCCCCCCCAAAGTGCTTTTCAATTCTCTCATAAATCAAACCATGTGTGGCTGGAAGGAGTTCATTCCCAGTGAAAACCTGACCAATAAAAAGGACTCCCTGTTGTGGTGAGTAATGTTTTAAGGGGGCAGATGATTTAGACAGAGAGCACTTCAAACCTGCAGCTTTGTTTCAAAAAAGATCATTTTTTTATCATTCCGTGTTAGCGTTTCTGAACGCAGATGAACCTCAGGTTTTATTGCCTCTTTGGGCCAGGAGATACACGGGCCAAAACCAATATTTTATCCCGCTCAAGCCCCCTCTGACATTCAGCTGCTTAAAGGCTACAAGCAGGGCTTTTTGTTTTCACATTCATCTCTGAGCTGACATTTACAGTACATGTGCAAATGAGGGGAGCGCAGGAGAATGAATGCCCCGCCCCATAGGGCGATGTGTTACTCTGAACTGTTTCTTCAGAGAGGAGACAAAGAGAAGCTGAAAAAAACTGGTTCTTACACCTGAAGATTTGATATACTTAATGCAACAATCTCTGAGAAACAGGCTTTCATGATGGGTAGTAAGTAGGAATTTGGATTCTTTATTAATTCATCTGTGAAAAACATCAGTTCCTGTTTTTGGTTCCATATTAGAATTCAAGTGTTTTCTCTGGCTTTGATTCTCAACTCTCTAGCAGAAATGTGACTTTTCTGAAGATCAGATCACAAGTTTTTATAGTCAAACTTCAACAAAAGAGTCCCTCAGGGCTGTGGGCTTGGCCTCATCTCTCTTCCACATTAAAACGTTCCCCATGTAAACGGCTTAGACTTATATCACTCTTTATTATCATCTTAGAAGAGCTGGACGGTCCCATTCACCCATGAACACACACCGGCACCAGCCTGGAACCACCAGGACCACTGAGGGATTCAGTCCAGTCCAAGAACATTCAATGCATGGCCATGCAGGGGGGGAACCAAACCCGCGATCTTCTGACCAGAGGTCGGCCACTCTACTACAGCAGAGTACTACTCCCCGAAGTGGGGAAAGAGACCGACTTCCATTCATCATCCACTCATCATCATCCATTCATCATCCATTCATCATCAACCATTCATCATCAACCATTCATCATTCATTCATCATCCATTCATCCATCCATTCATCATCCATTCATCATCATCCATTCATCATCAACCATTCATCATCCATTCATCATCATCCATTCATCACCCATTCATCATCATGCATTCATCATGCATTCATCATCCATTCATCATCAACCATTCATCATTCATTCATCATCATCCATCCATTCATCATCCATTCATCATCATCCATCCATTCATCATCCATTCATCATCTATCCATCCATTCTTCATCCCTCCATTCATCATCTATCCATCATCCATTCATCATCCATTCTTCATCCCTCCATTCATCATCTATCCATCCATTCTTCATCCCTCCATTCATCATCCATTCATCATCCATTCATCATCCATTCTTCATCCCTCCATTCATCATCCATTCATCATCTATCCATCCATTCTTCATCCCTCCATTCATCATCCATCATCATCCATTCTTCATCCCTCCATTCATCATCCATTCATCATCCATTCATCATCCATTCTTCATCCCTCCATTCATCATCCATTCATCATCTATCCATCCATTCTTCATCCCTCCATTCATCATCCATTCATCATCCATTCTTCATCCCTCCATTCATCATCCATTCATCATCCATTCATCATCCATCTTTCTAGATGTTTTCACTTCTCTAACACGTTCACAACCTTCTCTCTTGTTTAAGCCCCAGAAGAATGAGTCCAGGATTATTGAAAACATCTGAATGCTTCCTGTACAGCAGACCCGACCCAGAGGAGATGGATCCTCAAAGGTGTTCAGACTGGCATCAGAATGACAGAGTGTAGCTCAACCCAGACGCTTGAACATTCAAGACTTCTGTTACTGCAGCACTCTAAACCACAAAGATCTAAAGGCTGAAGCTTCTGCGAGTTGTAAGTCTCCTCCTGACTATGTACAGAGCAAAGTAGTTTGTTCTGAATAACCTTAACTTACAATTTGCTGACCTGTTTTCTCCAAAAAATGTCACAATAATTGAACTGACAGCAGTTCTTCCAACATTCCAGCAATCTGTGTATGTGGATCAAAAGTGTTTGTTTAAACTCTAAGATCCTGAACAGCAGCTTAACGTCACGCTAAAGAACGATGGCGGTTTCCTTCACCCCCCCTCGCCCCCCCTCGCCCCACGCCTCAGCATCTGCTAACCACCGGCCTCTCTGCAGACACAAACCACAAGCCGATCTCAGGTCATTTAAAACTCAATGCAGACTAACCACAGCCAGCTTCTAAGAGCTTCAGATTCTCTCAGCTGACCCCCCAAGGGAGCGATTTGACCACGGCCCCATCCCACTATCGGCATCCATCTGCTCCGGACCGCATGTATATAGACTCCGTTTGGGACCTTATTCAGCCCATCAATCTCCAAATCATTATCAATCACATCTGGCTGTTACTGCCATTGATTCTGAGGGAAATAAAGAAGATCTCCACGGATAATCTGCTCGGCTCAGCCAAGTCCTTGTCAGCAGAGTTTCATTTGGGAAAAAAACCAGGGAGCAGCAAGTGTGAGCGAGCAGAACCACAACCTGAAGACGTCGACGTTCTCCCTCATAAAAACTGACATTTGTTTGAAAAACTTCAAGGTTTTTATCATCTTATGTGTTTTGTTTAATCATTGAATTCAACGTGAACTTTCTGAGGTCGTGTGACTGGATAACTTGATGATGTCCAACGGGACACAGCAGTTCCGTGTGCGTGGTTAGACGGACATGGACGATGACACGTCTCCTTCAACATGCTAAGTTCGAACAGAAGATTTTATGAGTTCATCTCTGTCTTTAACCAGCCTGTCAAGAACTTCCAGTAAATGACTTCCAATCCATCTCCAGAAACACTTCAGAGGAATATAGATTCTCCCGGACCATCCTCATTCTCACTCTCCCCGAGAACTACAGAGGAGAATGTCTGGTCTGCCCTGAAGAACCTCAAGAAGAACAATGCAAGTAAAGATGATGCAGCTAATCTCCATTTTCAGTCAGAGAGTTTGAAGGACAAACCTGATGATCTTTAAAATGTTCCTTCAAAGTGGTCATGGAGCTAAATGTGTTCAGTCTGTTCTGAACGTGTACCTGATCATCCTACGGTTAAACACACACACACATCTGCTCAGTAACACAAACACATCTCCTCAGTAACAGTGATGTTGGTGATGTTCTCAGTGATCCTGCTGAGATCTTGTTGACTCCTGGAATCTGGACTTAGAGACGTTTCTCCATCAACAACAACTACAGTTAAATAACTCTGTTCTCTGACAAATACCACACTCTACCAGAACTATACATGAACAGTACTTTACATTAAGACCAATACTTTCTCACACTAACACTCATGACACTTCTGACTCTTCATGTTCAAAGACTCAATGAAACGTTTAGGAACGACGGAGGTTCTGAAACCAGAGCACACCGGCCCGTCAGCGACCCAAAGAACATGTTTATGTACATATTGACCAAGAAGAGATTGAAACCCATTTAGTTGTAAAGATAATAAAGATGTTTTTGTCTCTAGAAACCTGCAGACCAACCAGATCTGGAGATGAACTGAAGATCAAATCTTCATGTCAGTGTTAGTTCCAGCTGGGTTTCCAGGTTGAAGAGTTTTCAACCATCCAAAAAACAAACTTCCACTAAAAATTTCCCAAAAGGGAAGAAGATCTCCAGAAAAAAGAAATGTTTTCCATAAAATGAATAAGAAGATCTTTGAACTTCAGTGAAACGCTCATTTCCTGCATGGAGAAGAAGTAATTCAAGGTTTCATGTAAAAGCGTTGAGGGCTAATTAAAAACCCCAGAAGGAGAATCTGGGCCAAGCTGCACTCTCATTAGATGTGTTTGTGTCCTTATCACAAACAAATCAAAAATATCCAGGCAAACGGGACATCCTGGATCAGGACGGTCTGCAGACACAGAGGAGCTTCATCCAACCATCTCAGGCTCTTCTCATCACATTTTCTTCTGTTCTGATGCCTCGTAATTGAACCTCTGGACCTCCACAGATCCTCCTCGGTTTGGGACGACTGATGCTCTGCAGGTCGCTCTGCAAACGGGAGGGAAGCCTCTGTCTTCATCCAGCCGTGACATTTAAAAACACGCAGAGAATCAGACCAATAAAGGCTGACTTTAATGTGACATTTTGAGTCATCATCTGCATAATTACCCCCAGAGAAAAATCATTTCTGCAGCAGGTGAAGTCATGCTGAGATACTTGTTGACAGAAAACATTTGGATGCACAAAAGCAGGATTATCATTTCATGATTAAAGTATCAGACAGAATTTCCATTCCTTGTTTCAAATGTTTTGTTATTTTTCTGTTATTTTCAGTCAAACTCTCATTAAACAGAGAGAAAAACAGAGACAGGAGAGAGCGGGAGGTAAATCCAGCAGCACAAATGAAACTTTCAGCTGGTCTGTTATCACTTCAGACAGTCAAGCCGTATGAATAAATCAAGGATACAAAGGAATTCCCTCAGTCATTAATATGATTAATTTTTAAATCCAATTATTCTAGGGCTGCTCATGACCTATTTTCTGATTTAAGTGCCCCATCAAACCCCAGCAGAGCAGAGAGGGGAGGAAGCTCCAGCTCCGATTGGATGGTCCTCTTGGGGGCGTCGGCTTACCCCCCCCCCCATCCTTGAAGTAGAATACTACGACTTGCCATCGTGGAAAGGCTCCAGCAACCCCGCTGGCAGCTGCAGGCCTTTCAGGTGAACGGTTCACAGCTCTGGAAGAAGATCAAGCGTTTTCCTCAGCTCAGGGTGACAAACAGCAGGCCTGGGGCATTCTAAGGGTGGGGGCAGTAGATACAGATCTGTGTAGAACTGCAACGACACGTCTCTCCATCCTGGAGAAACCCAGACGACATGAGCTGCAGAACGCTTCACGAGAAAGGTGTGCAGAGCAATCATCTCCATCATCCATGACAACAGTCCTGAGGCGGGAAAGACGGGTCACCATCTGAACCACCAGCGGCGCCTCCGTGGTTTCACGTCTCAACCAATCAGACGTCACTGTGACGTCCCCTGCTTGACCGTCCTGAAGGCTTTCCGTCCTAAATCCGTTTGGCTGGGAGAGTCCGATCAATCACAGTGAGGCTGTTCTCACCACGGACGCCACGTTTCCGCTGTTTGAGGCTCCGGATGGCGAGGAGGGCCGGGGGGGCCGTCACACCTCTGAACAGAGCGGAAACACGTGAAGGATGGACGACGGATCACAGGCTGGGAGGAAACCTCTGCATCCTCGGACAAACATGGAGACAACAGAGGAAAACGGCTCCGGAATCTTCCCTGCATGAGCATGCTGCACGTTCATCTGGAGATCTTCATGGATGAAGAGGTTTTGATCTGGAGATCTTCATGGATGAAGAGCTTTTGATCTGGAGATCTTCATGGATGAAGAGCTTTTGATCTGGAGATCTTCATGGATGAAGAGGTTTTGATCTGGAGATCTTCATGGATGAAGAGCTTTTGATCTGGAGATCTTCATGGATGAAGAGGTTTTGATCTGGAGATCCTCATGGATGAAGAGGTTTTGATCTGGAGATCTTCATGGATGAAGAGGTTTTGATCTGGAGATCCTCATGGATGAAGATTGATCTGGAGATCCTCATGGATGAAGAGGTTTTGATCTGAGATCTTCATGGATGAAGAGCTTTTGATCTGGAGATCTTCATGGATGAAGAGTTTTGATCTGGAGATCCTCATGGATGAAGAGGTTTTGATCTGGAGATCCTCATGGATGAAGAGGTTTTGATCTGGAGATCCTCATGGATGAAGAGCTTTTGATCTGGAGATCCTCATTGATGAAGAGGTTTTCATCTGGAGATCCTCATGGATGAAGAGGTTTTGATCTGGAGATCCTCATGGATGAAGAGGTTTTGATCTGGAGATCTTCATGGATGAAGAGGTTTTGATCTGGAGATCCTCATGGATGAAGAGGTTTTGATCTGGAGATCTTCATGGATGAAGATGTTTTGATCTGGAGATCTTCATGGATGAAGAGGTTTTGATGGAAGCTCTAGTGGATCAATGGAGGCTGCGCTTGAACGCCGAGGATGTTTCTGCTTCATTTAGGCTGAAACCCGGTCAGAACTGGTGATCGATGCTGGGTTTGGGTTTGGGCTCACGTCCACAGAGCCTCCTTTGATTTTCAAAGATGCACCTGCACAGGTTGACTTTCTCATATCAGACCAGCAGAGAAACTCACGAATGTCTTCAGTTCCAGAGTAGATATTTATAAAACATTTTTGTAGCTGAAGCTAAAAGTTCAGACATGAAAGCTGGAACACGCTGACGAGGTTCAGCGTTTCCATTGGATGAACTCCTGAACATGAAGGAGCTGCAGACTCCAGATGCTGGAGCTGGGAACCAGAGATGAAGAACATCTCAAACCAGCTCCAAACAGAAGTTCAGAAGGTTCTGATCCATCTTCTGTGTCGTTCTGACGCTCAGAAGTTTCTGCTTCTGAAGGTGTAGATGGTCAGACGAGCAGCAGATGAACGTCCGTGCGGACGCAGTAATTACCTGCAGCTCCTTCATCAGATGAGTGACAGAGAGGAGAACCACATGCTGCATTGCATTATGGGTATTAGGGCCGTGGCTAATTACTGGGAACACACGCAGACATCTTCCTGATGGAACCGACCACAACAGCTCGTGACAGCAGAGTGACGGGGGGGCTACATGACAGATAGAATAATATCAGATCAATAACAAGCACCAACCAGTGTACACATGGGGGGGGGGGGGGTCTACAGCTTTCTTAAAAGCTTCTTAAAAGCTAAATTAAAATGTGAAAAAATATGAATTACTAATCATTATGAAACACACATTTGGTCAGAAAAGCATGGATGCAGCAAAATGCTGAGGCTGCTGTGTGGAGAGGAACACAGACGTCAAGAAACAGATTCCTGTTACTTTTGTCAAAACCGAGTCTTTCAATTAGTCTCTGGGCTTTTCATCCTTTCTTCCAAAAAGCTAATCCTAAACCATGAAAAGAACTTGCTCCACGAGTCAGAGGAAGCAGAGACATTGTCTGTCACCTGGCCTCCCTTATTTCCAGCCGACACAATGAGTGAATGCAGCTGATGAAAGCCTGTAGACCAGACGTCCACAGCAGCACATTTCCTCTCAATCAAAGCTTCACAAAGGCAGAAAAGCAGAATGTTATCCTCCTGAATCTCTGGCACATTTTCTCCCTTTATCTTCTCGTCGACAGCTTGTCAGAACGCTCTAAAACCCATCCTACATTCACGCCGTCTCTGATCCAATTGGCTGGAGATATCTTCTCCACTCACCGACCTTGAGAAACAGTTTCCTGCTGCTTCAAAACTTCATTTAGAAATCATTCCAATTCTTTTGGAGAGGAGAAGAGATCAATCGGACAAAGATTCTGCTTTTCACATGGGAATATTCTGCAGCCGAGTTGGTTTGTTGGTTTGTTTTTTGGGCTCCCGTCTTTGTTCGCACACGATCGGGTCGGCGCCAGCCCGCCGTGACGCGTCTCCTTGGCAGGAGCGATCGCTTTCAACAACAGAGCCAGAAAATCAGAGCGACGTGTCGCCTCGCTCCGCTGACAGCTAACGACTAGCAACGTATCCGGGCAGGCTGGGAACAGCCGGGGGGGGCATGGGGGGGCAGAGGTTTAGCTTACTGGTGGTAGCATCCGAGCCTCACGTCACATTCCAAAACACATCATGCGTCCCGAGATGAGCTCGATCTGCTGTGATGGGTCGACTCTCATAGAGGCCTGGGGGGGTCGGTCGGGACAGGAGTCATGATGGAGACGGCAGCAGTGTGGGGGGGTCGGTCGGGACAGGAGTCATGATGGAGACGGCAGCAGTCCCCCCATACCAGGGGGGTTTGTTAACCCCCCTGGTATGGTTGAGACGGGGGTCAGGATGAGCTTTGGGAGGTCTGGTGGTACACCAAGCTCCACCTCTCCCAGAAGACACATCTACCCCCCCCCCCAACACCTGGGGGTCATCATTTTCCCTTCAGACTGGAGTTTCTGAGAAGAAGGAACCTGAAAGACGTGAAGTCCAAACCTCGTCTGCAGGTTTACGGCAAGAAGAGAGTCAGAAGAATGAAAAGTAAATCAATCGATCAATCAAAGCGTAGTGAAGCCGGCAGCCGGAGCCAGCCGGAGCCAGCCGGAGCCAGCCGGAGCCAGCCGGAGCCAGCCGGAGCCAGCCGGAGCCAGCCGGAGGAATCCGGCTTCCCAAGAGTCTCCCTGCCTCCGTCAAAGTGCCTGTGCTCCGGAGATCCCTGCCCTCCGGTGTCGGCGACATCAACACTCCAGGAGCGCAGACGCCGCGCTGTCCGGGATTGGACGAGTTTCAGTTACAAACAGAAAAATGTTCTGGTGCTTTCTATTCCTTTTGAATCCGTTGACCAATTTGTTTGAAATCTAGCAGAAGAGAACCTCAGACGAACCCTCCTCCTGTCCCAGGATGCAAAGCGTTGTAGAAACAGTTCTCTCACACCTTCAGCTGAATGGAACCCGACCCGACTCTGGACCCAATTATAGATGACACTCGTTCAAGACATCAGACTAACCGAGGCCAGTTCAAATGATAATAAATGTGCTGTCAGAGCAGCATCCAGAACTCTTCACTGAGTCTCACATCATCACTGCAAAAGTCAACAAGCAGAACATGATAAGAACTCCAGAAAATCCCAACACATTCCCATTTAAATTAAAAATATTGAAAAAGTTATTAACAGGCGGAGGATAATATTCCTTCTGGAATCACAGATTGACAGAATTGGAGCGACGGGGTGAAACATTAATTAAGATGAAGGTTTTAGTGTGTGGAGGCTTTAAACTCTTACATCGTCCTCATGTCAGAAGACAGAATGGACCAATCACAGTCCAAAGGTGAAACCTACTGATTGAAGTCTAAATGTGAGCCCCCCCCCCTCATTGGGTGGTCTGAGGAACCCGCATGAGAGACGCTGCGTTCTACTGGAGGTGGAACATCTCTTCCACAGGTGGAATCTGATGACCCTCTTCTCTCCCAGTAAATACACCCCAAATCTCCATGAAATAAATATAGAACATGCTTTACCAGAGAGGAAACACATCTTTTGATGCCACGAGCAAAAGTCTTGCATCCCTCACTCTGCATCATCTTGATGCAACATGACATTCTGAATGGAAGACAGAAGAGGAAACAACCTCCATTCCCAGAGGCGACGTATGAGACACGAGGAGGCCGGCTCCAAAACCAGTTCATTATGAAAGGATGAATGTGGGACTATTCTTCATCTATCTACACGTGTTGAGCATCATCCACATGTTCCTGTGTTCATAATCCAGATCCACGTTTCACGCTACAAAAACCAAAACAGGGGCGCGCACGTGTCACGCCGCGCACGTAACTGCTGACGGACGGCTGACCGCCGGAGCGTTCAGACGAGAAATCCCTCCACTCTTCTACCGCCGCTCTGTCGTTCCCATGGCGATGCGTCTGGGATCGTTGTCATTCTGGGAGCAGCGTATAAAAGAACTTTACAGATTACATTACAGATTACATTACAGATTACATTACATATTACATTACAGATTACATTACAGATTACATTACATATTACATTACAGATTACTTTACAGATTACATTACAGATTACTTTACAGACTACATTACAGATTACATTACAGATTAAATTACAGATTACATTACAGATTAAATTACAGATTAAATTACAGATTACATTACAGATTACATTACAGATTACATTACAGATTACATTAAAGATTAAATTACAGATTACATTACATATTACATTACAGATTACATTACAGATTACATTACAGATTACATTACAGATTACATTACAGATTACATTACAGATTACATTACAGATTACATTACAGACTACAATACAGATTACATTAAAGATTAAATTACAGATTACATTACAGACTACATTAAAGACTACATTACAGACTACATTACAGATTACATTACAGATTACATTACAGACTACAATACAGATTACATTACAGACTACATTACAACGTTTTCGCGTGCGTTCCGACACTTGGTTATCGTTTGCCCTCTTTTAGACCAGAACGGCGTTTTAGGGCCCCCAGAACGACAACTTTGGAGAACGCCTTCCAGAGTGGAGCGTTGCGAAACGTTCCCATTCCCACCGCCCTCCCATTCTAGTGTGTACGTCAGGAACGGTCAGGGTGTAAAGCGGATGTGAATTGGCTGCATTTTCTGTATGCGGAAGCAAATCGGTTGCACCGCTCTCCCGCATGCGCGAACCACACGTCACTTCCGCTAAAGCAGTTTACGGTCTTTGGACGGTAACAACAATAATAACCTCTGGGATTTAATATAGCTCACAAAATTTTTCTCATAGTGAAAACATTCACTTATTGTTGAATAAACGAAAGAAAAAGACACGTTAAGGATAAAGACCTTACAATCTTAAAGTGGCGACAACGGACTACAAATTTTCTTCTTCTGCATACATGACGGCAGTTTCCTCCCCAAGCTAAGAGGAAACAGCGCCACTTCAAAACACTTTATTTTATCCGGTTATCCAAATTCGTTTTAACGGTAACTCGGTGGCTTTTTTTCACACAGTAATCCAGTCAGGAGAAGCTCTCGGGTGTTCAGAAAAAATAAATTCTTGTGATGAAGACGTTTTACTGTTTGGAAATGACTCTGTCGTATAGGCGAACAGCGGAAGTGATGTGTGGTTCGCGCATGCGGGAGAGCGTGCAACCGGTTTGCTCCGCATACAGAAAATGCAGCCACAGTGAAATAGGGAAGTTCGCGCATGCGCAGTACTTCTCCTATTGTTCTTTTCCATCCGGTGGAGTGGCTCACAGCGCGCATCAGCGGCGTGGCGTGTGAATTACATCGTTTTCCGTCAGCATTCGTTTTAACCGTGAACGCAATATCATCTGGAACGTCCTGGTGTGTACCCGATATCTTGCTTACCGGTCAGAGAGCAAAACGCGTTCCCTCCAGTGTAAACGAGCCTACTTACAGATTACATTACAGATTACATTACAATTACATTACAGATTACATTACAGATTACATTACAGATTACATTACAGATTACATTACAGATTACATTACAGACTACATTACAGATTACATTACAGACATTAGAGATTACATTACAGATTACATTACAGATTACATTACAGATTACATTACAGATTACTTCCAGACACAATCGGAGGATTTCCATCAGAAACAAACTGGGATTGCTCCATCAAGTTCCTCATTCGACGAGGTTTGCACACCTGTTGAGGTGAGTACCTCCACGGAGCTCCTCAGGGAGCTTGTGTGTACGCACAGACACAAGAAACGTTACAGGCACTAGCGGCCCTGGGGGCCACGGGGGCCACGGGGGCCGGGGTCAGCAGACTGTTGTCCGGTCATGGCTGGGCCCCCGTCGACAGCCCTCGTCCAGTACCCGCACTGCTACCGCACGATTTCTACCAATGGGGCGGTGGAAGTGGGGGGCAGCGGGGGGGGCGGTCTGAAACCAGACGATCAGAGATCTTCCTGTCACCACACAAGCTTCAATGCTCCTCAAAAACCTTCTGATCACTCCCCTGGAACCTTGGCTGCTTCACAGACCCTGCAGTCCAGTCACCGCCACAGGTTGCAGAGAAACGGGCATTCAGGTCACCGTCTGCTAGCATCCGTGGTGCAACGGTAGGACGGTTGACCTCAGATGGGGAGGGTGCAGGTTTGAGTCCCACCTTGCCCGCCCGTGTGCTGAAGTGTCCTAGGGCAAGACGCAGAACCGCACACTGCCTCTGGTGGACGCTTGGTGCCAGTGTTCGGCGGTCTCATGGTTCCAACATGGCGTCTTTATTAAGAATGTAACGATTCCTCGAGAAAAAAACGATTCAAACTCATCAAAATGTTCTATGGAGCAGAAAGTAAAAACATCGATCAAACAGCTTTCAATGCAGGCGCGCCTACCAGTGTGCGCACCTGTGTGTGTAGGTGCTTACACACTTTCAATGCAAACACGCACGTCGCTGCGCGAGTTTTTCTCTGAGCACGCACTGCGCCCGCGCTGCAGGTTCAACCGGTTCAAGGTGCTTACACACCGGCCCGAGCGGTGCGTTCAAGAACCCACGTTCAGCAGGGGCGCTGTTCCTTTGAAGTCTGTCTGGGTGTCATATTGACCCGACTGGACACAGACCGCAATGATTCATTTCTGTTTCGTGATCATGTTTGGCCCTTCCGTGCTTTGAAGCGGACGCCACCCGAGTATGGCGTTAGCTCTCCGCCATAAGTCCTCCACGGGTGCAGGACCGTGTCCACGCCCACTCCTCTACTCCTGTTCTGTGAACGTATTCTTGCACTACCAGTTCCCCCCCATGGAGGACTGTGCACGTTTGGAGGTTCTCATGTGAAACTCAACATTGAAGGAAAAAAACACTGTGTGTCATTATTTTTTAAAATGAAAACTAAAAATGAAATGAAGTAAAAAAAGGACTGCTCTATTGATTTATCCCTTTTGAAGCTTTTCTAATTAAACAGTTATGCAAACACATTTTTATGTTTCCATTTTTAAAAATAAAAAAATGAAGCAAACACAGCTAACATTAAAATCTATTTTCTAAGAAAAGTATTCAGTCAGAGGCTGAAAGCACTGCCCTAAAACAGCAGATACAGGAAGCCGGAGGAGCCAAAATCAGGCGGGTGACTGGCTCAAAAACCAGATAACGGGAGAACGGAGGCCGTCCTGTCATTCAAACTGTGAGTGAACGTTAAAAAACCAATACTGAGAAGAATGATCCAGATGAAAACCCCAAACCCTCGATAGACCGACACCAACTCCATCGTTCAGAGCAGCAGAACAACGAGAAGAAGAAGAAGAAGATCTCCTGAACCACTCTGCTGTACGAACGCCACATTGAAAGCTCCGCCCCCACAGGTGGTCTCCTCCACTCACTGCAGTCACAGTTAGGACTCCTCACATCTCCAGACATGACTGAACTATTCAGACAGTTTCTGAGAGAAAGTTGGTCCCACAGCAGAAATCCAGGGATCACAGGGTGAATTATTCATCCTTTGATGCTGCTGCACCTCCTCGGCAGCTGGATGAGACCGCTCCACGCCGGCGCCGCACTCCCACCACCAGCAAAGGAGTCTACCCAGAAGACCCCTCTGCCATGGCTTGAACTTCAGGCACGCCTGGGAGATGATCATGTCTCTACTGACTCATCAAAGCAGCTGCAGAAATGTGTCTGATAGAGAAGAACTGCAACAAATCCAAACGTCAGGATCAGAAAAGTCAATGAGAAAGGAGATGTTCTGATCCAGATCGGGTTCAGCTACTGCAGAAAGATGGAGATGTGTCAGAAATCCTCGAGTCTGGACATAGAAACATTAATAATACCTGCTGACACTAAATGATTCTAAAATGAAAAACGTGCTGATGAATTAAATCCTTTATGAGGTTTTCATTGTTTTATCTGCTGATATAATCCAGCACTATTACCTGATCCTCTGATTGATTCTCTGATCACCGTTATCGCCTCATAGAAGCAGATTTCCTGTCGGCGACTCTCTCTCTCCCTAAAAATGAGGTTGTTTGCTGAGATTTGCTCCATGGTTTGCTGCTGGTGTTTCTGGGCAGCTGGAAGCTTTCCTCATTAATTACTGCTGCGGCGCAGCATTAATATTATTAGACTCCATGACTCCTCCCACTTCCCAGCACGCCATCATTACCATCAACCTGTCAGATTTTCTCGGTTTGATTCATCTTACAATTTCCCCAAAAAAACATCTGTTTTCCATGCAGAGCTGCCCCCACACGTCTAAGGACGGCTCTGCCCTGTAATTCTTTAGTGCTAAAGCTCTGATTACAGGGGGGCGGAGCCTAATCATCTTTCACAGTTTTTGTTTTGTCTTTATAACAAACCTGCAGCTGGGAGTCTCAGTAACAGTAAGTGTGTTGAACACCTCAATGACAGCTGGAAGTACACTGGAGCGCCATCGCCACTTGGAACGCCATCGCCACCCGGAACGCCATCGCCGCCCGGAGCGCCATCGCCAACCAGAACGCCATCACTGCCCAGAGCGTATTGGTGTTCTATTATTTGGTAAGCTAATAACCCACCATCCCCCGGTGGGATTACCTTTTAACTTTATGATGTCTAAAACTGAATCGACTTAGGATCCAACCACGCGTGAACAGCATGAACAACCGTCTCAACAACAACTAATCATGATAACTCGGTGTGCATGTTATCTAGGTTAAACATTATTTTTCAGTTATTGGCTTCTGGACGCAGTTTTACAGATAGAACTGACCACCTGCCAACATTTCATATTATGTAATATGACAGAGGTGTCAAAAAGACTGAACCCCAAAAGCTTTAAATTTAATGAACAAAATAAATAGAAATCTCTAGAAAAAACATATTTTGAAGAAATCTATGAGAAGAAAGATTGTAATTCAGCCATGATATCTTTATCATTATAGTCAGCTCTTGATGTTTTCCTTTGACATTTGATCCGATTAAAAAAGATAGACCAAAGTATAACCCTTGGTTTACAACAGGTCTAAAAATAATTTAGAGTAAAAAATAACCTGTACATAAAATATATTTTGTCTCCTATTCCATTGAATATAGAAATGTACAAATCCTACAAAAAATGATTCATTCATTAATTAAGAATAACTAAGAAACAATATTACAGTGATCAGTTTAAAAAATCAATCAATGACATCAAAGTAACCTGGAAAGTCATTAATCAGTTACTGCAATAAAAGTTCCATCAACTATTGTAGATGGTAAAAATAATATTTCTGATCCATATAAAACAGCCAGTCATTTCAATATTATTTCTCTAAATATTGGACCCACCTCTCCAGAAAGACCAATGACACGGTCCTCAACCTTCATTCAAACTCATCATCCATCCAGGGATTCGTTTGATCTCCCTGATGTTAATGAAGTTTCTGATATAATTCTCCAACTGAAAGACACCCCCCCCGAGTCAGGACGGACTTCTCTGTTTAAAGATGTTCTGGATCCATTATGTAACCCATTGACCCCTGTACTGACATTATCAATGAGGACAGGGATCGTTCCTGCAGATCTCAGAGTGGAAGAAGTTTTTCCTTCAGCTGGAGATCCAAGTCTGCTCACAAATGACCGTCTATTATTAATCTTCCCATGTTTGTCAAAGGTGCTGGAAAAAATAGTTTACTCTAGATTTACATTGGATTTCTTTTAAAATGTCTTAAAATGGTTAATATGTTTATAATGTTTAGATATGATGTATTCTGTACTGGGACTACAGATGGAAATTAGCTAGTAAGCTACAATCTGGTGCAAGTATCTTTGCTTTCTAAACTCAATGTATTTGTACATTGTCCTGATAAATTAATAAACTAAACTAAACTAATTACTTCAACATTTGAACTCAAACAACATATTTTATAAATACTAATATGGATTAAAGAAAACTCCTCCACAGTTGAACTTCCTGACAGGATACATGCAGCTCTAAACAATAATGAAATTATAATAGACGTATTTTTAGATCTTTCATTTGATTCAGTGCA
This sequence comes from Oryzias javanicus, assembly GCA_003999625.1. Taxonomy (NCBI): domain Eukaryota; kingdom Metazoa; phylum Chordata; class Actinopteri; order Beloniformes; family Adrianichthyidae; genus Oryzias; species Oryzias javanicus. The sequence continues at coordinate 37,091,590 of CM012453.1, read as the reverse complement.
TCATGGAACAATTATATAAATATGGTTTTTCTAGGTCTTGTGCACCGATGGCTTTTCAATTATGTGACAAATAGAATGAATGGTTATGACTCAGAAAGAGATCAATGAAATGTGGTGTACCCCAGGGATCTATCTTAGGACCTTTGTTGTTTCTGATTCATATTAATGATTTAACATGTTGATAAATCCACATTTCTCATTTTATTCGCAGATGACACCAATCTTTTGATTTCTCACAAGGATCTAAAAACAGCTGTAGAAAAACTAAACAAGGATCTAAGAGAATCCTTGGTTTAAAGCAAACAAATTAACTTTAAAATTTAAAAAAAGTAATTTTATGGTATTCTCAGGGAGGAAAAACATAATTTAATCAAAATTAAAAATGAACAAATTGAAAAAATTTCATCAATTGATTTTAAGGAATAAACTCCTTTGTAAAAATGACCTGGGTGTAGTCTGCAATAAAATGACTAAAACTCTGGACATCATTAGAAGAATGAAAGATTCTGTACATGCTTCAGTTCTGTTAGCATTGTTTTTACTTGTTCTACAAATCTGAACAAAATGTTGCTCTTATAAAAGTTATTGTTTGTTTGTTTGGTCACAAATTCTGCTTATGATGCACCCAGTGACCCACTCCTTTTAAAATATTTATGATATTAATATACATCAGATACTTACATTCTCTGTACTGATTAATCAAGGCAAACATTCTAACAATTTATAAAACTATTTCATCAGAGAAATCCTCTCCACTCTTCTGGTACCAGACGAGGACAGACGTTCCTTCTTCCTTCCATCCATGAATCACAAGTTAAGTTGATTTCCGTTACCGTGGCAGCAAACTGTTAAATGAGTTCTTGATAACAAGATTTAAAAAAAATGACCAAAAAATAGTTTTAAATATCAAGGTATAAAAATGTAGTAATAATAATAAATGTTTGCCAATTTAATTTTCATAAAATCAATTAGACTTGGAATTGTTTTATCAGTTGTTTGGTTTTCTGTATTTGATTGTTCAATTTAGTTCTCTTTGTTTACTTACTGTGTTTTATTTTATTTTATTTTATTTTTACAGAGGTGTGACCATCTCGAATAATCCCAGAAGAGTTTCTGTGACACACGTCACATGATTTCACTTTGATATTATTCTTTTTTATGTTCCTTGTATTATTATTATTATTATTATTATTATTATCATTATATTATTATTATCAATATTATTATATTATTATTATTATTATATATTATTATCATTATTATATTATTATTATTATTATTATTATTATTATTATTATTTTGTCTTTTGATGTGAGTAAATAAATCAAATCAACTCCCCCCCCCCCCCCCCCCCCCCCCCCCCCCCCCCCCCCCCCCGCTTTCCTTCAGGTCTTTCACACCGACTCAGTGATCATCCTCAGCTTGGACCATGACACCCCCCCCCCCCCCCTCCTCCCTCACTGAGTTCAAAGGCTTTAACCCCCCAGCAATAATGGCATTACATGCCCCCCCCTCCCCCCCGGCTCAGGGCCCACACAAAAGACCCCCGTTTGGAAAGGAACCAGCCCCCTCCCACGCGGGTTGGGGGCTGTCCTATCAGGCCCCCCCCACCGGACTCTAGCAGAGGCACCAGAGGAGGAAGGGGGGAGGGGGGTGATTACTTTGGGGGGTAAACGGCAGACGGCTTTGATAGCGACTCATGCTGGGGGGCTTCATTATTGAGCAGCTAAATGGTCAATGGGAGCGGCGCTGCTTTTAGGAGGCGCGGCGCCGAGGACGCTCACGCTAATGACACGCCTGACGCATTAATGGGAGCATGAGCGGCGTTAATGCGACAGCAGCAGATTCACAGTGACAGTAATGGAGCGTTCTGCCCCCAGGAATATTCAGAGGGGGGCCACCTGCCTGCTGCCTGACAGAAGCCTAATAAATAACAGGAGACAAGGTGGAAAAGTACCCCCCCACCCCCCCTCTCTCCTCGCCACCATCAACCCCCCCTCACATGAAACCATCTCTGCTCTCAGTGAACGGGGGGGGGTGTTCTCACCTGACATCAAAGTGTTCTCCATCAGAATCAATTTCAATTCACCTAACAACCTCTGGGGGGGGGGGGGGGGGGGTCGATCCAATCTGAGCGGGAAAGCTGCTGGTATTTGTCATGAAAACAGCCTCAACACGAGGAGCCGTCCGTCCATCCCATAATACTCCTCAGACCCCCCTGCAGAAAACATGTTTGATGGGATCACAGCAGCCGCACAATCTTCATTAGGCGCCGCCGCCGCCGCCGTCCGGGCGCCGCTCATTAGCTTTCATCCCGTTCATTTAAAGAAAGAGGGCCGGCCTAATTAGAGCGTCTCTGTGTCAGAGCGCCGCCGCCACGGCCTCCACGGCCTCCACGAGCGTAAACCAAATCAAACGGGGGGGGGGTCACGTTCCTGGTTTGAATCCTGTCTGGTTTACCTGAGCCCCCCCCCGTTAATGCGTTCCCGTTAACGCATTAACGTTCATGAAGACTCCTCCCTCTCTCCTCTGATCTGTGGTCGGCGTGTTGTCACGGTAACACAGCAAGGCGTCGCTGAGCCTCGACTGCAGGACAGAGAGATGGATGGAGTGAAGCTTCAGTCCAGAAGAAAGAAACGTGATCCAGAACATCTGAGCAGAACCAGAGATGCAGCCAGCAGAAGTTCATCTCTTCTTCTCAGTAATCCTGAAGTCTTTTTCTCACTCTTGATGAGTTTGATCCACACAATTCAACTCTTGATCCATTTGAACATCTCAGACGATAAAATGAATCTTCTCTGTTTCTGTTGAGAAGCTCGAGTGTTCGACCACTCCTCCACTGTCTTCAGCTCGTTTACATGAACCTGGGTCATCTGGACCCCACCAGAGAGGGTCAATCTGATGTATTTGATTAAAATAAATGTTCTAAATCTTCAATTCTGTGTGATTTTCTGATTATTTCCAGATTATTCACTATTTCTTACACTAAATCTAAATCTTATTTCTGCAGAGCAGCAGGAGAATGCAGGAGGCCACGCCCCCATTCCCCGTTATCCATCTGTTTACACTTTCTTCCACTAGCTTACAGCCCTCACACCCCAATCTAACAACAGCCGTATGGATCGGATCAGATCAGATCAGACCAGACCAGACCAGGAGAATAAAGACGTTCATTAGTCGGCATGAGGATGATCAGAAGGGGGCGGAGCTGGGAGACTGTAGCCCCGCCCATTTTAGCTGCTGCATCACAAATGAGACATTTTTCTAAGATTCCTGATCGGTTCCTCATGAATTCTTTTAGAACACGCTAAAAACACGGAACAGAGGCTCTTTAACAGATTTCCTGACAGCTCATTGGCTGTCTGGCTCAGGATGAACAGAGGCATGCTGGGAAACCAGAGGCCGGCCCCCCCTCCATCCAGAGTCTGGGTTCTTCTCCAGACCGGGTCCTGGTTTCATCTGTCCCACAGAAACACCATGACAGACAAACGGACGCCGCCGTGGTCATCATCTCCACGTCTTCATCACGCCTCGGATGTCGATCAGGACGGCGTCAGTGACAAACATCAAAAAGGGGTAAAGATAACGGAGAGCCCCTCCTGGAGGGGGGGGGGGGGTGTGGGGGCAGGAGGGGCGGACACTCTGCTCCTTCAGGACTTCACTACCGGCGCTCTGAAGCTTGACGTTTGGCCTCCACCGTCTGCCTTCATCTTACCAGAGAGTAGAATCTGTCTGATGGATTTTCTGCTTTACATGTTCACACCCCCCCTCCACACTCGTGCAATTAGGGTCCCGTTTATCGACAGTTCGGCCGCAGAGACCCTGCAGAGCAGCCCTCTCCAATAAATCTCACTGAAAGGCGGCAGGACTGATGAACCTCACACCCACATGGACTGGAGAACTTCAGTCATCACAACTGAGCCGTGAAGCTCCTGAACAACAGCTGGATTCAGACAGGAAGATGAGGACCTGTTTGAACACAGGTGAGAGCCATGCTGCCCCTCAGAGGCCTGCAGAAGAACAGCTGCTGGACCCCGCCTGACGGAGACCCGGTCTGACGGAGACCCGGTCTGACGGAGACCCGGTCTGACGGAGACCCGGTCTGACGGAGACCCGGTCTGATGGAGACCCGGTCTGACGGAGACCCGGTCTGACGGAGACCCGGTCTGACGGAGACCCGGTTCTGATGGAGACCCGGTCTGATGGAGACCCGGTCTGACATAGACCCGGTCTGATGGAGACCCGGTCTGACGGAGACCCGGTCTGACGGAGACCCGGTCTGATGGAGACCCGGTCTGACGGAGACCCGGTCTGACGGAGACCCGGTCTGATGGAGACCCGGTCTGAAGGAGACCGCTGCTGCCCTGGCATCGAACCAGCAACCAAAGCCCTGACATTCCAGAGCTGTCATCAAAGTAAACTGACAGAGATCAAGACTTTCCAGGACTTCCAGGACCCTGGAGAACTCCAGGAACATTCCTGCGGAGGTGACAGAAGTTCAGAGGAATCCTGAGCAGCCCGCGCGCGTCAAACCCGGCTGCAGGTGAGCCGCTTCACACCTGAGCATAACGTGAAGGCGGCTGACCGGAACGCTCTCCGGCTCAGCCCCAAACGAACCAACAGCCCCCCCCCCGACCGGCCGGCGTCCTTACCGATCCAAACTTGGCCGCGGGCGCACAGCAGCAGGGTGACGGCGACGCAGACGCGGGAGAGAACTTTCTCCATGTCAGCGGCGGGGGGGGGTCAGCTGAAACTCTTCTCACTTTCAGCGCACGCGGCTCTCTGTGCGCTCCGGCGCGCGCTCGGCTGCTCTCGCCTCCACTCTTGGAGGAGGAATGCGTCCTGATTCCTGAATGACGTCTGGATGGAGTCCGGCAGCGAGCGGCTGCGCGCGCAGCTCCGGCAGAGGGCGCGTGAGAGCCCGCGGTTCGGCTGCCCGTCTCTTCCCGCCTCCCGCTGGACTCGGGGTTCAGGGTTTAAAACACACATTTTCTTCAATAAGAACAGAAAAACTTACATTTTTGTTTTAGTTTAGATAAACTGTTAATCATGTGACTTAAGATGGGATCAAATCCAAATGATTCTCTCTCATTTTCTAGCAACTGTGAAAAATGTGTAAAAATCCTGTTGGATGTGAAGGAATGACGACTATTGGTGTTTGATTTAACAGATAATGACTTTTATATTTGATAAAGTGTGAGCGGTGTGGTCCTTCCTCTTGACTTCAGCATCTAAATCTTCTTCAGGATTGAAAGATATTAAAAGTCTGTATTATTGTGAAAACCTCGTTCAATGAGAGACGAAGGTTAAAAATGTATAAAACTATAAATATCAGAAGTATCGAGGCTTTTTTTAAATAGAAATCCTATCAAAAGAGAGTCTTCTGCTCTGATCAACCCCGTCACAGTCATAATAATAATAATATAATAATCAATAATAATGATGGTTTTTAGGCAATACTCTGATCAGTTTTGTTCCTAAGGTCTGGTTCTGGTAGGTTCTGGTAGGTTCTGGTAGGTTCTGGTAGGTTCTGGTAGCTCTGCTCTGTTGTACGTCTTTGGATGTCTTTTTTCGTGGTCACAGCTAGAACATGACACGACTCCCTGTGTACTCGCTGACATAGCTTAGCCTTCAGCTAGACGGCTAGCTAAACTTTGATCCAAACTCGTCGACGTTGCTTTAAGACACATTCTTGTAATCCGATGAACAAAGTGAAACTGTAAAAAACACAGAAATGAAAGGAATCGTTAGCATCAAACAAATGAATTCAGCATTTTCAGCTTTCATGAATAGATTTTACAATGTGCTTAACTGAATAACAGCATTTAGAAAGTCTGACTTTCAACTTTAAATCTGTTTTAAGAACGTAAAAAACAAACGGGACGTCCCAAAAACTCATTCACCCCTCACTAAATACCTACAGGTGTTGCTTATGTGGGAGAAAAGCTTGAGCAGATGAATTAAAAGCGGGCGGCGGGACATCAGCCCTCCTGTCTGTCCCGCTGCTGCCACCCACCAAAATAAGAGCGGCGGTCTCAGAATCTCAGCCCAACATTCAACAAGACCAAGGAAGTTTCCGGGTCATCTCATCAAACTGGAAGACTAACCTCAAGTCGCTGAGGTCATTGGTGCGAGCTTCCACGTGTACATTTCTTTCATTTAGCGCCAGTTATTTCACATCGAACTACAAGAAGCAGGTGACACCGTTTCCCACAATGCATTGTCTCCCTGTCCGCTGCACCACCAGAGCATGTGATTGGCCCCTCCCCCCTTGCTTCTCCAGGTTGATGGTGCTGCTCTGATCCCCTGCCTGTCCTCCGCGGGGTCGGACCGTGACCCCGCCGCTTTGCTCCGCCCTGTCCTGCTTGGCTTTGTTTTTGAATCTCAACTGATTTTATTCTGATTGCTCTTTTTACCTGGTTCTGATTGGTGCCTGATTGCTGCCCTGACTGGACCTCTAACCCTCCGACCCCCCCTCAGGAGTGACTCCTCTGTGTCGGGCTGCTGGGCTGATTTTAACCACTTTTTTAGGGGATGTGTGTGTGAATTTTGTATTTCTCTTCATCTATTTTAGAGCCAGCTATGACCGGGTTACAGGTGGAGGAGTGGTCCTACGTTTGGACTTCCTGTCCACGTGTGGGGGGGTGTGTGGTTCTTTTAGGTGTTGACCCGGTCCGGTAGGTGCAGGAAGGCCGACCGTATCTCATTGTAATACATTCTATATTTGCATTTGTGCCTCGTGTGATCCTGCGCTTGAGAAAGTGTCGTGTGTCCAATACCCCCTTTACCGCTAGTGTTGCCACCGGGGCAGGAAGCCCGGACAGCGACCCTCCAGCTCTGCTGACTGCAAACTTTACAGTTTCTGCCCACTTTTAAACTTTGTTTTTGGACTTGTTGGAGGGGAAAGGGCTCTCTGTGTTCGCGCTGTACCCGCTCAGAACCGTGTTGGTCCAGGAAAAATTGATGACTGAAGTTATAAATAAAGTTGTTTGAACTTGAACTTGACGGTTCCACATCCTTACGTTTCACTGTCATGCTCGCGTAAAGCGCCCTCTGGTGGGAAACCACTTCAGGAAAAGAGAGGACCGGTTATCATATTGTGATAGTTCACCATACAATAGTTTGTCCCATTAAATCAAACAGCAAAGAAGAAGCAGAATTCCTCTTGTGAAGTGAACACAAACTGATGTGTGAGAAGCTGCAGCGCTCCAACGTCTCAAAGGGACGGACAACTTATTGTTTTTATTTCTTTCAAATCTATTAATATCATTTTCTATGAGGATGACAGTTATTTGGTTACTTTTCTTTCATCGTTAGTGTTTTTCATTTCATTAAAATGGTTATTTAATTCCGTACTTGTTTCTGATCACAGAAAGCTCTGAATGTTTGGTTCTTTCTGGAAACCCGTTAATGTTTGTGTCCAGAAACACTCAGAGAAACTACAAACTGACTTCCATCAGAGGTAAAACAGTTATGTGGCCCTCACCAGAGAAGGTTCTGGAGTCCGTTCTTGGTCGTTTCACAAACGTCTGTCTTTCTGATGGTTTGAAGCAGCCGTGACATGACAACACTCTCTCACTGCAGAAACAAGCATCAAATGGGACTTCCTGGTTGGTTTTCAGCAGTTTCTCATTTCGTTGCAATCAGACTGACATAGATCTACATTTAGCATCTATGTGAGCTGCTGTTGTGCAGAGATTTATGCTCCACTTTCTGGTTTCTGACATGAGGACCAAACAATGGCTGGGGCACCAGAAACTTGTCATTGTGGTGTGCTCTTATTATCTGGGGAGATGCTGCTCTGTTTCCAGGAATGTAGGAAGTCCCGGCTGTCAGGAGAGTCTCTGTTTGAGAGTAAACTGGTGTTTTTGGACATAAGAGGTGTGGTCGGCAGGTCACCACAAACCCTCAGATGTCCTGGTTTCTCTGCTGCTTCAGCGCAGTCACGTGACATGGATTAGAACTGTTGAGAATTTGATTTAAGTATTGAAAAAGAGAGTAAAAACCTGAGACCAAAGACTGCTGAGAAGACTAAACAGGATCAGGATCAAGGCCACAGAGGGGTTGACGAGTGACGAAGATGCAGAGGTTCAGACGGAAGCAGACGATTGGCTGTGGAGCAACTGAAAGACAACACACTCAACCACACGGATGGTCACATGACTTTGCTGAATTCCAATATAATATAATAAAATACAGACCATGAACTAATCCAGATTTTATAATATCAGTTATCAATTTATCTCCTTTTTAAAGGATTTCATGATAGTATAAACAGATCAATCTGTTTGGATCATAGGAATAGAAATTCCTTCATTCAAATCATTTTAATTGAGTCTGTTTATGTCACACAGGTGACCTCTGTCGGTAGAAGGTCGAGGGAGGAATCTCCTCAGTGTCGTCCATGTCTGTGCAAACACTTTTTTCTTCAATTCCTTCTTACACTGAGTAGAGAATCAAAGAAGAAGTGTTTCATCTTAGACAGAAGTGAAGGTGCCGAGCAACAGGTGTCCTGATTGGCTGAGGTGGTTCTACATTTCACAGTATGCTGCCACCCACAGGTCTGGAAGAGATACAGCAGCTCTGAGCAGAATTTGTTCAGAATTTTCGGGACAAACGTTTTTCACAACATCCCTGTGTACTTTTCTTTCTGGAACGGGTGTAATAGATTACTTTTTGTTAATGACTCAGCCACGTTTGTACAAAACAATGTAGACCTTGTCTGTATTTGAATATCTAACCAGAACAGTCATGAAGCTGTGAGGACGCCACAAACACACAAACAACATCTGTGTTGGTAAACAACAGACAGCATCAATGTCAGGTTAGAAACAGGTTACCTTCAGTATCTATCTTTCTGTTGTCTATGTCCCTGATGGTCTGTCAGCAGCAGGACATCTGGTTCTTTCTGGTGGTTGTCTCAACTCCAAGGCTTCTGAATTACAGAAAGTTTTCTTAGATTTTGGGAGTAAAAAGAGTTTTCTACACCGCAGCTCTCATAGCTCTCTTTTAGGAGTTTTTCCTTACCGCGAGGGAGGGTCTAAGGACAGGGATGACCTGTTCTTTATAGTCTGTTTAGTTTTTACCTATTGTGCATATTTTATGACTCCATCTGTGCATCTGTAAAAACTGCAGGCATGAAGCCCAATGAGGCAAATTGAATTTGTGATATTGGGCTATATAAATAAAATTGAATTGAATTGAATTGAATAGTATAAATTCATTGTTCGAATGGACTTTGGGTCCGATTCATGTAAATCCTCGCGCTAAAGTATCTGCTCCATGTTCATCTTGAAGTTCACCTGGAGCTGCGTGTGGGAGGAGCTTCTGTCTTTTCTCTGCTTCATAATGAGGGACGCGGATCGATAGATATCAAGTTTATTTAGTTATAAGAGCTGAATAAAAGCATGTTTCAATTCAGATAAATTTGGTATTTCAGCACTATGTTTAATCATTCTTTTCTTTCAGTTTTTGTAGATTTGGTCTAAAAACATGTAAATGTCATCAGAAACTACATGTTTTAACATTTTGTTCAAAGTTTAAAGATGTTTCGTTTTATTAAATAAACCTCAACGACCAAAAGTTTTGATGTTGCATATTTAAATATTGTGTATGAAGTACTTTATATTCTTATTGAAAATAGGATTTCAAGCATTTCTTAAAATTCATTTAGCTTTTACATTGTGTTTTTTTTTTTTTTTTTTTTTACTGATCCGAAAAATGATCTGAACCGTGTCCCTTAAACCGTGACACGATCCGAACCGGGACGTTTGTGATCCGTTACACCCCTGATGTTTGGTGTCCCTCTTTGAATTCATTTATTTAAAACATGGACTTACAGCGAGGCAGCAGTCCCACCCCCATATCGTCATGATCGTAGCAAGAGCTCATTTACAGCATTTGTCCCACATGGGCTTAAGTTCTAAAATAAAACAGCTGATTACAAAATGACGTAAAATAGTTTAAAACAGAGACTTAAAAAGATAAAAATGCACCTGAACAAAGCTCACTCAAACATGTACAACGCTGCTGCTGGTACAGGCAGGACTTTGTTTGCTTTTGAAAAAGACTGAAGCTGGTCATAAATTTCAGGAAGTGAATTCCAGAGTTCCTTTCACAGAGAGAGTAGGCGGAGCAAAAGAGGTTTTGGGAAAGGGAACATTACTGTTTCCACTTGAGGCTGCTCGAGTGGGTCTGCTGGAACTCTAGTTCATAAAGTGCTTAAAGGTTCAGATGCTAATTTGTTAAGACAATAATTTCTAAAAGATTCAAACAGATCACAATTGAGAATGTTAAAATGTTTTGATCAAATGTGGCAGTGGTGGACTTGAATTGGTTTCTAATCTAAAATCCTTAAGGCTGGATTACAGAGTCTCTCCACAGGTTGGATGTGGTTTGGTGAGTTTGTGACCAAACACAAACTCGGTAAGACAGGTGGGAGAAGATCATGGAGTTCAGAAAGATCCAAGCACACTCAGAGGTCAGACACTTTCTGATGAGTTTCAAGCGAGTAATGTTTTTGATGTGGCTTTTGAAGTTTAGATTAAAGTCTAAAATGACTCCAAGATCTTTTTCTTCTGGCATTCCATCCATCTGTCTCACATTTACAAAAACATGCGAGGAATTAGATGCAGGTTTTTTAATGGAGAAACAAATACATTTTAATGTTTTAATATTGTGTGTCAAAAAGATTCTTCCAACTACGTGGATATATTTTTAAGCCACTGGTTAACTTTTGGCAGACTGTACTACAGGTTTTACCGGAAACATGGACTACTGTGTCATCAGCATACATGTGTATCTTAAAGGAGGCTGTTTATGTACCAGCTGAAAAGAATAGGGCCAAGAATGGTGCCCTGTGGAATTCCAGCTTGTAGTTCATGAAATTGAGATTTTCAATTATTTCTAAGAACACTTTGTTCCCGCTTCTGCAGATAAGATTGAAACCAAGACACAGAGCGTTTTGAAAGGGGAATTGGCCTGATCCATCTTTGCCACTTGACTACATTTTGGTCAGTTCTGAATTCCTTAAATTTGTCTCCTAGGGCAAAAATCCAGACTCTCAGCTCATTGATTTCCTGAACAAACAGTAGCTTTAACTGTGAGAACTACTGAAGATTTTACAAACATTTTAGAAAGTAAATATTTCCCAGACACCAGTTTTTTGGGTTTTTTTCACAGGGACAGTGCACATCAATAGCATCTCTGCAATGCACCAGAAGGAGCTAAAAGCTATTTTCATCTGTAGTTAAAGATTGTCAACCTAAAAATCTCAAAACATCAGTTAAATACGCAATAAAAAAATACAGAAGTACATAAAAAATACTATCCATCAAAAAATAAAAAATATCTGTCTCATCATCTGGACTGAAATTATTTTAGGGTTTTACGTCATCTCAATTTTTTTAAAGATTTTTTTTGAAATAATACAAATAAAACAGGGAGGAGTCTACTATCTTGTTTGTTTTCTATGACAGTTATCATCATCTCAGTCAAACACTAAAGAGTGTGTCATTTTCTTGTCAGAAGGTAAACCAGAACACCAGAATTCTCCTCTAACATCAGATCTCCTGACTTTCAGAAGCGTCTGCTGATGTTCACTTCTGGATGGTTTTAGGATATGAAGTTATATCTTTCTGTAATAAAGAGAATGTCAAAAGAAGGACAGCAAAGTTACTCCGTCTGTCTGTCCATCCACACATCCATCCGTCTGAGAGCAGGTTGCAGGAGCAGGACGCTCAGACTTCCATCTCCCCGGTCACTTCCTCCAGATCCTCTGGGGGGACCCCGAGGCGTTCGTGGACCCCGAGGCGTTCGTGGACCCCGAGGCGTTCGTGGACCCCGAGGCGTTCGGAGGCCAACGGTGAGTCACAGTCTCTCCTGTGTCCTGAGTCTCATGGGATTTCAGAAGAGATCAGGACTCAATACACCTCTGGAACAAAGCTTTCTGTATGTCTGAATCCATGTTTTATGAAAATAAAGATGAAACTGACCCTTAGCCATTTCAAATCTCTAAATGAAGCAAAGATCTTTTCCTCCATCAGGAGCAGTAATGGATGGAAAATGATTCAAGGAATTAGAGAGACTGATGAAGAAGAGGAAACAAATGATTCATTCAGTTTCATGGTTTCAAGAATGAAAGTCTGATAGTGTAGCTGTTGTGTGGGGTCAATATTTTTCAATATCTAATTTTGTCAAAAATCTTTTTTTTTCTTCCTCCCCCAAATAACCAGCCTGTACTGAAAGAGCAGCAGATGTGTGCAAACAATTGGAGATTTACATGACAAGAAAATAGGATTATCCTTCCAACTTGCCTTCACATGACAGCTTAAGTGGAAGTCTCGTTAGAACCAAATGAGGCCGAGTTATTCAGTCAGAGTAGAGTTACACTCTCTGTCCTCAAGGGGAAAACAATAATCTTATTTTAGAGAAAACTCATCTGGTTGTGAGGAACTGATCAGACTGTGGGTGAGTTAGAGAGAAACATGGATGGATGATGGATGGATGATGGATGGATGATGGATGATGGATGGATGGATGGAGGATGGATGGATGGATGGAGGATGGATGGATGATGATTGATGGATGGATGATGGATGGATGATGGATGGATGATGGATGGATGGATGATGGATGGATGATGGATGGATGATGGATGGATGGATGGATGATGGATGGATGATAGATGGATGGATGATGGATGGATGGATGGATGATGGATGATGGATGGATGGATGATGGATGATGGATGGATGATGGATGGATGATGGATGATGGATGGATGGATGGAGGATGGATGGATGATGATTGATGGATGGATGATGGATGGATGATGGATGGATGATGGATGGATGATGGATGGATGGATGGATGGATGGATGATGGATGGATGATGGATGGATGATGGATGGATGATGGATGGATGATGGATGGATGATGGATGGATGGATGGATGATGGATGGATGATAGATGGATGGATGATGGATGGATGGATGGATGATGGATGATGGATGGATGGATGATGGATGATGGATGGATGATGGATGGATGATGGATGATGGATGGATGGATGGAGGATGGATGGATGATGATTGATGGATGGATGATGGATGGATGATGGATGGATGATGGATGGATGATGGATGGATGGATGGATGGATGGATGATGGATGGATGATGGATGGATGATGGATGGATGATGGATGGATGATGGATGGATGGATGGATGATGGATGGATGATAGATGGATGGATGATGGATGGATGGATGGATGATGGATGATGGATGGATGGATGATGGATGATGGATGATGGATGGATGATGGATGTCTGATGGATGGATGATGGATGAATGGATGATGGATGATGATGGATGGATGGATGATGGATGGATGGATGATGTACTGAGAGTAACTCTCCCATCATTCCATCGTTCTATCTGATCGTTTGTCTCCTAAACTGAATCTTCTCCCGGAGTTTTGGAATGTCAGAGGTTTTGGGAGCAGGATTCAGGTCTTGAGGTCGGAGACACGAACCATCATTACTTCTTCATAACTGCACAGGCTTTTAGCAGTGACAGATGATATACCAGCTCACTTCTGCACAATGTGCTGTAGGTGTGGATTGTGCTGTAATTGAAGGAGCTGCTGCCAGAGCCAGAGGCTCTTTAGAGTCAACATGGGAGAGCCATTACCTCCTGAAGCCAAGAGCAGAACAAGAGCGCCCAGAAGAAAGAGCTCCAGCTGGAGAAACAAGAATTATGCATTTGTAAGCTCTGTCAGGTAACATTAGCAGCACAAATGGGAGAAAGCACGCCAACAGGCCGGGATGGCGAGCCACCTGAACTGCTAATCGTCTATTATTCAGCAGGTGCAGCTGTGAATATTCACACATCTGTGCACATGCACACGTACAGTCAGTGCAGGCGGGGGGTGAAAGGGGGCGGTTTCTGTCAAAACTGGAGGACATGGCGCGCATCACGATTGTTATTCAGAAACTGGATCCAAACCTGCAGGTGACACAAGGATCCACTCAGCAATGCAAATGAGCTGGAGGAACCATCCAGTCTGTGTGGAGCCAAGAATGTTTCATTGTCTCCTTTCAAATGATTCTTTCACCAGAGGAGAAACACCCACGCCGGCTGCAGGCTCACCCATCAGATCCAAACCTTTCATTTTCAACCCCTCAAGCGTCCCACCGCCCTGCACCCGAGTATGGAGCGATGGTCTGTACGGATCTGAGCTCAGATCTGAACTGAAGCAGACGCTGCACTTCTGGATAAACTAGGACAATATGATGAATGGATGATAAAGGCTCCCGGGGGGCAGAACTATCCGGGTTAACTCCTCTGAGTACAGAAACTTTCTGTAATCATGGCTGTAATGGAAGTGAACAGAGCCGACCCGGCTGCAAACTGACCGGATCGGTCCTGACTCTGCTGATGCAGCAAACCAGCGTCCAGACCAACTGTAGCCGTGACAACAGAGCGCCGTGATGAAGCACCACGGAGCAGCGTATCTGGGTCTCACCTGCTGGCTGCTGCAGCCTCAGACGACACCAGCATCAGCAGAAGCATCAGCAGAAGCATCAGCAGAAGCATCAAAGAAAGGGTTTGATTCCTGACGGATGTGGATCAGCGGTTCTCCACAGCTCAGCAGAAGCTCTGCCACACTTGGACCCTGGAAGGACTAACCCACATGAAATGAGAGTTGAAGGCGTGACACCTGCTCCGAGTCTGCTCCTCACAGCTTCTCTCTTCATCATCATGAAATCTGCTTGTTGTTGAGTTCATGAGACAAACATCATGTCTTTATATTCCACTCTATGTGGGAACTGAAGGAAATGTGTTGCTTGAGTTCTGCTGAACTCAGAAGTAAAGATCTAATGAAGATCTGTTTAGACCCCTCCCACTCCTGCATGGAGAAAGGTAGAGGAATCCTACAGCAGAACCAGAACCAGCTCTAGCCCAGAGTAACTGTCCAGCTCAGTGGTTCAGAGGAAGAGGGGGGGTTGGTAACTTCAGGGCTGGTGTTTTGATTGCTTGTTCTCTGTTTTTTTTTCTTTTTTCTTTTGTTCCTTTGGATTTTTTTGGTTTTGTTTTGTCTTCTGGTTTCATTTCAGGTCTTTTTTTTTTGGTCTTATTGTTTTTTTTGATCTTTTTTTTTTCTTTTTGGTTGTTTTTGTCTGTACCAGAGAACGGGTCGATGCAGAAACAAACCCTGATTTATCAGCTGGGTTTGGACTGGGTTGGGCAGCAGGTGCTGGAAGGACCGGTATGTTCTGACATCATGTGACAGCTATCAGAGGTTTCTGGCTCCGTAATATTTCTGCTCAGGCCACCAGAGCTGGAAACAAAAGGAAGTGACAAGCTCAAGTCAAGAAATTAGGATGCCTGCCAGCCCCTCACTGCCAGCCAGCCATAAATGTTTCATGTGCTGCTGATATGGTAATTACGCCGTGCCGACAATGACACCTTGTGAAAGCTGGATAACAACGGCTGTCTTTCAGGCTGTGTGAGTCTGGATTCAGTCCAGCTGCTGAGCCTGAAGACCCAAACTGTCTGCTCCAAACCAGCAAGAGACAACAGAAACACAAATGTCAGACGCTACAAAGTCATAGTTGTAGGTCTCCACACTGAAGCTTTCTCCTCCTGAAATGTACATCCTGCTTCATGAGTTTAGTCCGAGGGCCCAGGTGCCCCGCGTGGCACGGACCCAGCTGGAGGATGTAGCTGAGTGGTGCTGGAGCTGGCATACTAACTGAACCAGGGTGCTTTCATGCCAGTTCAGAGGAAGGCTGGCATCAGAGGAGCTCCAGCAGCACCCAGAGTCCAAACTTTGATGTTCCTGTTGCTCTGAGCAGAATGATGACATCAGGCTTTCCTCCTTCAGATCACATTTCTAGAAAATGAAATGTGGCCAAAAAAAGGAAATGTCTCAGCGGCGGCGAGGAAGCTGTAGGAGGCTTCCACGTCTGCAGCAGCTTAATGTGTGATTGATCGAAGGTTTGGTTTCAGTCCTTACAGTCATTCTGATTCAGGGGGGGGGTATCATCACCTCTCTGCATGAAGCTGGATCTGCCCACCTTGACCGTTCCTGCCCCTCTGCTGCCCTCTCCTGGTTGCTTGTTGTATGTCTGTTGAAGGTTTGGTTAGCTTATCTTTGGGCTGTGCTGGTTTACCTGGAAAGAACTCTTCTATCTTCCTTGAAGCCAAAGTGCTGCAGTCTCAGACCCGTTCACCCTCAAACACTCGAACACTGGCATCAACCGCCCACCAGAGGCAATCTGGGGTTCAGCGTCTTGCCCAAGGACACTTCAACACATGGGCGGGAATCGAACCTCCAATCTTCCAATCCCAGGTCGACCCATAGCAACTCCCTCTCTGAACATGACCTGCTCCGGAGCATGGATTTAACCCTCGTATGGGGTCCAGATGACCCCCGACCTGAATTGATGTGTGATCCACTCCCTGACAAATGTTGATGAAGGTGGAGAGGATTTCATGTCCTTCAATCAAAAATCATGGAGAAAACAGTTCAGCGCTCTCCAATGCAGGGTCTCGATGACCCCACTCCCAACAATAACATACCTAGGGCAGCATGAGGGTTACATTGCCATGGATTCTATGTCTCAGTACAAATATGTCTTTTTTTCTTTCTTTTTTCCTTTTAACTTGTCCTGTCCAACAGCTGAGAGCCTCTAATGTCACAACAGAGGTTTATTGAGTATAAACCCCTGTTGTATTTCATACTAAACTTTATTTATATTGATTTTGTTTTTGTTTTGTTGGACCGGACGGAAAAGTAAAAGTGGGGGGTTTAGAGAAAAAACAAGATGGCAACAGAGGAAGACAACATCCTAAAACAACCAGGTCTAAATAATAATCTAGAATGGGCGGGGCCTGTCTACACACTCTGTAATTACTCACATACCTGTTGGTTGAAATATTCTCCACACATAAACTAGTCTAAATGTACAAAATTCAGCTGCAACAAACAGACTTAATCACACAAACAGACACAGAAAGTCTTTCATTCTGTCACACATTCTATTAGAGCAAAGGTGAGCTGACACCTGTGCTCAGGTGAGTGTTTATGTTTTTGCTAACGTGGATGATGATGGAATGTACAAAGGGGGAGAGCGCCCGGCCATCCCCACGCCAAGACCCCCCGGCCGGGACCGCAGTGGTGGCAGCCAAGACCCCCCAACACCCGCCATGGAGCTGCGAAGAGAATCCACCCGCCGTACAATCCCGCCAAACACCCAGACGAGGGCATGCGGGACCGCCGCAGAGGCCCCCCACACCCGAGAGCAGGAAGGCACAGGACCACAGAGAGTACAGGCCCCAGCCCAGCCAGAAGAGCAGTCCCCCCCCGCCAAGAGGTCCAACGCGAGGCCCCACCCCCGGAGAGCCCCCCAACCCCAGAAGAGCAACCCACCACCACCCAGCAGCACCAAGCATCCCCCCGCCCCACCCCAGGTACGAGTCAGAGCCCCCCAAGGGAGACCCACTCCCATGCTCCAGACAACTGCCCACCCCGCCGCGGGAGGTCCAGGGGATGGCAAGGAAGGGGCCGCCCACCCCCACCGAGGAGGGGCGCACCCACGAGAAACGGAGATCCCAGTGATGTTATCAAGGCCAGACCAGGCCCATCCACAGATGGAGTTCCTGGAGAGGCCCAGTTCTGGAGAGCAAGGACCGGAACCAGCACCACTGAGACCTGGACTCCCCCAGGCTCCGATGTGGTTTGATCCCTGTTCTAATATGTCAATTGTGATTGGATGTACTGATGTCCAACAGTCCATCAAAGCTCCATAAACAAATGAGACTGGAGCAGGAGCTTGGTTCTTATAGCTGGCAGTACGTCGGACCTGTACCGGTACATGTTGGACTCCTTTATCACTGGTTCTGTTCATAGTCTTCATGGACAGAATTTCTAGGTCCAGCCAGAGACTGGAGGGGATCTGGTTTGGAGACCACAGGATTTCTTCTCTGCTCTTTGCAGATGATGTTGTTCTGTTGGACCTCCAGCATGTATTGGAGCGGTTTGCAGAAGCAGATGAGGGTCAGCACCACTAAGTCTGAAGCCATGGTTCTGGACCGGAGAAAGGTAGTTTGTCCTCTCTCAGTGGGTGGAGTCTCCTGCCTCAGGGGGAGGAGTTTAAATATCCTGAGGTCTTGTTTGAGCGAGGGAAATTCAGAGTGTGAGATCGACAGATGGATTGGAGCGGCGTGCACGTTATACAGTCACTGCAGCGGTCTGTTGTGGTGAACAGAGAGCTGATCCAGAAAGCAAAGCTCCCAATTTACCAATTGATCTTCGTTCCAGGCCTCACCTATGGTCATGAGCTCTGGGTCATGACTGAAAGAACGAGATCCCGACTACAAGCGGCTGAAACAAGTTTTCTCCGGAGGGTGGATGGACGCTCCCTTAGAGATAGGAGGAGAAGCTCGATCACTCGAGAGAGAGCTCGGAGTGGAGCCGCTTCTCTTCCACATCTAGAGGAACCAGTTGAAGTGGATCAGGAATCTGGTCTGAATGTCTCCTGGAGGCCTCCCTCTCCAGGGAGGCGTCCACCCACTGAGCGTGTCCCAGTGGGCAGAGACCCTGGAGAAGACCAGGACACTCTGGAGAGACTATGTCTCTCAGCTGGTCTGGGAAGATCTCGGGGTCCCCCAGAGGACCTGGAGGAAGTGACCGGGGAGAGGGAAGTCTGGGAGTCTTTGCTTAGACTGCTGCCCCGCTACCTGGTCCATGGATAGATGGTTAGAAACGTTCATGTAATAAAATATTAATGGTAAAGTCCTACAGAACAGTCAACTGACTATACTGCACTGTATTCATTGAGTACTGTAGTTTTCTGGTGAGAGTATGATGATGGATGCTACTGTACCTGCTCAAATCTTTGCCCAGCCTCCCTCATTGTTGGACCATAGTTGACCTCATGATCAAGCAGTGGCTCAGGTCCTATCAGAGATCAGAAGAGCAGACCTGTTGTCCTTCTGGCTAGTGCTCTGATGGCTGAGTGTAAATCAGATGGAAGGGTGTTTCCCTGTGTGACGAGTCCGTCTGCAGATTTGAATGGAAGTCTGTCCCTTGAGAAAACAAGATATTTCTTTAGAAAAGTGTGTGTAGTATTGTGAAAGTGTGTTTTACTGCTGGAGTTGTGCCTGTGGTTCAGCAGAAGTGGTGTGGATGTTGGTGAGCGTTCATGTTGTGGTCATTGTGTCTCAGTGAGTGAATGGATCTGCGTGTGGTCTGACAGTGACATCTGCTGGGCAAGTTCAGCACACGCTACTCCAACATACATGTCATCAGATAATCCTTAGTGATCTTTCTTATCTGTCTTGATCATAGCAAGCGCGTGCTGGGTCCAAGATGGCTGCTGCTGAAATCCAACTAATATCAACTGAATCCTGCTCAAATATTCATCAACTTCTCTATCGTGGATTGATCAGACTCTAGGGAGCATCATTTTGATATTCTTTTGTTGGCAAGTGGCACGTGTGCTAAAGGGAGGCCTTGAACATTTTGGGCCTCTAAACCCTCACCAGAGGCTATCATCTCACCTGAGGAGTTAACCACCATGCCACAGGTGTGTGAAGTGCTAGAACAGCAAAAAGACTTTTATAAAACTCTTCTTGAGCAGCAGGAAGGGAGTTTCAAAACATGTCTTCAGGTGTTTGTGGATTCCTCAAATAAAAGAATTGATGATATGGCGAGGCAAATGTATGACTTCAAACAAAGTCTGGAAATGATTCAAAAAGAGTTTGACGACCACAAAATATCATCCTCTGCTTTGTCAAAGAGCTGCAATGATTTGGACAAAGTCTGTCAAAATGTTCTTGCATTCTCTGACAAGACGGAACGTTTGGAGGGTCAATCAAGACGCAACAATATTGGTATAGAGGGCATCAAGGAGTCAGGAAAAGAAAATGTGACTGATTGTGAAGAGAAAGTAAGAAAAGCCCGAGGATCATGGAGTTTATGTCAGTTACTAAACAGTTGATCGGAGGATCATCAGTGATCGTGATATCCACACAGAGAGGAAAGATTTAATTAAACCTCAAGAATTGTGATGAAAAAATGTTTAACAAAGATGAAATGAATTCTTAACATTTATCAAATCTACCAAATATGCATTTTTATATACAAGATTATGTTTAATAGAGTCAAATCCTTCTACTTTAAAGCTAATGCAGAACTCCATCACTGTGACAAAATGTGTCACATCTAGAGGTCAGTTTTGTCTATGATTTAGAGGCTGTAACTTGTGGAGTCGGTTTTCACACCTTGCAAACAAAGAAATATCAGAATTATCATTTATAAAAAAATTATCTGATGCTTCACTGATTTTAGCTTTTTTTTCTTTTTTTGTTGTGTTTTAATGTATTCTTGTTAATATGTGTCTCATGTGATTGTATGCACAGCTGTTGTTGGAACTGATTATTGTTTTGTTGGGTGGAGGCAAACATACAAACCCTTTGGGGTTTTTTGCCTCTTCCTGCACTTATTCTATTTGAAAAAGTTTCTTTGAGTCACATACAAATGCTGTTTATGTGCAAACAACAAATAAATAAAAATCAAATAAATAAGATCTAGTATATGTACACAGCAAGGATCACAGAATACTCGAACATTTCAAATCTAGCTCCAAAACCAGAGAAGGTAGAAGATAAAATGGGAACACCTCAGAGGTGGACCTGCACCCAGGCAGCTCCACCCTCCTCTGCAAGATCTACCAGCCGGCCTGTTCTCCTGATCCTGGATCAGGTTGATTCAACCAGAACGTAGAAACATCTACGTCAGCTGATCAGCAGCGAGAGATGCGGTCACATGACTGGGTTCAGTAATCACACCTGCAGAAAGGTGAACATCAGAGAGAGCCAGACTGATTGGTGAACAGGTGCGCCTCATCCTCAGCACATTCTGGAACCAACAGCACTGTAAATACTGTAGAAAGAAAACGTAGGTTCAAACAATGATATTATCTGACTCATAAACTGTAAAAAGAAAAACACAACTCTTAGAAACAGTTCCAATGAAAAAAACATTTCAGTGTACAGTTTCTATTTGTTTTGTTTGGTTTTTAATGATGCGCCTTTTTTTAGTCCCGCGCAATGAATGGGCCGACGGTCTCTTTGAAGGTCCAACCGAAAACTCCCAAGGCGTTTGTCCATAATGAAATTAGCCCCGCCCCCCAAGAGAAAAAGACACCCACCCCACCCCCACCCCCCGTCCAATTTCTGGTACTCCAGTTTAGGAAAAAATATTTGGGTACCCAGTATTTCAATGTATTTATTTAAAAGGGACAGGACAAAAACATTGCTACTCTTTCAAATGTAACCGGTGCCGTGTCACAGGCCTCAAGCTGACAGCTAATTTGCAGACCAGGTCCCTGAGAATACACAAAAAACAGCAAACAACAAAGAGACAAACATCAACACAAAATACATTTAATCCAGAACAAACAACAACAGGGATCTAATGTTCACAGGCTTGATTGGACTTCAGTCATTGTTTTAC
Source organism: Oryzias javanicus (assembly GCA_003999625.1). Taxonomy (NCBI): domain Eukaryota; kingdom Metazoa; phylum Chordata; class Actinopteri; order Beloniformes; family Adrianichthyidae; genus Oryzias; species Oryzias javanicus. The sequence continues at coordinate 37,070,063 of CM012453.1, read as the reverse complement.
TTTACAAGTAAATAGTTTTAGATCTGGGAGAGCTTTTATTTTGAAGGATCTGGTGTTCCAGATCTGTGGAGCTTTTACTGTGAAGGAGCTTTGACCAAATGTTGTCCTGCATTTATCCGGTCTGCAGCTCCTCCTGTCCTAACTCCTCTGGATTTATATCTTAATCATGTTGCTTAAGAGTTTAAATTCATTTAAAAAAAGAATACTTTATAACATTTTCTAAACTTAATAAATAATGTTTTTCTAAAATCATACAGTGGTGCCATTTCATTGGCTTTTGGTCCAGCACTTTTAAAGCTTGATTAAAAAGAGAAACCACACCTTTCATTGATGACTGATTGATCTGGCTCCAGACAACAAGACAGTTAGATAAAATCATTGCATGAAAATATAATTTAGCAGCATTTATTGAAATACAAAACCTTAAAAGACGGAAACAGTTCAAATTAGTCCGGATGGTTTTTGTTATTTTCTTTATATGAGCATCATATTTTGGATGTGAGTCTAAAACCACTCCCAGATATTTAAATTCATCCATTTTTGGTTGACTATTAATTTGTTTCTCAAAGTTATCTGTGAGTTTTGTTCATAAAGAAAAACACATTGAAACAGTTTTGGAGCAATTTAAAGCTAAACAGTTATCTTTAAGCCACTGAGAGACTCTGACCATCTGCCTGTTCAACAGCTCTGCAGCCTTCTCTGGAGTCTTTGCTGAGACATAGATGACAGCGTCATCAGCATACAGCTGGCACTCAGCCTCTGTGCAGATGTTTGGGAGTTCATTGATGTAAAGGCAGAACAGCAGTGGACCCAGGATTGAACCTTGTGGAATGCCCATTTTATATTCTCTAACAGATATGATGTAAACCAGCTGAGAGCTTGTTGAGAAAATTGTACTTGTTTTAGTTTATGCAGAATCATGTCATGGTTGACGGTATCAAAGGCCTTTCTAAGGTCCAAAAATACTGCTTCAACCACATACCCCTGGTCCAAGTCATTTTTTATGGAGTCCGTTCAGAAACAGGTGGCCAATTCAGTTGAATATTTTTGTATTTTCTATTACCTTTGAAATAATTGGAAGGATAGAAATTGGTCTGTAGTTACAGGGTTGGCCAGGGTCTCCAGATTTGAAGATTGGACTTATAAGACCTTGTTTTAATTTTTGGGGAAATTCTCCACTGGGAACTGACAGGTGGGTTATAGGAGCTGTTAGTGTATCTTTGTGGTTTTTAATAATGTCAGAGTCTAATCCAAATACATCTTTGGCCTTGGAATGTTTTAGGTTATTGATTATTTGTTTAACATTAGTCTGTGTAATATAAAATGTATTTGCTGTGCAGCTCAGCTGCATTTTGGGGAGTTCCAGTGGCTTAAAACATGCTGCTATTTGCTCCACAGATGCCACAAAGTAGGTATTAAATGAGTTGGCAATTTCTTTAGGCTCAGTGCACATCATCCCATTAATACTTAGTTTAGTTGGACCTTTATGGGCTGGATCAGTGTCTTGTCTGGTTAATCTATGTATGTGCTTCCAAAGACAGGAGCTATTGCTGCCAGATTCTTCCATCAAATGCATGAAATAAGCTGTTTTAGCTTTTCTTATTTCATTTACTACTTTATTTCTAAGATTTTTGAAAATTGCATTATCAGTATAATGTTTTGTTGCAATTGATTTCTTAAGTGCAATATCCCTTTTTTTCATCAGTAGATATATGTCATTGTTAATCCAAATACTGTGTAATAATAATATTAATATTAATATATACTGACAGGACTGAAAGTAGAATATCTGAAGAATAGAAAAAAGAACTGGCGGGCCGCTTCGTCCGGACGATTCGACACGCTCCCGTTTCCAGATGTAACGATCCACTTGTTCAGATCTCTGTGGATCCTCCGTCCCATCACTGCTCCAAAGGGATCTTGGGTAAAATCCAGTGTGCAAAGAACGTTTCTGATCTTCTGCTGCAGGAAGAGGAGATGCAGCCGCAGCGGATGGTGCGTTTTCCGCCCTCTACCCCCTTTGTGCACCTGTACCGGCCCCGTTTAATCACCTTAGGGCGGGTTCGCCACCCGCCAGGTCAACAGTCCACACCCAGAAAACATGTGTAACACTAACACATCAACAAAGTAAGCAGAATACACATGGATAACATAAAAAAAACACGTGAACATGTGGAAGATACGGAGCCCCTAAAGAGATATCAGGAAAAGAATCAATTACTAACTGGTGAGAGTATTGATTTTTTAACTATAATTTTTTTTTCCCGATGTCGCTTTAGGGCAGGGGTGTCAAACTCTGTTTGGTCCAGGCCGCATTCCACCGTCTGACCTGAAGTGGACCGGACCAGAACCATAACAGAAACATCATCTTCTTATCTGTAGTTTTGTTTTTCTCTTGGTTGTAAAAACTCCCTCCAACAACCAGAATCTCTTCTTAGAGTCCACTGCAATAAATAAATGAAACAGTTTATTCAGTTTTCTACAGACTGAATGTTTTACATCTGATGTTAAATCAATCCTGATAGTAAACTCAATCAAAAATATAAATGTTTAAATCAATGAAACTGAAACTGAATGAACTAAATGTTCCTGTTGACATTCTCTGTTTGTTCTCTGTGCTTCAGTTTGATTCACATGTTGTTCTTTTCCACTCCCCTCTGGAAGACAGGTGTACAGGTGTGCTACATGTGCATATGATCAAGGTGGACATGAACACCTGGAGAACGTGGAAACAGGAAGTCTATGGAGCTACTTTGGGGCGGTAAAAACTACAAACCCAGATAAAGCTTTTTTCAAAATAATATTGGTGTTTGGCCAAAAAAAGTCAAATGTCCAAAACTTTTTGCTCTTCTAAAATGAACGGAATTATTTTCAGCTTCAAGTTTTTGAGGTTTCAAAACTCAACATTTCAATTTAAAAACTTTTGTTTTTAGTTTCATTTTTAAATTCAATTTATTTATTTTATTTTATTTTTTTAAATTAGACATTTTAGTAAGAATTTATGGCCCCTTTGGGGCGGGGCTAAGTTGGATGAGGGTGGTGCATTCACGGACCGTCAGAACATGAGTCTGTTCTGTCTTTAGTCTCAGGTTCCAGACAGTGGTGGAGTGGACCGCCATGCGGTTCTGACCTGGCTGGTGTTCACACACCTTCAGCTGTTCTCCTGTTGATGAGCGTAGGGGGCGGGGCTTAACCTCGGCTGAACCAATCAGGTCCAGATTCTAGAGATCTGAGCGTTTATTTTCCTTCTGGGTTCAGACCCGGGGCAGCCAATCAGCATGCGGCGTCAGGAGACGGGCAGCGGACTGGTCCAATCGGAGACCCGGGAGAGGAACCGCCCCTCAGCTCGCAGCCAATCAGAGGAGAGCAGTAATCACTCATTCATTCCGTGACAAAGGCTGCTGACGCAGTTCCCGCACGTCCAGATCTCCAGGGTTCTGGTCCTGACGCGTCGCGGGTTCGATTCCCGCGCAGGCTTCACAGAGGGGAGGGGGCCGGATGACGGATCGCTGCGCCCCCTGACGTAGATGCCGTTCCGGTTGGAGGACCAGCAGCCGCCATGCCGCAGCCCAAGTCCCGAAAGATCGCCGTCCTCGGGTACCGGTCCGTGGGTGAGTGGTCCGGGCGGGTCCGGGGCTCCACGGCGGGCCCGCGGCTGTCTGGCGCCGTCAGCATCCGCGGAGGCCCGCGGCGCACGCGCCCGCTCATTATGGGATGTAGAGGTGATGCTGTGTCTGCTCCGCAGGGAAGTCTTCTCTGACCATCCAGTTCGTGGAGGGTCAGTTCGTGGACTCCTACGACCCCACCATAGAGAACAGTGAGTGTCTGGACCTTCAGAACCGCATATGGGGGAGGGAGGGAGGGGGTTCTCATGCGGGTCTGCGGTCCCGCAGCAGATTCAGGTACATTTTGTTCCGCTGGGACCCCCCATTCATATGGGGGGAGGGGGGGTTAGTGGACGAAAGTGTTTGGTTTCCATGGAGACAGAGCAGCAGGATGAGAACATCAGGATCATTGAAGTGGATTGAAATGATCCGGTAAAAAGTATTCAGTCGGTCACCATGTGTTGATCAGATCTGCTCTGGGATTTCTCCTACATGAGCTCTCAGGGTCAGAAGGAGGGACAGAAACTCATGATGCTAAATAAACATCTGCAGAGGATCTGTGGTGGTCATGAGAGGTCAAAGGTTTCCTCTCTGTTCTGGTCCATTCCTCCAAGCAGATCTCCTCTAGAGCTGTGAAGTCACCGGACACTTTATTTTACAAAGAAAAACTATTATTTTATGAACTGAGATGATGTTGAGTGCAGAGAGAGGACAGAGCTGGGAGAAGAGTGTCCGTCAGTCCTCTGAGGTCTGAAGAGGACGGTGTGAGCTCGTCTGTCCACTGACGTAAACTCAGAGCTGCTGAGGAGCCATGGACCGACAGGACAGAGAACTCTCATCAACCGTGATGAGCTTCTGTCCTCATTCTGCCTCCGGCGAGTAATTTGAGAGGAAATCAGAACGAAAACAGCCTGAAAACCAGAGGCTTTGTCGCATGTATCCTAGCATTAGCATCTAGCATTAGCATCTAGCATTAGCGTCGTAGCATTGGTGTCATACCATTAGCACGTGACATTAGCATCTTAGCATTGGCGTCGTAGCATTGGTGTCATACCATTAGCACCATAACGTTAGCATCTTAGCTTTAGCGCCATAACATTAGAACAGAAACCATCAAACCTTTAGTTCATGTTGGCGCCGCCGTCATCAAACCTTTAGTTCATGTTGGCGCCGCCGTCATCAAACCTTTAGTTAAAGTCGTCCTCAAGCGACTTTGATCACCGGCTGCTGCAACAGCTACCACAACGAGGAGAGCTGATCATGACACTGAAGAGAAATTTTGAAGCCGATCTGGCTGAGCTGAAGACCGCATTAGCTAACATCGAAGCTAAGCTAACCCCTGCCCTGCTGACAGATGCTAAGCTAACGGCTGTGCTCCAGCTGGAGGCTAAACTATCGCCGCTGCTGCATCTTGTGGAAGAATTCCGCCAAGAAAAGGCACGCAACGAACAACGGGACAATCGCCAAGATCTGATGGAAAGAAGGATGCATGACTTGGTCCAACAAGCACGGATGAATAATGTGATTCTCACGGGACTCCAACTACAGCCCAGGGCGCGGCCTGGTGCTACCGGCGCTAGCATGGATGCTAACGGAGCTGCTGATGCGACCGTGGAGGATCAAGTTCAAATGTTTTTAATGTCTAAAGGAATCTCTTTGGACCTGGAAACGGTCGAAGTCTGCCATCCGCTTCCCCGGAGAAAGACCACGGATAAACCAGCGATCCTGATCAGGTTCGTGAATCGAAAACATAAGACTGCTCTGATGAAACAACGTAAACAACTTAAGGACACTAAAGTGTACCTTAACGAGCATTTATGCAAATATAACGCTGATCTGGCAAAGCACGCGAGGGTCCTACGTTCCAAACGACAGATCCAGTCCACATGGGTTATGAACGCCAGAATTTTTGTCAAACCACTCGGACCACCGGACCTGACGAAGCCTCTGGAAATAAGATCCATGAAAGACTTTGAGAACTGTGGGATTACGCATGTTTGAACCTCTAATTCAAGCAAAATGTGAATTGTGGACTCATGAAACCGTCTGAACCGTTGAATACGAACTCTGACCCGATTCTGAAGAACTCGAGCTCAATTCCCTTGAAATGAGACCTTCACAGTCTCTCAGTCAAAACAATGAAGATGGTTTACGTGGCCTTAAACCTGTTCCTAAACAAAGATGTAGCTCTGGTCTGAATACAATCTGCTCAAACTGTCTCTTAATGAGAATATTTTGAAGTTTTCCATTAATAAATCATGATTTTTTACTTGGCACTTTTTCATTATAATAATCGTTCTTTGATAAATGCAATCTGCTCAAATTGTCTTTTTTAATATAAGAATATTTTGATATATTTTCCTGCAGTAACAAATGAAGTTGATTACTACTGATATTTTTTGAATCTTTAATGAGAATATTTAAATTACTGTTGATGATTAATATAAATGATTTGTCTATGGATGTTTTTGAAATTCTATTACATCACTGATATTATTGATCTTTCATCACCTGAAACTATATTGATATTTTGATTTTAAATCCTGAACCGGATATTGATTATTCATGTAGAGAAAATGGTCGAGTCGGGTGAGGATTATATAATTCACTTCCTTCCCACCCCCTTTCAAGCGATCTATTTGTGATTTATTATGTGATGTTATTCCATGTATTATAACCTGATTGCTTGAAATAAACCATTTCATTCATTTATTCATTATTGAAACCATTGATCCATTGATTCATCAAACTTTCTCAACCCGCTTGTTCCTGGTCGGGGTCTCGGGCTCACTGGATCCTATCCCAGCTGCTTTTGGGTAAAGTTGAGGCTGGAACAAAAGTAATTCTGAAGTCAAGAACATTTTCTATACGGCTGCAGTCAGGAAACACAGCAGAGACTGACGATACTCTCAGAGGCAGAGGGCGGAGTCGAGAGTCTGCCTGGTGGAGCTCATGGTAGAACATGAGGAGTGCACGTATGCAGGGATTCAACCTGCTTCCAGGTCTGAGTCCATGCTCACCTGTAGGTTCAGGTGAGATCTGCAGGCTGGGGAGTCTGCACTGAATCCTCTCAAATGTTAGCAGAAAAAAAGACTTTCCACTGAAGAGAATCTACTTCATTTCAGTGATTCATTCTTTGTTTTCTGCCGTTTCACAGCATTTACTAAAATGATCACAATAAACGGACAGGAGTACCACCTCCAGCTGGTGGACACGGCGGGTCAGGTACGAGCGGCGGCCCTGCTCATCTGTTCAGTGTGTTGGAGTTTGTTATATTTGTGTATTTTCTTCACATGTTTCAGGATGAGTACTCCATCTTCCCGCAGACTTACTCCATAGACATCAACGGTTACATTCTGGTCTACTCTGTAACCTCTAATAAAAGGTACAGGCTCTATGTCTCCTTACGGCTGAACGTCTCCGAATGACAAAGTCTCTTCTGCCTCTTTCAGCTTTGAAGTTGTTCAAGTTATCCATGAAAAACTCTTGGATATGGTGGGAAAAGTTCAGTGAGTATTGTCTTTTTCTCACTGTTGAGTATTTGTAATCAATTCTTTCATCGGACTCTGTCCTCCTGCAGAGTTCCCATCATGCTCGTTGGTAATAAGAACGACCTGCACATGGAGCGGTACGTCCTGACTCGAACAGGTTTACCTTAGACGTTCCTGCTGAGGCTTCAGGGCTTCAGGGCTTCAGGGCCTGCCTTCAGTCTTTGTAAATGTTGAGTTTTCTCTGAAATACAACCGCACAGCAAATGTCAGCCTTTGTCTTCAGGGTCATCAGCTGTGAGGAGGGAAAAGCGCTGGCTGAGTCCTGGAACGCCGCCTTCATGGAGTCCTCCGCTAAAGAGAACCAGGTGATGCAAGCTCACGCCTCCTACAGGTTCTGGTTTCATCAGAACTATTCTGTCACCTTTTGACCTCAGAACCAGAACCAAGCCTGTCAGGCTGCGAGTTTGTGTCTGTCTGCTGTTATCCTTTAAAGGGTAACAAACTGTCGACCTCTCTAAACGAGGCTTTAAAGCTGCTGTCTGTTGGTCATTGACCCCACCGACTGGATTGTCACATCTGGGCCGTGTGCAGAGGCAGCCTCGTCTGCTCTGTTTGGTTTTCCTTTTAAGACTTGGAGAACTCGGACTCCCGTCGGCCTGGTTTCGGTTTCATGTCTGAGCTGCTGCAGTTACAGGACAGGACAACCGTCGGTCCAGCAGTTGGTTCCCTCTAATGGTTCTGGTCCGTTCAGCTGACCTTTAGGGTCTTGAGCTTGGAGAGATGTAAAGAAGCTCCGCCCACAGCCTGAAGTCTGGGAGTCTTCCAGGTGATGAAGCAGCTTTAGGAACTGCATGGGTTCTGCTCTGGAGGTTCTGCTCTGGAGGTTCTGCTCTGGAGGTTCTGCTCTGGAGGTTCTGCTCTGGAGGTTCCAGATTTAACCTGCTGGATTCTCCGAATGTCTCAGAACACGAGCAGAACTCCTGCTGGAGAGATTTCACTCCCCAGGTGAGATGGGACAACGTGGACCATCATGACGTCCATACCGGCCTCTGGAACCGGCGTCTGAGTGACCACGACCATCTAACAGTCTGTAGAAACGCCGGTTTACTTTAGTCTTGGGATCAAGGTATAAACCAGACATTCACTGAACAGAAGCTGAAAGTTCAAGCAGCTGAACTTCTGACTGCTCCAATACCAAACAGCTGAACTTTGATCAGCCAAAGAGCGGGATTTGGTTGTGACGAATCAGTAGAGTGATTTATAACAAGAGAGCAGGAGTGTATTCTATGTAAAATACAGAAACAAACAAACAGAAGTCTACTTACATAAACACAAAGATTCACAAATATCAACAGTTTGAGAGACTTTGTTAGTGGAGTGTGATACAGATTTATCTTTAAGGAATGGACAAAAACAGTGTTTCATGATTACATTTATGAATACATTTCACAAGAAGACTTCATAAATTACCTATAAAATCTTAATGTGCTGTTTTGAGTTTCTGAAGTCACAAAATAATCCTCTTTGCCATCAGAGATATTGTCCTTTTTGATTTACAGAAGTTTGAAAATCGATCGTGAAGTAGAGATTAATCACTGAGATTTGTAAATTCTTTGACATCAAGTCTTTCATACACGGATTAGAGCTGGAGTCAGATTTACACTCTGCCAGCTGTGCTGATGGAGATGTGCCAATAAACAGTAGAAGAAGAAGAAGCCTCTCCTTGCGTGTCTGGAGTGAACGCGCCTCAGAGGGAAGCAGCTGTTGAGTGGACCAAACAGTGCAGTGTGAAAGCTCTGAAGCTCTGTTCCTGTGTAGAAGTTCTACATGTGTGCAGAGGAACCACAAACTGGATCTCTGCTTCAGTCTGCTCCAGGCCGACTAATGGCAGACTCTGCTTCAGCCCGAGCTCAAACTCCATCACCTCCTTAGACTAGAAGATCCTGGAAGAGGAAGCTCGATCTTCCTCCTCACTGATTTCCTCAGAAGATTCAGGTTTCTACACTAGAACCTCTTCTAGCCATTAGAGATGTCCTGATCACATGACCGGAAACCGGGCCCGATCGCGTGGTTGATGACTGGATTGAAGTCGGAAGTGGTCCCCCGATCAGTGTTGGATATTTCATTTATTCCTGTTATGATCAGCTATTTATATTTCAATCTTATTATTCCAGATAAATACTCCTCTAAAAGTCTGCATATCATCACAAAATGTTATTCCTGGAAAACGCAGCAGAAAACAGCATCAGCTCCAGCAGGAGGCAATAAAAACCTTCAGTCAAGCTAGCGAGGTGATCACAGATCCAGACTTCCAGGATCAATAACCCATATTTATCCAGAATATTAATCTTTGAAATATAAAGTGCTGATGCTGATCATTAGAGCTGGGCTATATGACGACATCGTGTAGGCGATAGAAAAGTGTCCATCATAGCATGTTTCCTCGATCGTTTATATCATCTCTAAGCTAATTTGATCAATTATTGGGCCAAATAGATCATTAAATATCCCGACACAACGGTGCAGGGGTCGCCTCGTCAGTGTGTAAAAAAATATGTATAAAAGTGAAAATAAAGACAAATTGAAAAGATATTCTTCATAGAGAAACTCCATTTACGTTCTTTGATTCTCACGTGCACGGGTTTTACGACATACTTGACGCTACGTAACACGAGTGCAGAATGACGGCGGAGACACAGACGCATGCAGCCCAGGAAGAATGAAGCAAAAGACAGACGACTGTGATCTGGAGGCATTTGGAATTCAAGACGTCCAAGGGTGAGCAGAAGCCGGTAGCATGTAAACAAGCTAGGAGGCTAATCCCGCGCCGATGCTAACACAAACAAACCTGCCGTCACTCAAGAAAAGTCCACAAAAATGATCATATCACATTAATAAGAGATAAACCAAAGTTGTGGAATGAAACAAGTATCCAATCACTCGCATTCTCACCATCTGCTCTCAAAATATGAGTCTGAAAATCTGCAACATTCAAATCGCTGATTCATGATAGTTATAAATACTGAAGAGTGTCATAAAATATTGACTGCTCTGGAATACAGAATAATGTTAGATTTTAAAGCCAAATGTGCTGCACGGCTGTCACCAGAAGTCAACAAATCTTCTATAAAAATGTCGGTAAAACTAGCAAATGCTTCTCGTTCTGCCCACTGATGTAAGTTCTGAGAAAAAAAAATACCCTAAACATATTCAACATATTCAACAGTTGATGCGATTGACGTCATTCTAGTAGAATTGGGAACAAAAATGTGTTTTGGGATTAAAAAATGTTTTTCATTAAATTTTTTTCTCAGATTCTGTCTAAATGCTTTTGATTTTTGGAACAAATCTGTTTTCATTCGATTTATTTTGCTGCACTAAAATGTTTTCTTTTTCAATTGTGACTCTTCAGTTATCAGTAACTTAAAATAGTCAGAAAAGGAAGCTATGACATTTTTTTCAGAGAACCCATGCTAGCTCATGCTAACCCATACTAGCCCATGCTAACCCATGCTAGCTCATGCTAACCCATACTCGCCCATGCTAGCCCTAGCTCATGCTAGCCCATGCTAACCCATAAAAAAACCCATACTAACCCATGCTAGCCAATGCTAACCCCTACTAGCTCATGCTAACCCATACTAGCCCATGCTACCCCATACTAGCTCATGCTAACCCATACTAGCTCATGCTAGCCCATACTAGCTCATGTTAACCCATACTAGGTCATGCTACCCCATGCTAACCCATACTAGCTCATGCTAACCAATACTAGCTCATGCTAGCCCATACTAGCTCATGTTAACCCATACTAGCTCATACTAGCTCATGCTAACCCATACTAGCTCATGCTAACCAATACTAGCTCATGCTAGCCCATACTAGCTCATGTTAACCCATACTAGCTCATGCTAGCCCATGCTAACCCATGCTAGCTCATGCTAACCAATACTAGCTCATGCTAGCCCATACTAGCTCATGCTAGCTCATGCTAACCCATACTAGCCCATGCTACCCCATACTAGCTCATGTTAACCCATACTAGCTCATGCTAGCTCATGCTAACCCATACTAGCTCATGCTAACCCATACTAGCTCATGCTAACCCATACTAGCTCATGCTAACCCATACTAGCCCATGCTAACCCATACTAGCTCATGCTAACCCATGCTAGCCCATGCTAACCCATACTAACGCATGCTAGCTCATGCTAACCCATACTAGCCCATGCTAACCCATACTAGCCCATGCTAACCCATACTAGCTCATGCTAACCCATACTAACTCATGCTAACCCATACTAGCTCATGCTAGCCCATGCTAACCCACACTAGCTCATGCTAACCCATACTAGCCCATGCTAACCCATACTAGCTCATGCTAACCAATACTAGCCCATGCTAACCCATACTAAAGCATGCTAGCTCATGCTAACCCATACTAGCCCATGCTAACCCATACTAGCTCATGCTAGCCCATGCTAACCCATTCTAGCCCATGCTAACCAATACTAGCCCATGCTAACCCCTACTAGCTCATACTAACCCATGCTAACCCATACTAGCCCATGCTAACCCCTACTAGCTCATGCTAACCCATACTAACCCATGCTAACCCATACTAATCCATGCTAACCCATGCTAGCTCATGCTAACCCATACTAACCCATGCTAACCCATTCTAATCCATGCTAACCCATGCTAGCTCATGCTAACCCATGCTAGCTCATGCTAACCCATACTAGCTCATGCTAGCTCATGCTAACCCATACTAGCCCATGCTAACCCATACTAGCCCTTGCTAACCCATACTAGCTCATACTAGCCCATGCTAACCCATGCTAACCCACACTAGCTCATGCTAACTCATACTTAAAGTCTAGTATTCAGATCCCTGGATGTGTGAACGAATCTCTCCACATTAGCTGCAGAAGAAGTTTGGGTCCCATTCGATGGTTTAACCTCCCAATCCAACTCCTTCATGCTGAATGTCAAACATTTATGTAATATTAACATTACTGTTGTTTGTTAAGCATAACGATGAAACTCTCATGTTCAAATTCTTAGATTATTAGAGTTGTGTATGTAGGAGGATTAGGAGAAAACATGGAAGTTTCAGCATAAAAATCCTGGATTTGTGGTAACAGACGGTGTTTCGTCTTTCCTGTCACCCCTCCCTTCATCACTGGAGGTCTGAGGTGTGGTGAGCGTGACGGCGTTTCCTTCTGTTCTCAGACGGCGGTGGAAGTTTTCCGGAGGATGATCCTGGAAGCAGAAAAGATGGACGGCAGCGTGCAGCCGGGGAAAACCTCCTGCACTGTGATGTAGAGCCGTCCAATCAACACGCAGGACACTGCGCTGGGATATCCCGTTACTTGAAGGCGAGCCGCCAGCCCTCCCCTCCGCTGACTCCTCCCACAGAGTCCCAATGCCCAATAGTGTCTCTCAGCCCACTGCTATTTATCAGTGTTCACCTGTGTCATGGTCAGCGTTTGTTTGGTGAGATGGGGGGTGCGTGGAGTGGCTCATATTACCCACAATCCCTCAGTTCTGTGCTTTGGGCGGATGCAGAAGGATCAGATGTTCTGATGCGTCTGCATCCGCCCAGACGCTCTTTTTCTACGCCCCCGACCCATTTTCTAAAGTTCAAGATGTTGTACAAACTGTTTCTGATTGTAACCATTAAAGTGAGACGTGGTTCTGTAGGCGGGTGTTATTGTGATGGAGGACGGAGGCTCCGCCCCCTCATCCTGAAGCCTTTATTGACATCCTGCAGGATCACAGCGTGTTGCACATGTCCTCGCTGCAGCAGCTGATCTGGATGTACGCGTTCATCTGCAGCATGCGGCAGTCGGACAGAGCCATGCACTTCTGGTACCGCCCGTCTGTGGGGGGGGGGGGGGGGTGAGGGGGGGACACACAGGTTCAGACCGCGACGTCACGGTTCAGACCGCGACGTCACGGTTCAGCGCCAGCCGACTGACGGGAAAACTCACACGGCGCTCTGAGGAAGGAGGCGGCGGCGCAGGCGTCCTTCCCCGCCTTACACGTCTCCACGGACAGGCGGCAGCCCTCCCCCGCCTTCGTGGGGGTGCAGCGGTGGCAGTTCAGAGCCTCACCTGCCCCCCCCAGCAGAAAAGGTCACATGTTTGACGTGAGAGACGGCGGCGCTGCGGGGACTCACCGGCGGCACACAGCAGGGCGAGGGCGGACACGACCAGCAGCAGCTTCATGTTCCAGACACTGACGCCGTTTGAATTCAATAAACTTTATTGATAAGATCCTGTCAGACGACGACAGTCACGGTTAAGAGAATCAAGATATCAGAAGGATTGAAGAGAAGCAGACTCACCAGCAGACACGGGTTTCTTCTTCTGTCGACGCTCCGCAGAGGAACTTTGGACTTTGTCTAGTTCAGAGGTCAAGTTCCCATCATCATGCTCAGCCCCCCCCCCCCCCCCCCCCAGAGGTTTCTGTATGTGTTTGCTCACGAATGTTTGCTCTTTCTGGATTATGACCCGACTCACGGGATCATCCCCCCCATGCAGAAGCTCCTCCTCCAGAGAGGACGGCGCCTCAGAACCCGTTGAGGTTTCTGCAGACCCTTTGGGTCGGGGGGGGGGGGATTTCTGAGATGCCTGAGGTCCAGCAGCAAACGTTGAGTTGATGGTGCTTCTCTCCACGCTCACCTGGCTGTTGCTGATGCCTGATTGGCTGGTCCTGACCTCTGACCTCTGCTGGAGCTGTTGTCTCACCTGGACCCGGTGCCGTCCACGTGAGCGCTCAATCAAAGCAGAATCTGGTCCGTTGCTTTGTTTCAAACTCCGATATCAGCAGCGGCTCATCCAGGGGAATCTGCACACGTGGCAGAACGTCTAACCCCCCCATTGTGGCGCTGTTGTTGTTCCCGCCCCCCAAACTGCTGCTCTGTCTGTATAAATCTGCCAGTCCAAGTTTCTCCTCTTGGACTGCGAGGAGTTTGGAGGAGTTTGGAGGAGTTTGGAGGAGCCGCGGGTGGAAATGTCTCAGTACTCAGGAAAGGTGAGTACGGCAGCAGAAGTATTATGGTCTGGCAGCAGGCTCTTTCCTCAGACGGACTCTTCCTCCGTGGAACCAGATCGTCCTCTACGAGGGGAAAAGCTTCACGGGGAGGAAGCTGGAGCTCTGCAGCGAATGCGACAACTTCCAGGACCGCGGCTTCATGAACCGGGTCAACTCGGCCAGCGTGGAGAGCGGCGCCTTCGTCTGCTTCCACCACCCGGACTTCAAGGGTCAGCAGTACATCCTGGAGCACGGGGAGTACCCCGAATTCCAGCGCTGGAACGGCCACAATGATCACATGGGCTCCTGCAGACCAATCAGGATGGTAGGAGTCAGAGTGGAGGATGGGGGGGGGGTTCAGAACACTGAAATAACAGATTTAAGAAGAAACACGACAGAGTTCTGCTGCAGAGGAGAAACATCTTCATGTGTGTCTTTAGAGGAACAACGAACACAACTGTTCATGTACATGTTCATGTACACGTTTATGTACTCACACATTCATGTACACACACATTCATGTACTCATTCATGTACACATTCATGTACACATTCATGTACACATTCATACAAACACACGTTCATGTACACGTTCATGTACTCATTCATGTACACGTTCATGTACACATTCATGTACTCATTCATGTACACATTCATGTACACATTCATGTACACATTCATACAAACACACGTTCATGTACACATTCATGTACTCATTCATGTACACGTTCATGTACACATTCATGTACTCATTCATGTACACGTTCATGTACACGTTCATGTACACGTTCATGTACACATTCATGTACTCATTCATGTACACGTTCATGTACACATTCATGTTCACGTTCATGTACACGTTCATGTACACATTCATGTACTCATTCATGTACACGTTCATGTACACATTCATGTACTCATTCATGTACACGTTCATGTACACGTTCATGTACACGTTCATGTACACATTCATGTACTCATTCATGTACACGTTCATGTACACATTCATGT
Organism: Oryzias javanicus; assembly: GCA_003999625.1. Lineage (NCBI taxonomy): Eukaryota > Metazoa > Chordata > Actinopteri > Beloniformes > Adrianichthyidae > Oryzias > Oryzias javanicus. The sequence goes on along the minus strand of CM012453.1, from coordinate 37,054,915 downwards.
ACTCATTCATGTACACGTTCATGTACACGTTCATGTACACGTTCATGTACACATTCATGTACTCATTCATGTACACGTTCATGTACACGTTCATGTACACATTCATGTTCACGTTCATGTACACGTTCATGTACACATTCATGTACTCATTCATGTACACCAGGGCTGCTCATTCCTGGTCCTCAAGATCTACCAACCTGCCTGTTTTCCAGCTCTCCATGTACTGCTTGCTGCTGATTACCTGGACCAGGTGTGTTCTTTCAATCAGATTGTCTGACTGAGCCAATCAACAGCTGGCTGGGCTTGGAGATCTGGAAAACAGTCAGGGTGGTAGATCTCGAGGACCAGGAATGAGCAGCCCTGATGTTCACGTTCATGTACTCATTCATGTACACGTTCATGTACACATTCATGTTCACGTTCATGTACACGTTCATGTACACACACAGCAGCAGAGCCCCTCCCCCTGAGTTTCTCCTCGTGTTCTCCTCCCCAGCACGGACAGCACTACCGGCTGGAGCTGTATGAGGGGGACCGGTTCAGCGGTCCGTGTGTGGAGCTGAGCGACGACTGTCCGTTTCTGCAGGCCAGAGGTCTGACCAAAACCTGCATCAACTCCCTCAGGGTTTATGGAGATGGAGCGTAAGTATCTCTGCTGAATCACCCGGGGTCACCCTGCATCCGCTCCGGTTGTTCCCGGAGGAATGGAAAGGAACGTTCTTGACATGTTGGTTGCTTCTATTTTCTGAAAGTAAAACGACAGTCCTGCATTCAGTACATGATGGTAGTTTTATGTTTCCTCAGGATTTTTCTTGACCTTCCAGGTGGGTGTTGTACGAGGAGCCAAACTACCGCGGTCGGATGTACGTCGTCGAGCGGGGAGACTTCGGCTCGCCCGCGGACTGGCAGGCGGAGAACCCCAACATCCAGTCTGTGCGCAGGGTGGCTAACTACTTCTGAAGCTAGCTCCCATCCGCCTCATGCAGCTGACAATAAAGATGCAGCAAACGTCAGATGGTGTTTGGTTCACTTGGTCCTGAAGCAGTGCAGCTCTAGCCTTCTGCAGCTCTATAACTTTCAGGGACAAACTCCACATAGAGCCGTCACTGTTAGAAACGATGGTTGAGCAGCCGATCTTCATGGATTTAAGCTGAGTTTAAATGTTCTGACAGTGAAATGTCAGAATCAACCAGAAATCCAAAACAGACCACATCATCTATTCTACACTCTGCTGCCCCCTAGTGTCTTCATCCAAAACTTCATAAGACCCAGAGGTTGACTTTCGTTCTGACTTGTCTGCAGGCCTCTAAACATCCTTTTGGTTTAGGTCAGCACATCTTTTTGGATCTTTGCTTCATTGGGTTGCACTCGTTTGGCTTCTCCTAAAAAACGGGCAAAGACGTCAAACGCAAAAGGTCATTAGGTGAAGTTCTAAGAATTCAAAGTCAGAAGTCATCAGATGGTATAGATGTTTGTCGTTAAATTGTTTAAAATAAGACAAAAAGAGGGAGGGGGTCCATTTTGGTGATTTTAGAGTAAGAATTTGTCTATTAATAGTGAAAATGTATGAATAAACAAAACATAAAGTGAAGGGATTTATGTTTGAAGTGATTGAATAAAGAGAGGAGCTGGATGGATGGATTTTTATTTTTTTATTTTTATTTCACCTTTATTTAACCAGGAGAAAACTCATTGAGATTGCAAATCTCTTTTGCAAGAGTGTCCTGGCCAAGAGGCAGCAAAACATTTAACAAATATTACAGGACAGACAAAACAATTACACATTACTAAATACACATTAAAAGTAATAAAGTAAGTAGAGTAAGTTAAAAATAAAAATAATAACAATAAAAATAATTTCATATAAAACATTTACATGAGGAAGACTGACTCTCTAAAATATCTAAAAGCGCTAGATGATGGATGGATGATGGATGATGGATGGATGATGGATGGATGATGGATGGATGATGGATGGATGGATGGATGGATGGATGATGGATGATGAATGGATGGATGGATGGATGGATGGATGGATGGATGGATGGATGATGGATGGATGGATGGATGGATGATGGATGGATGATGGATGGATGGATGATGGATGGATGATGGATGGATGGATGATGGATGGATGATGGATGGATGATGGATGGATGATGGATGGATGATGATGAATGGATGATGGATGGATGATGATGGATGGATGATGAATGGATAGATGGATGGATGATGGATGGATGATGGATGGATGGATGATGAATGGATAGATGGATGGATGATGGATGGATGATGGATGGATGATGGATGGATGATGATGGATGGATGATGAATGGATGATGAATGGATAGATGCATGATGGATGGATGATGGATGGATGAAGAATGGATGGATGATGGATGGATGATGGATGGATGATGGATGGATGGATGATGGATGGATGATGGATGGATGATGGATGGATGATGATGAATTGATGATGGATGGATGATGATGGATGGATGATGAATGGATAGATGGATGGATGATGGATGGATGATGGATGGATGATGGATGGATGATGGATGGATGGATGATGGATGGATGATGGATGGATGAAGAATGGATGGATGATGGATGGATGATGGATGGATGATGGATGGATGGATGATGGATGGATGAAGAATGGATGGATGATGGATGGATGATGGATGGATGATGGATGGATGGATGATGGATGGATGATGGATGGATGATGGATGGATGATGATGGATGGATGATGGATGGATGATGGATGGATGGATGATGAATGGATAGATGGATGGATGATGGATGGATGATGGATGGATGATGGATGGATGATGATGGATGGATGATGAATGGATGATGAATGGATAGATGGATGGATAGATGGATGGATGATGGATGGATGGATAGATGGATGGATGATGGATGGATGGATGATGGATGGATGATGGATGGATGATTGTTGGATGGATGATGGATGGATGATGGTTGGATGATGATGGATGGATGATGGATGGATGATGATGGATGATGGATGGATGATGGATGGATGGATGGATGATGGTTGGATGATGATGGATGGATGATGGATGGATGATTGTTGGATGGATGATGGATGGATGGATGGATGATGGTTGGATGATGATGGATGGATGATGATGGATGGATGATGGATGATGGATGGATGGATGGATGATGGATGGATGATGGATGATGGATGTAAATCATAAGCATCAAAGTATTAATTGTAACAAATGAAAACTGGAGGTAAATAGCAGATGAACATCAGTCTTCAGTGTGTCTGTGTAACTGCTCCTCTTTTGAAGAGACTCGGTTCTGAGCCGAACACTCGTATGTTCGGGTCTTGGCAGTGACTGGTGGCTTGTGTCATCTTTTTGTTTCATAAACGACCAGAACTCTCAGGTCTGAAACCAGGACGTTTCCTGCATGACGTGTGACCATCAGTCCTGAAACCTCAAGACAAGAAAGAGAAGAAGCTGTGGGTGTGGCCTGAGTACATGTCCACCAACCAGCATGGAGCCCAATGAGATCATTGTGTTGTGATATTGGGCTGTATCAATAAAGTTGAATTGAATCTAGAAAGTGTTTGATGAACGCTACCATCATCACTGGAGTCTTTGTCCACCTCACAAAGACATCCTTGAGGAAGAAAAGTTTTCCTCCTTCAAAGGGAGCTCTCATGTATGTTGCTATGGAAACATGATACTTCCCCACAAATGTTCATGAAACTGTATCGTGTTGGATCAGTTGTCCATCATGGAGACATGTGAAGTATTTGGAGAAGTGCGGTCTCTGCATCCTTTCCTGTCTGCAGGATGCCTCAGCCATGATGGAGTCCACATGAGAAGATCATGAAGAGCATGTATGCTCCAGTGTTACTGTCACTGATGACCATTCAGATCCAAAATGTCAAAAATCTTTGAGTTCTGTTTGTGAGAACCTGAAAAATCCTCATTTCTACTGTTTTGATGCGAAGCTGAAATCAGGAAGTGACGTCACGCTCATGTTGATCACAGCCGCACTGACCTCACGGAGGGAGGTCACATGTTTTCTGCCATGGTGGGCGTGGCTACGAGGCAGAGACGCTCCCTCCCTCCCTCCCTCCCGCGCGCGCGCGCGCGTCAGCTTTAACGGCCTCAGCTGCAGCCGGAGCCGCGCGTACCGGCGTGCGCGTGTCCGCGGTGAGGTCACCTCCCCCCTCCCCCGTGTTTACACATCCGGGTCTGCAGCCCCTTCCCCATTTCGGAGCCATTTTGGACGCAGATCAGTGACCCCCCCGCCGCCGCTGCAGCTTCCATCACGGTGGACCGAATCCCCGCGGAACCAGCGCTCGGTTCGGTCTCTGACCCAGTTCGGTTCCGGAAGTCCCCCCTGAACCCGCGGCGCACTCCGTCGATCCATGCCCGACATTGTCGCGCCGTCGCGGCCGCGGTGTGGTGGGGGCTAGGCTGCTGGAGGGACCGGAGGCCCGCTCCGATGTTCGGACGGAGGGGGGCTCGAACGGAACATGTCTTCTTCATGGCTGACCTGCTCGCTGCTCCTGGGAACTCTGTGTGCAGGTGAGCGGCGCGTGCGCGGCGCGTGCGCGCTCTGTGGCGCGGTTCGGTTTGTTGTGGTTGAAGTGTTTCGGTAACGAGTCCTCCGTGACCGGCAGCGGGGGGGTTAAACCCCCTCCTAATCCCCTTTTACCCTCCTTCCGTTCCTGTCTGAGTCCGGCTTAGTGAGCGCGAGCTCTCCCGGACCCCACGGGGACACGTGGGGGGGTCCACATTTAAGACTTCCCTCCCCAGCGAAGACAGAAAGTGACGGCAGCAGCCGAAACCGTACAGACCCCCCCGAGGACGGCAAAACCCGCGTGATTCTGAGAATCCTGTGGAAAGATGAGCCAGCAACTAAACCAGAGGAAAGATTACAGACATGTGCAAGATGTTATTATTGAGCATCACAAGATCAAAGATTACATTCAGACATGTGACGTCATAGAATTGTGGATTTGTTATGGTGGTAACAGCAGTAACCTGTCCAAACACTATACATCTCAGGTGTGTGACCGTCCAAAAGAGACGTCAAACAGGTGTATATGTAGCGGAACAATTCAATTCAATCTTATTTCTATAGCCCAAAATCTCAAAGAAATTTCCCTCATTGAGCTTCATGCAGATAATTTTACAGATGCAGAAAATATTCATGAAACATGAAAAATATCTACAGACTAAACAGACTAAAACTGGATATCCTGCCCTTAGACCCTCCCTCTCTGTAAGGAAAAACTCCTAAAAAAGTACACACGTGTACACACGTGAAGTACGTAAATAACGTGTTGATTATCAAAGGAAAATGCAGGAAATTTAAATAAAAAAGCATGGCAGAGTTTTACAGTTTTTCACAAACTGCCAAGAAATGAATGCTGGAGCAGCAATCTTGCACACATTAATAGATGGCTATCAGAGTACAAGACCATTGCTGTAATTGTTTTATCCTATTTTTAACTGGAAATATGTTTTTTTTATGTTGTTTTTATAAATTGGTGTATGTTTTTTATATTGCAGTAGTTTTAGTTTGATAAAATATTTTAGATTTCATATTGTATTTTATATTGTGTTGTTTTTTTTATCCTTGATAACTTGTTTTACATTGGATTTCTTTTAAATGTCTTAAAATGGTTAATATGTTTATAATGTTTAGATATGATGTATTTTGTACTAGGACTACAGATGGAAATTAGCTAGTAAGCTATAATCTGGTGCAAGCATCTTTGCTTTCTAAGCTCAGTGTATTTGTACATTGTCCTGATAAATTAATAAACTAAACTAAACTAAACTAAAAGGTAGGGAATGAATCTGGAAACCAGCACTGTAAAAAAAAAACAATATTATAAAATTAACAGGCTGAAAGTTCAGATAATAATCATTTATCTGACATCAAATTAATTAAAATGCAGCATTGAGAATGTTTATTTCCACATTTATTACTCTTTGAAATGAGAAAGTTATTTGATATTCTCTGTTTGTTTATTAGTCACCTTAAAATGTGTGTTATTATTGTAAAGTATTTATTAGTAGTATTTATTCATAACTTTATTTTTATGTGGGAAAGAGTACAAATGAATATATATTGTTTTTGAAGAAAATAAAAACATAGATTTAAAAGTAGTTACATATCATAGATTACCATGGTAATGTATTGATTACTGCAATGTTCTCCGTGTGTCGTGAATCGCATCGTATCCGAGTTACCCGGCGAGTTCACGAGTCTTCGCCACACTAAAGTTTTCTAGGTTTCATAAAGCTGACTTGGTGATGAGATGAGAAGTCCAGCTGGCTGAACGTTCGGGGACCTTGAATGCAACAGAATCTAGAAGCTGTTAATAATCAGCTGAGATGTTCCTTTGAAAGATGATTTTCAGGAGTCATAGAAAACAAACTGATGTAGAGTCTGTCTGGCTTTATTTACAGATTCTGCTCTCTTTTCCAGAACTGTGGCCTGTAAATGTGGAGATGGAAACTATTATTTATTATTGCTTCTCGTCTGACAGCAGATTTCAGTCTCCAGATCTTCCTAATCTGAACCTTTGGTCCCGATCAGGGTCCAGTCTGGGTGAAGTGGAGACGCGCGAGTGCGTGTACTACAATGACAACTGGCGCACCGAGAGGACCAATCAGAGTGGCTTTGAGCGATGCGAGGGCGAGAAGGACAAGCGGCTGCACTGTTACGCCTCCTGGCTGAACTCCTCAGGGACCATCAAGCTGGTGAAGAAAGGCTGCTGGCTGGATGACTTCAACTGCTACGACAGGTTGGTCCACCGGGTCTCTGAGGAGACACCAGAACCGATACCAGATGCTCCACGGACAGACAGCAGGGCTGGATGACAGTTTCAATTAGGGGTGTAATGGATCACAAAACTCACGGTTCGGATCGTGTCACGGTTTTAGGGTCACGGTTCGGATCATTTTTCGGATCAGTAAAAAAATTTAAAAAATGAAAAAAACTAAACGAAAAAAAAAAACCAACAATATCAAACCTAATTTAATTTTTGGAAACAGTTTAACTCATAAATTCAATAAGCATTTAAAATACCTCACACACACAATATTTACATATGCAACAACAAAACATCTGCTCATTGAAGCCTATTTATTAAAACAATATTTGTACTTTATACACAAACAAAATACTAAAACATGTAGTTTCTGATTACATTTACATGTTTTTAGACCAAATCTACAAAAACTAAGAGAAAATAATATTTAAAAATAGTGTTGAAAACACCAAATCAATCTGGATTATCTTTTAAAATTAAATCATAAATAAAACGGTTACAATTATTTTTGGGTATGAATTGCTTTATTAAACTAACTGTGGGAACATTTAAATGTTTTAAATGATAATTTTCTGTAAAACGTGGCACTTCTGCGTCAGCTTTTCCTGCTCAATTTTGACATCTCTGGCTTGCCGTACAAATGTTCCGCGATGCCACCGGAAAGCCCGTAACGGAGCTTCCATTCGATGCGAACGGACAATTGGTTTAAATTATGCTAGCGCGAGGTGTCCGCGTATGGGGGTGGGTGTTCGAGCGGTCCGCGGTACACACGTGTCCCGCACCGTGGCCTCTGATCCGTACGGACCACGGATTTTCCGTGATCCGTTACACCCCTAGTTTCAATACTACAATTAATGAAAGTTCACTTTCAACTTTATCTTTTCAGGTTTCATTTGGACATGGGGGGGGTAGTGTATTAAACATATTTATGTCTGGATTTGATCTTAAAACATGTAGATCATGCTTTTACGTTGCTGTTTATGTTTAAGGATGTGTGAGTTTAGATGAATGTTGGTGCAGGGCTTCAGACTCTTCATTATGGTTGAGTTAACATCTAAATGTCTCTAAAAACACAATCATTGTGACGTTCAACAGTAGACACTCGAACACACCAATCAGGACGTTTTATGCACTTTGCATCATTTTTGATTGTTCTTAGTATTCTATTACTTCTATGTTACTCTTACTGCTGATCTAACTGTCTATGTATGGAACTAAAGCGCATTTCCACATGAGCGTGTTTGTTGTTGAAGGCAAGACTGCGTCTCCATGGAGGAAAACCCTCAGGTGTTTTTCTGCTGCTGTGAGGGGAACTACTGCAACGAGAGGTTCACGCACCTCCCCGACATGATGGGCGGCGGCAATCGAGGTGAGCACCCAACCCGCCCCCCCCCTTCAGCTTCCTGCAGGAACGGAATCATCTGAGGTTTGGGAATTTCTCCAACTGGAGCCGCTCAGTCCCAGTCTAGCGGTGGCTGACCACAGTCTTCATCACAGAGATGTTCCTGTTCATGGAGGCTCTGGGTCAGGGGTCACCAACCCTCTTAAACTGAGAGCTACCTCATGGGTACCGAGTCAGACGAAGTTTGAAATGACACATTTGATCAGTTTTCCTTCAGTTATTCATTATTGATAATGTATGATGATACTCTTCTATGTCAAGACACTGATTTCTCATCATAATTATTATGACAACAAACTAGATCAATACTTTATTAATCTCAGAAATTGTTACATTTTCAGATGATCCCTTACATTTCATGAGAAAATGTCCCATTTAAGATGACATAGTCCATTATGCGTCCCACACGGGGGAAATAAATCCGCAGTGTTACAGCAGTGTTACAGATAAACATAGAGGTGGTAGTATGTACAGTACACGGGTCAGAACAAAACCTTAGTCACATGTTTACAGAAAAACAAACCATATTGAAATAGGACCGCTGTTTGTTGCACTGATGACTTTATTCCTCTACTTTGGACCTAACTAACACACAAATAAATCCCTTAAATACAAAATTCACTCTAAGAAATGACATGAACAACGAATGAAACCATGAAGCAAGAAAAGTTCTGCCTACAGCTTCATGACCGTCCAAATGTCTTTTCTTCTCAGTCCTTTTGTCACCTGTCTTAACTTTCCATCTTTGGTTGATCTCTTTTGTCTTCTAGAACTCAGCAAGTCTAACAAAAAGCTCCGCCCCTCAGAAGTTTACGAAATAAAGTACATAAATATTCAAAATAAAAATGAAACAAATAAATTAAGAACAAATACAGACACTCTTATTGTGGCGGTTAAAACCAAGTTATAGAGCGGAGACAAAAATGAAAAAGGAACATATTGCACTGTGGATTCTGAAGTGACAATAGAGTAATACAATCAGTGGGAGCAGCTTCGGTCTGAGGGTCTCTGCAGCAGGTAGGAGGGACCTGCTGCTCCTTCAGACACACCTGAGGGGTCAGTCTGTCACTGAAGGAGCTGCTTAGAGCTAGAGAGGGAGGGTCTCGTTACTCATCGACTGGCTACCATCATCCCCTCTCCCACCTCTCCAGCATCTCCATCTTCTTCATGTCTGCTGTGGAGACGCTGCACCAGCAGACCACCTAGAAGGTCTTTGGTAGTGGTCTCCAACAGACGTCTGCTCTGCTCTTGTTTGTAGAGCGCAGTGGTGTTATGGGACCAGTCCAGTTTATTGTTTAGGTGAACATCCAGGTACTTGCAGGACTCTCCTCTCTCAGTGTCCTCCGCCGTTAGTGCAGAGCAGGAGTTCCTGTGAAAGTCCACCTCCAGCTTCTCCTGCGTTGATCTGGAGGTGGTTCCCTGTTCTGGTTTCATATTTTCACTCTTTTGTTCCATGTGTATCTATTATATAATGTTATTGACTTACACATTTTAAACAAATCTTGTCACATTTTGATTTAATGAGCAAATCTGCTGCATTTTTAACAAGATTAATTATCTTTGAACTGGAGAAGGTCAGAGGTCATCTAAACTTATCTGAGGTTCTCGTATCGTCAACATATTTTTAAGATATTCTAAATCTCTGTAAATGCAAGTTTAATGAAAAAATAGTAACAGAATAAAATGTAATTTTAATGAGTAGTGTTATGTTTAGAAGAGATCTGCAGACACCTTGTGGTTGTTGGGGTCACCAGGTTGGTGGTTGTTGGGGTCTCCAGGTTGGTGGTTGTTGGGGTCTCCAGGTTGGTGGTTGTTGGGGTCTCCAGGTTGGTGGTTGTTGGGGTCTCCAGGTTGGTGGTTGTTGGGGTCTCCAGGTCAGTGGTTGTTGGGGTCTCCAGGTCGGTGGTTGTTGGGGTCTCCAGGTTGGTGGTTGTTGGGGTCTCCAGGTTGGTGGTTGTTGGGGTCACCAGGTTGGTGGTTGTTGGGGTCTCCAGGTCAGTGGTTGTTGGGGTCTCCAGGTCAGTGGTTGTTGGGGTCTCCAGGTTGGCGCCCCCCCGCTCGAGGATCAAATGTCTTGGCCTTGAGACCAGCTTCCTCCATGTCGACCTCTAATTCTGCATGGAAAGTCCTAAATCTGCCCTGATCTTTTTCTCTAACAGTGAAGATCCGGCCCCCTCCTCGAGTGCCGTCGGTGCTCAGCGTGCTGGTGTACTCTCTGCTGCCGCTGTGCGTGCTCTCGCTGGCCCTGGTTCTGGCCTTATGGATGTACCGACACCGCAAGCCCCCCTACGGCCACGTGGACCTGAGCGAGGTCTGTGTTCTCTGAGGAACCGGTCTGGAGCGCACTCGGAGTTTCTAGAAGCGTTTCTGGTTTTGCTGCCTGTACAGGATCCTGGACCGGTCCCCCCGTCCCCTCTGGTTGGTCTGAAGCCCCTGAAGCTGCTGGAGATCAAAGCTCGAGGACGCTTCGGTTGTGTGTGGAAAGCCCAGCTGATGAATGAATATGTGGCTGTAAAGGTTTTCCCCGTTCAGGTATTTGCTGCCGTAGAAACGCCGCTTCAGAAGAACCGTTCTCCAGGTTCTGACCCGAGTCTCTGCTGTGGTTGCAGGATAAGCAGTCGTGGCAGAATGAGCGGGACATTTATCTGACTCCAGGAATGAGGCACGAGAACATTCTACGCTACATCGCAGCAGAAAAACATGGAAGCGGCCTGGAGACGGAACTGTGGCTCATCACGGAGTTCCACGAGAGGGTAAGGCTCGGCGCCACGTCCCCGCGCCGCCGCGCTCTGGTCTGACCGCCGCGTGTCCGTCCCGCCAGGGCTCGCTGACGGATCACCTGAAGGGCAACACCGTGACCTGGGCCGAGCTGTGCCACATAGCGGAGACCATGTCCCGGGGTTTGGCCTACCTCCACGAGGACGTTTCCAGCTTCAAGGGGGAGGGGCCTAAACCCACCATTGCTCACAGGTAAAAACGCCAGAGCTTCAGGTTTACCCTGAAGGTTTGACATGAACTGCTGCAAAGGTTGAAGGAGGAGATTCTCTGAATGTCTGTCCCGTCGTCATCTTGACCCAGAGGACGACGGGACAGACAAAGTCTGAGTTTGAGAACGTTGAGTTCAGGTTTCAGCTCTGAATTTGTTGAACCGGACCCCTGTTCTGAGTGAAATCAGGAGAACAGTTTATTTCTCCTTCCAGGTTTGTGCTGGAGAACAAAGGAACTTCAGAGTTTAGTCCGAGTCTTTAGAAAGAAACATCTGATTTCTGATCACGTCTGATTGAAGGACACATTCAGTTCAGACTTTAGTCCCTTCAAGTAAACTTGGTTAAATTTAAATAAAAATATTAACAAAACAACAGGAACAAACACATTTATACTAAACTCAAACTGTATTTCCAAAAATAAAGTTTGATGTAGACAAAAGAAAAACTAGAAAAGGTTTTTGTATTTTCATTCAGACTGTATGAAAAATGAGCGAATCCCAATTCTTCCCTTTTTATCCCTCCAAACACAGTCATGAAACAATATTGTCTCATATTTCAGACCCGACTTTTGTTTGATGACATCACCAATAACCGCTAGCGCGGAGCGTCCAGCTCTTTAATATATTTAAAAACAGCGTTTTATAACTTTAGAAGTTCAGGCTACCATAAAAACTCATTACTTACGTTTATATGTAAACGTCCGTGCTTCAGAGAACACGCATGAAGAAAAACGCGGTTCAGCCTCTGCTTGGAGGGTAACATTTAAAAATCACATTTTCTGGACACACTGCCTCTTCAAATGGAGGAGGAGGGAAGAATTGAGGTGGGGCCGTGACATCATCATGTCTTCCTGGCTCTGTAAACATGAGCCCTAGTGTGGGCGGGGCTTCACGATGAGGATTCCTCCTCTGGGATCTAAAGATTCCTTTGATCCAACCGTGATCCTGCTGGATGTGAATCCGTCTACCGAACGACATCTGACGCTCTGAATGAACTCCTCAGGGATTTCAAGAGCAAGAACGTGATGCTGCGAGACGACCTGACGGCCGTCATTGGAGACTTTGGACTGGCGGTGCGCTTTGAGCCTGGAAAACCTCCTGGAGACACGCACGGACAGGTAGCACCTCCTGTGGTAGAACCTCCTGTGGTAGAACCTCCTGTGGTAGAACCTCCTGTGGTAGAACCTCCTGTGGTAGAACCTCCTGTGGTAGAACCTCCTGTGGTAGAACCTCCTGTGGTAGGACCAGCGTTGATGTCTTCATTTTCATCATAGATAAAGCGATGACAGACAGTGGAATCTTGACAATCACATTGTCTCATGAACTCCTAAATTCTGGTGGAAAATAAGTATTTGTTCACCTCCAAACATCCAGACTTCTGTCTCTCACAGACCTGAAACTCTAACTGTATTAATGTCACCTGTTTGAACAGGTAAGAGACACCTGTCCACGACCTCACAGTCCTACTTCAAACTCCCCAAAGAGCTGTCTGAGGACACCAGAAGGGGGAGAACTAGCTCAGTTGGTGCTTGACTGAATACTTTTAGTGGATCTTGGTGTTGGTTGTTAAATGTTAGCGGAACCGTCTGCAGGTCGGGACCCGGCGCTACATGGCTCCCGAGGTTCTGGAGGGCGCCATCAACTTCCAGCGAGACTCCTTCCTGAGGATCGACATGTACGCCATGGGCCTGGTGCTGTGGGAGCTGGTGTCCCGCTGCTCGGACAGGGACGGTAAGCTGAGCCGCCGCCCGCCGCTTCCGTGTGAGTAATGAGCCAATAGAAACAGAGAAGATGAGTGGAACTACCATCAGTCTTTTTCTGGAGGATTTCTTACGATTGATTAAAGGTTTCATAAACTGTCATCTTCACCGTCTTTATTTTGAGTGGATTTAAAGCTCATGATGTTTGTTTTACATCCACCTGATTGGTCGACTAATGAAATCACCGTTTGTGGCAGCACTTACCCAAAAACGTCTTTTATTAGCACTTTGGTTGACTATGAATCTGCACCACTGATGATCTTTCTGTAGTGCTCCGTAAACGCTCTTGAGTTTGTTTACCTTTTTTTAGTTTTCTATTTATTATTTGCTTTAGTTACTTTTTAAGATGAGATCTTTTTCTGTACCCAGAGAGCCACAGTGGCGGGCTAAAAGAGCCACTTGTGGCTCCGGAGCCGCAGGCTGCAGACCTCTGAATCTAAAGTGTACAGCAGCTGAATTTACCCCGCCCTCTGACGGAGGGTAGCGTCCAAACGCTTGTCCTCCAAACCCTAGCCAGCAGGGCCGGCCCTCAGTAGAGGCGGCCGCCTAGGGCGCCGTGCAGCCCAGGGCTGGGCCTGCTGTTCACAGACTGAGAGGTCCAACTGGAAGGTTTGCAGGTGAACAGCAGAGCTGCTCAGTCTGTGGAACCATGCGAAGCGTTCCTCCAGAACGCCGCCGGTCCTCAGAGAACAGACTAAATCAGACCTGCTTGAGCTCAAGCACAGACCCATAAGTATCCTGAAGTGTCCCGTTCTCAATCGTAGCTGCAATAACAAAAGGCTGTCTATGTGCGCCGACATAATACAGTCGGGACTCTAATGGGGGTCTGACCCGGTACAACCAGTGCAGAACCGCCACCAACTGCCCTGCTGGAGCCCCACGAGGCTGAAGTCTGGACCGATAAGGTTCTACCAGAGATCGGGTCGAGAACAGGAAGAGTTTAGAAGTTTATCCTGTCTTTGAAGAGATGTGAGATTGTCATGTGTTTGTCAAGCTGCCTGAACGGTTCTGTTCGTACCTGCCGATGGTCTGCAGGTACAGTCGGCGAGTACATGCTGCCGTTTGAAGACGAGATCGGCCAGCATCCGTCCCTGGAGGACCTGCAGGACGTGGTCGTGCATAAGAAGACGCGTCCCGTCATCAAGGACTGCTGGCTCAAACACCCGGTGGGTCTGCGGGACGGTCGCCGCGTGGATTCGTGAGCCGTGGCGGCTCGGCCGGACTGATGCCGGTCTTTGTGATCCTGCAGGGTCTGGGCCAGATCTGCGAGACCATGGAGGAATGCTGGGACCACGACGCAGAGGCGCGCCTGTCCGCCGGCTGTGTGGAGGAGCGCATCAGTCAGATCGCCAGGACGACCAGCAGCTCTACCTCAGACAACCCCGTCTCCATAGTAACGTCTCTCATCAACGAGGACCTTCCTCCCAAAGAGTCCAGCTCCTGAACGCGGGCGCCACCCCCGCTCCCAACGGATCCAGATCAGAAGATGTTGTGAAACGCCGCTGCTACGTACCGGTTCTTGATGTGGATCAGCCGCACTAACACGTCCGTCTGCTGTAGTAGTAATAAGCTATGCCACACCCACCAGTCAGACCTCGGTCATTACCTCATCGTCTGTAGCCCCGCCCCTTTATTACCTCATCAGCTCTTTGTGTTGCTTTCCCATCCTGGTCACGTGATCGTCTGCGGCCAAATGACACGAACCTTTGCTCCTCCCCTGGGACGGCGTGCTGCGACCTGGGAGAAGCGGTTCAGACTGTTAACTTCATGTATTCATTTTCCTCAGGGCTCAGAGCTTCTGTTTCTACAGCAGTCAAGCTGCTTCCTCAGGCGGAGAACCAGCAACCCGCTGGGCGGGACGAGGGAGCTCAGCACTTCTACGGACGCTTTGGACTTCTCAAAGATTTGGGACAAGTGTCTTGTCCTGGGAACTACCTCTCAGGTATCCAGCAGGCCTCTGAACGAGATCCCGCCCCTCTGTCACCGACATCTCCTGGACGTCTTTGTTTTCTAACGTCAGAGCGACTCTCCTCCAGAGGCGCCGACCCGCTGGAGCCGCACGTTACCGTCCCACCGTCGCTCTGTGTGTGTGTTCACATGTGTGTATTTATGTATGGGTGTGTTAACACGCGTGTGGCTGTGCATCCCTGTGTTTGTGTAT
This sequence comes from Oryzias javanicus, assembly GCA_003999625.1. Classification (NCBI taxonomy): domain Eukaryota; kingdom Metazoa; phylum Chordata; class Actinopteri; order Beloniformes; family Adrianichthyidae; genus Oryzias; species Oryzias javanicus. The sequence goes on along the minus strand of CM012453.1, from coordinate 37,039,758 downwards.
CTGTTGTGGTGAATGGTCGTGTGGCGTGAGCGATGTCCACACGCACACAGAGTGCGGTCCATCCCTGACCGGGTCGCTCCGGACCCGGTCGGGTGGAGCAGACCCGGTGGGGCGGACCCGGTCGGACCCAGATACCTCAGTGGCTGCGTGCCGGCGGTGGAGTGGTGGCCTTGGTCTCGGATGCAATGCCATAGTTGTACCATAGAGGAGAACCACACATGAATGTTTGCTCTGCTGCTGTGACGATTCCAGGCTCCTCAAGGATTTGTAGATCTGTGACTCCAACACTAACATAGAAGAACTTCATTTCCTGTTTGTGTTGTTGGACTCGGTAAGCCTTCAGCTTACTCCACCAGACTGACCTCAGATGTTCTGACAAGTACCTCAGGCTTTTTCTAAATATATATCAAGTTGTGTTGAATATTTGATTGTGTTTTAGTATTTGATATTTTATTGCTGGTCGGCCTCAGACTGTGGAGATTGCTGAGCGGAGCCGGCCCGGTTCTGCGGATGATCTGAGAACCTGAAGGAAGACGGGCAGATTCCTGTAAATGTTGGTGTTGCAGAGGCTGAACTGCGTTGATGTTTTTCCTTCGATACTCAATCAGGGCATTGCTGTTCCTCTCACTTCTGGACGGGTCCAGATCCTCTGCGTATTTATTTGGACTCGAGGCTGGCAGTACAAACAGTGTGACAGACCTGGTTCTGGTCCGGCCCGGGCTGAATGTGACCTTGCGGATGTGGCGCTCTGACCTGTCGTAGTAGTTTAGTGGCGTGGGACGGCCCACGAGCCCATCTGTGCTTCGACGTGGTGATGTTCCAGTACCTAGCTCTTTGCTGACGTGCGGTTCTGATCAGGACGGCGTTTCGTTTGTTTGTAACGCCACCACACCGGTCCATGCAGCGCCATCACGGTTCCCATCACCGGTCCAGCAATATTTCCGATACAGCAATAGTTCCCTCAAGGCCCGGCAGGGACGGCGCCGTCTCTGGCGCGGGTCAAACGGGCATCCCATCACACCCGGATCAGGCTCCGGCGGAGAATGGCGGTGGGCTGAACGGCACGCTCGGCGTGGCGTAGGTGCTTTCACGAATCGTGCCAGACAAACGGCGGTCCTGCCGCCGCTTGTTGCCTCAAAATGCTGTCTTACACCCAGCTCTTCTGAACCGAAAACCCTGTTACCTCATGCAGTACCTCCTCCGGTGACACGAACACGGAGTCGCTCATCGTCAACAAGAACGTTGCAGTTTTATGTACATAAATGTAAATGGGAGCAGCGGTCTGCTCAGCATCGGGTTTCCTGCTGTAAACGTGTGTGACTGTAAACCTGTACGAATGATAACTGTGCATCCGTAGAAAATATACACTAGAGAGATATACATTCATCATTTTGTATATGAAAATAAAACAAGATCCTGATTAACCATGTAAACACTGCTGTGTTCTGCTTCATGATCCTCTGTGGGGGGGTGGGGGGGTGTTTAAGCAGGTTTCCTGTAATTAATGTTCTAATATGTTTATTAAAGATGTGGGGACTTTTTCAACAATGATGGGTTTCTATTGGAAACCTTCATATTTGGTGACTAAACTCAAATCCGTGTTGATTAAGGCTGGGAATACTTCACGATACAAGATCTATGGCTCACAATATCTATGAAGTTCCAACACTGCGTTAAATTGGTAAAAAAATCCTCTTATTACTCACATTATATAGAAGAAAATAAAACATATCCCCATTTATTTTCCAGCTTAAAGACAATAAACAACTTGTGTCTTATTTTGGGCAACAATTAATAGTAAAACTGTCTTTGATGAGCATCGACATCATTTTTACTGCAATTATCTGTAAAATTCAGTTCCAGCATGTCGTTTATCATGGATAGTTTTGCTCCTCGTAAGGTGAACGTGATCTCTGGTAGGAGAACATCTCCATGGAGAAATTCCGTTCTTGTAAAGAATGGATAAGAGATTGTTGGAAATCTGAACGCAGATGGAGGAAATCTAAACTACAGGTTGATTACAACATCTATAAAGAGAAACTTCATTTATATCATTTACAACTGAGCAATGCAAAGAAGTCCTATTTTTCTGACAATATTACCAAAAACTCCCACAATGCTCGGGCCTTTTTTGCTCTAGTCGACAGGTTGACCCCCTGTGTCTGTGGCTCCAGAACTTTACTCCACCAAAGCCTCTAATGACTTTGACAAATTATCCAGGGATAAAATCAAAAACGTTTGCAAACGTTATGTGACTGAAAAGTCCAGCATGAACATTTTCTCTTCTTCCTCTAACTGTGGAGACAGACGGAGAAGAACATCAGAGTGGTTACAGCAGTGAAAATAATAATGGACCATCGCAAAGACAGGAGTCTGCTGCTGTACTCAGACTGGACACTAGGGGGAGGTATGGATCAGGGTTCTTTTGCTGTGTGGTTCTGATTGTTCTCTGATGGACCGATGAACTGTCCAGGTGGTTCCCGCCTTCATAGCTGAGTGGAGAACAGTCGAATGAGATGGATGGATGGATGATGGATGGATGGATGATGAATGGATGAAGGATGGATGGATGAATGGATGAAGGATGGATGGATGGATGCATGGATGATGGATGGATGGATGAATGGATGGATGATGGATGGATGAATGGATGGATGATGGATGGATGAATGGATGGATGATGGATGGATGAAGGATGGATGATGGATGGATGGATGGATGCATGGATGATGGATGGATGGATGAATGGATGGATGAATGGATGGATGATGGATGGATGAATGGATGGATGATGGATGGATGATGGATGGATGAATGGATGGATGAAGGATGGATGAAGGATGGATGGATGCATGGATGATGGATGGATGGATGAATGGATGGATGAATGGATGGATGATGGATGGATGGATGATGGATGGATGGATGGATGATGGATGATGGATGGATGGATGAATGGACGGATGATGGATGAATGATTGATGGATGAATGATGGATGGATGATGGATGGATGGATGATGGATGGATGGATGATGGATGGATGATGGATGGATGATGGATGGATGGATGATGATGGATGGATGGATGATGGATGGATGGATGGATGGATGGATGGATGGATGATGGATGGATGATGGATGGATGGATGGATGGATGGATGAATGGACGGATGATGGATGAATGATTGATGGATGAATGATGGATGGATGATGGATGGATGGATGATGGATGGATGGATGATGGATGGATGATGGATGGATGATGGATGGATGGATGGATGGATGGATGGATGATGGATGGATGGATGGATGGATGGATGATGGATGGATGATGGATGGATGGATGGATGATGGATGGATGGATGATGGATGGATGGATGATGGATTGATGGATGATGATGGATGGATGGATGGATGATGATGGATGGATGATGGATGGATGGATGATGGATGGATGGATGATGGATGATGGATGGATGATGATGGATGGATGGATGATGGATGGATGGATGATGGATGGATGGATGATGGATGGATGGATGATGGATGTTTATCATAAACAAACATTCTGTGGATTCATCCTGAGTTAGATGGTGGTGCGTTCAGGGTCCGTTCGTTTTTCTCACCCCCAGAAACCATCAACCGTGACATCACGACTCTTCCATGACAGGATCCAAACTCCGACATTTTCCGGGAGTTTCTGGTAGTTTCCGGTAGTTTCCGGTAGTTTCCGGTCCCACTCAGTAAATCTACCGACTGTCGGTCAGACTTTCGAAGCCGCAGCAGCGAAACGACGTGGAGCGAGCGCGTGAAGCGATCCTTCAGCGGCCTGACCAATGAAGGGGCGGGGAATGTGTCACGTGACAGTCAGTTCAGTAAATCAGACCGACTGCAGTTTCTGCGAGTCTTTTCTCGTCTCACGGAGAAGCGATCTTCGGTCCGGTTCTGCTGGAGATGTTTCAGAACAGCTTCCCGAACCGGATCCAGAACCGGTTCCTGGTGAGATCTGCCCGGCTCTTCCAGCGCTGCTCCGTCATGGACGGTGAGTTCGAACCCGTGAAGTTTCGGTTCGGGCCGATCAGCATCTGGGCCGGTCGGACCTGTCATCTTTCACCAGGGTTTGAAAACGAAAGAAAACAACATCAAAGTTTGATGAACTTTAGATTTATTGTTAGAATGACGCCGCGATGTCAACAAACAAACAAACAAACAAACAAACAACAGTTCAGGGTTTCTAAAGCATAAGATCATCTCAGATCAGAAAGTTGGAACCAGAAGGACCAACAGCTAAAACCGAAAAACGAGATCAGACTGGTACCGGATCCACCAGAACCAGAGGGATGAAGCTGAGGATGAGGAGGAGTCTGGGGGGTGAAGAGGATGAAGGCTGGAGGTGAAGCAGACCAGAATCATCTCCATCTGCAGGTTCAGAGAATGAGGAGGAGGAAGTTCTGGTTTCATCTGGAATGAGGAAAGCTGCTGGTGGAATGAAGAAGTTCAGGAGTTTGATCAGAGGAAACGATGAGATCAGAACAGAGGAGCTGAGGTCCAGACCAGGAGGTCCGAGGAGAAGGTTGGAGATGTCCAGGATGTGGATGAGAGCTGCAGGACGGGGTCTGGTGTTCTGGTCGTGAGACAGTTCAGCGATCAGCTGGGAGCTCCCTCTGGTTTCCATGGTGACGGGAACCCCTGTGGATCGAGATGTTGGCAGATGATACTGTGATCTGTGGAGAGCAGGTGGAGGAACATCTGGACCTTCTTGAAACTGAGTTTGAGTTGATTAGATTTACAGTAGCATATTTAAAGTTCAAAGAACAATAAAAACAGTTAAAATGTTACAAACAATTCCAGATAAAATATTGATAAATGAGATAAAAACACAGAGAAAAACAAAGATAAAACAGTGAAAGACCCAGCAGAGTCTCATGAAAGCTTCTGAGATCCTTCATGGTACCGAGTCTTCTGAAAGAAGACATTTAGTTAGTTATAGTTAGTTCTACATGATTGATAATGGATCATGATCCTCCTGTATGTGAAGACTCATCATTATCAACAATATTCATCTCAGTCATTGTTACATCTTCAGATGATCTCTTATATTTATGGGAAAAACTTTGAAGGATTGTGTTAAAGAAAAATCAAGTGACACATTTTGAAGCAAATCTGCAGCATTTCTAACTAAATGAATGATCTTTGAACTGGAGGAGGTCAGAGGTCACCTGAACCTCTCTGAAGTTCATGGATGTAGTTTGGTGACTCCTGGACCAGAGAGTAAGGCTGCCATGATCAGTTGATGAATTGACAACGAATCGATTGTTGAATTAGTTGAGGACTAATTTAATAGTCGATGCTCAGTAGTGATGTCACAGGAAGTTCTCAGAAGATTCTGGTACCATAACAACACGCTAATGGAGACCCCCCATGAAAATCCAGTTTCTATCATGTCTGTGTGTCATTTATCTCCTGAAAGAGAACAAATGTCATCAGAAATCCTTTATTTCTCCTTTAAATCAATCCAACAGTCCTGGACAGACTCTGTTCTTCATCAATCATCTAAACCCTCATCAGTTCAGGTTCTGGAGAAGAGAAGATGCTATCTTCACATTTCTGTGGTCCAATCAGCATCACTGGATTTTTGCTGTGAGTTTCATCCAATGAGAACGCTGGAAATGTCCAGCGACTCCACGGAGCTTCTTGATGTGACCACAGAAATGAACGGCGGCTCAGACCGAAAGGAAGATTGATGAATAAAGCAGCAGATGGCGGCTTTCATTATTTTCTGCTCTGAGAAACCAATGTGTAAATGAATGATAAGAATGATTGATCACAGCAACGTCAAGAAACATTGGAGAAAGATCTGGAAGGAGAAAGAATCAGGATTCTGGAGGAAGTTCTGTCCATGAAGATCTGAGCTGACATCCGGGTCAGAACCGGACGGATGGATCAGAACCAGACGGATGGATCAGAACCAGACGGCTGGATCAGAACCAGACGGATCAGAACCAGACATCCGGATCAGAACCAGACGGATGGATCAGAACCATACGGCTGGATCAGAACCAGACGGATGGATCAGAACCAGACAGATGGATCAGAACCAGACGGATGGATCAGAACCAGACAGAGATGGATCAGAACCAGACGGATGGATCAGAACCAGACATCCGGATCAGAACCAGACAGATGGATCAGAACCAGATGGATCAGAACCATACGGAGGGAACAGAAGCATACGGATGGATCAGAACCATACGGATGGATCAGAACCATATGGATGGATCAGAACCAGATGGATGGATCAGAACCATACGGATGGATCAGAACCAGATGGATCAGAACCATACGGATAGAACAGAAGCATACGGATGGATCAGAACATACGGATGGATAGAGAGATGGATGGATCAGAACCAGGATGGATCAGAACAGACAGAACATGATGGATCAAGAACCATGGATCAGAACAAGAAGCATACGATACATGGATCAGACCAGACGGATGGATCAGAACAGATTCATGGATATTTTTTGAAAGATTTACGCTAGAGAGACGCAGAGTTATATATATCATCAGACAGAGAGGCGGAATCAGGGGTGGAGCTTCAAAAGCCATGCCCCTCAGATGATTTTGGAAACAGAGGCTTCAGATCAACATGAAAATGTCTTTTTAAGACCTTTAGGTTGTGGAATTATGGTTAAAACTTCATCATCATCACAATAACACGACTGGAAATCTTCATGGGATTTTAAGGAGGAGGGGGGTTTCAGGTGGGACTGTGGGGAGCAGCCCATGTTGAAGACGTAGAACTTCCTGACTCTGATCCAGGCCCGGGGGCCGGATCCGGCCCTCCAGATCATTTTATTGTCATTAATGACCCGATGTTTTCTTGTTCTCATTTCTAACTTGTATCATTTTGACTGAATATATTTCATGGAGATTAAAATATTGAAAGTTTTTTAAGTTAAAGTTGATTTCATCTGAATCATATTCCTGTATTTTGATTTTTCATCATTAGATTCAAACGTTTTAAAACTGTATTTTTACGTGTTCAGATGTTGACCCCGTTCGGCCCGTGACTTCAGGTGTGTTCGGACCCCCAGCTCTACAGTAACCGTACCGCTCCTGTGTCTTCCAGCGGAGGGGGGGCAGCAGCCGCTGTAGCTGCTCCGGGACTCCGTCGGGATGCTCCCAGAGCCGGAGCATCAGCGGCGTGGGGGGGGGCCCGCAGCAGCTGTCTGTGGGGTCCACCTGGACCTGGGCTGGGGGCCGCAGAGGAGGAGCCCCAACCCTGAGGACGGCACGGGGGCTCCGTCCCTCCTGGGGGGGGCCTCCGGGCCTGGATCCAGACTACATCATGCAGCTGGTGGGGACGTGCGGGGCTTTGCTGCGATGCTCCTCAGCCTGAAGGAGGCCTTCCAGCGTGAGGGTGAGTATGGGGGGGGGGGCGTCTCCCGCTGCACCCCCAGATTGAGAGCAGATGTTTGAGGTTTTGGAATGTGGAGCTTCTTAAAGGAGCAGCTCCTCCTGAACCAGATTCTGCTCCGACTCACATCTGTTCCCAGAACTGTTCGGGGGTGGGGGTGGGGGGGGGGTGTCTATATCTTTTATCAGAAGTTCAGAAGTTGATCTCGAAATGGGACGGGTTCATTTCTGCTGCATGCCTGAGGCCCGTCTGGCTGTGGGGCGAGTTGTTCAGCATTCCTGTGGCTGGAGGAGGCGGAGTCTAAGCGTGCAGGCTCGCACGGTTTTCCCCCACGTTACCTGTCAGGTATGTCCATGGGGAGGTACAGAGGTTCACAGCAGTGAGCGGATGAAGACGGATCCGTGGGGGTGGGGGGGTGGGGGGTGGGGGGGGCGTGGCTTGTGAGCCTCATTTTTTACTGGTTTCAGCCGAACTCCGTTTCCAACCTGTGGAGCGTCTCTGAGGCTCTGCCGGACGGCCCGTGAAGTGTGGGGGGGGCAACAGGTCAGGGGGGCGTGTCTCCAGGGCGTCAGCATTCTTCCGTCTCTGCTCAAGGTTGTGTTTTCGTTTCCAAACGGGTTTGGAGGCTGAGGTTTCAGTTTCTGACTGGATCTGTGGGCGGAGACTTTCAAGCTGAGTTCAGTCAGAAGAGTTTCAGTGATGACACGACAATGACACGATAATGACACGACAATGACACGACCACCACAAACTTGTCCTGTTTTTAAAGTCAAACTACAAACCTGCTGGAGATCAGTCGTGGTTAAAAAGTTACAACCAAAATCTCTGATGGTTCTGAAGAATCCAGAACGTTTCACTTCTGAGCCTCTCTTCTCCTCTCTCTCCTCTTTCCTGACTCAGTTCACTCTTTCTGGTTGGTGTTACTGAGATGGTTGAACACTTCTTTCTTTTCTTCAGCCTCACAGTGACTGAAGCTTCATAAACCTGCATATCATCAGCGTTTGGACAGATCTGCAGTCGTTGTTCAGCAGATAGTTTTCATTGAATGGAATGTGGTTGTTCTGGCGCTGAGCTCCTCCCTTCCTCATACTTGGAGGATCACTCTGCTCATTCAGCCTCTCAGAGCTCCAGTGCTGTGACCTCCACCAGAAAAACACTGTGTTCTGAAAACCCACCAGAAGCCTTCATCACCCGACCGCTGCGCTAACGCCCAAAGCTCGGCATGCACATTCCACGGCGTGCGGCGTTCCCGCAGTCCTGCTGCCTCGTTCTGCTTCAAACACCAAACCAAGAATGTGAGAGAGGAGGCCGTGAGCCCGAAAGCCCAGCTCCAGGCCGTCAGAGAGGCTGGAGTCTTCTGAGAACATTCCGGTGTTTGGAACAGCCGGCAGCTATCTGGAAGCCGGGACGATGACATCTACGATCAGCCGCAGGAAACTGAAGAGCAGCCCTGCAGCTGCGTCAATCAGGGATCACATCCGGCTGCATGAAATGCTGCAGCGGAGAAGCAGACGTGGACTGAGCTCCATGCTCAGCAACGAGAGCGGAAGAACTAGAGCGGCTCGATATGAGGAACTAGAGCGGCTCGGTATGAGGAACTAGAGCGGCGTCATGTGAGGAACTAGAGCGACTCGATATGAGGAACTAGAGCGGCGCGACATGAGGAACTAGAGCGACTCGATATGAGGAACTAGAGCGGCTCGATATGAGGAACTAGAGCGGCGTCATGTGAGGAACTAGAGCGACTCAATATGAGGAACTAGAGCGGCTCGGTATGAGGAACTAGAGCGGCGTCATGTGAGGAACTAGAGCGACTCAATATGAGGAACTAGAGCGGCGCGACATGAGGAACTAGAGCGACTCGATATGAGGAACTAGAGCGGCTCGATATGAGGAACTAGAGCGACTCGATATGAGGAACTAGAGCGACTCGATATGAGGAACTAGAGCGGCGTCGCGTGAGGAACTAGAGTGACTCGATATGAGGAACTAGAGCGGCGTCGCGTGAGGAACTAGAGCGACTCGATATGAGGAACTAGAGCGACTCGATATGAGGAACTAGAGCGACTCGATATGAGGAACTAGAGCGACTCGATATGAGGAACTAGAGCGACTCGATATGAGGAACTAGAGCGACTCGATATGAGGAACTAGAGCGGCTCGATATGAGGAACTAGAGCGACTCGATATGAGGAACTAGAGCGACTCGATATGAGGAACTAGAGCGGCGTCGCGTGAGGAACTAGAGTGACTCGATATGAGGATCTAGAGCGGTGTCGCGTGAGGAACTAGAGCGACTCGATATGAGGAACTAGAGCGACTCGATATGAGGAACTAGAGCGACTCGATATGAGGAACTAGAGCGACTCGATATGAGGAACTAGAGCGACTCGATATGAGGAACTAGAGCGACTCGATATGAGGAACTAGAGCGACTCGATATGAGGAACTAGAGCGGCGTCATGTGAGGAACTAGAGCGGCGTCATGTCAGGAACTAGAGCGACTCGATATGAGGAACTAGAGCGACTCGATATGAGGAACTAGAGCGACTCGATATGACGATATGAGGAACTAGAGCGACTCGATATGAGGAACTAGAGTGACTCGATATGAGGATCTAGAGCGGTGTCGCGTGAGGAACTAGAGCGACTCGATATGAGGAACTAGAGCGACTCGATATGAGGAACTAGAGCGACTCGATATGAGGAACTAGAGCGACTCGATATGAGGAACTAGAGCGACTCGATATGAGGAACTAGAGCGACTCGATATGAGGAACTAGAGCGACTCGATATGAGGAACTAGAGCGGCGTCATGTGAGGAACTAGAGCGGCGTCATGTCAGGAACTAGAGCGACTCGATATGAGGAACTAGAGCGACTCGATATGAGGAACTAGAGCGACTCGATATGAGGAACTAGAGCGACTCGATATGAGGAACTAGAGCGACTCGATATGAGGAACTAGAGCGACTCGATATGAGGAACTAGAGCGACTCGATATGAGGAACTAGAGCGACTCGATATGAGGAACTAGAGCGACTCGATATGAGGAACTAGAGCGTCGTGAGCTAGGAGGAGAACTAGAGTGAGGAGCGGCGTCGCGTGAGGAACTAGAGCGACTCGATATGAGGAACTAGAGCGGCTCGATATGAGGAACTAGAGCGACTCGATATGAGGAACTAGAGCGACTCGATATGAGGAACTAGAGCGGCTCGATATGAGGAACTAGAGCGACTCGATATGAGGAACTAGAGCGACTCGATATGAGGAACTAGAGCGACTCGATATGAGGAACTAGAGCGACTCGATATGAGGAACTAGAGCGACTCGATATGAGGAACTAGAGCGGCTCGATATGAGGAACTAGAGCGGCTCGATATGAGGAACTAGAGCGACTCGATATGAGGAACTAGAGCGACTCGATATGAGGAACTAGAGCGGCGTCGCGTGAGGAACTAGAGTGACTCGATATGAGGATCTAGAGCGGCGTCGCGTGAGGAACTAGAGCGACTCGATATGAGGAACTAGAGCGACTTGATATGAGGAACTAGAGCGACTCGATATGAGGAACTAGAGCGACTCGATATGAGGAACTAGAGCGACTCGATATGAGGAACTAGAGCGACTCGATATGAGGAACTAGAGCGACTCGATATGAGGAACTAGAGCGACTCGATATGAGGAACTAGAGCGGCGTCATGTGAGGAACTAGAGCGGCGTCATGTCAGGAACTAGAGCGACTCGATATGAGGAACTAGAGCGACTCGATATGAGGAACTAGAGCGACTCGATATGAGGAACTAGAGCGACTCGATATGAGGAACTAGAGCGACTCGATATGAGGAACTAGAGCGGCGTCGCGTGAGGAACTAGAGCGGCGTCGCGTGAGGAACTAGAGCGACTCGATATGAGGAACTAGAGCGACTCGATATGAGGAACTAGAGCGGCGTCGCGTGAGGAACTAGAGCGCCGTCGCGTGAGGAACTAGAGCGACTCGATATGAGGAACTAGAGCGACTCGATATGAGGAACTAGAGCGCCGTCGCGTGAGGAACTAGAGCGACTCGATATGAGGAACTAGAGCGACTCGATATGAGGAACTAGAGCGGCGTCGCGTGAGGAACTAGAGCGGCGTCGCGTGAGGAACTAGAGCGACTCGATATGAGGAACTAGAGCGACTCGATATGAGGAACTAGAGCGGCGTCGCGTGAGGAACTAGAGCGCCGTCGCGTGAGGAACTAGAGCGACTCGATATGAGGAACTAGAGCGACTCGATATGAGGAACTAGAGCGCCGTCGCGTGAGGAACTAGAGCGGCGTCACGCGATGTGAAATCTCACACACGTTTAATCACACACATGTATACCTGAATGTAAAGATTCAGGAAAAGGTAAAACATGTGAAGAATTTTAATTGTAGAGCTTAAAATGTGTCAACTTGCCTGACAAAAATCTTAATTTTTGTGTAAAATCTTCTAATGTGAAGACAAACTTCGACCCACAAACACGAGCTCTGTGTTGATGAACGGACTTGGTGTCGATTAACCAGGACTCGGTTTGCTAACGTCATGAAGGAGCAAGAAGATCACAGCTCGAGTCAGTCAGACACGGAAGCAAAAAGACTAAACAGTTTAGACTCCAATAAAACCATTTCTCTTTCTCTTTGTTTGATAATCTTCCTGTAGGGGGCGCCACAGGGAATCATTTCACCTGTAACAGAGACGAGTCTCCACACATTCCACACAGCAGAATCCAATCATATCTGGACGGCTGCACTTGACTTTCTTCTGCTTAACTGGAGCCGCCACATTCTCGGGGCTCACCAGCGCCCTCTGTCTCTGGGCAGGTGTACTACAGGCCTCACCTGCTGGGTTTTAAAGCAGATTCTCAGCGGATACAAAGACTAAATGAGTCACACACTGGCAGTAATGTAGTTAGACAGATTGAGTCCTGATTGAGTCATGACCTGTACTGACTGAGTCAGTTCAGGTCATGTCATCTGCAGCTCAGTCAATGTGAGCGGTGCAGGTAAAGCACGGACTGCTGCTGCCTCACCTGCTGCTTTCTCGTGTTTCTGGAAACTCTTAATCATCAAAAACTCACAGAAAAAAGTAGTCATAGAACAGACGCGTCTGAATACTAATATTGGATTTTTATTTTTAATGATGAGACATGATATTTATCTTATTTAATGTATGTATTTATTAAGCTGGGCCTCACTGCTCTATGGAACCTTTGATGTCCTCATCCGTGTGTGAACGTGTGAACGTGTGAACGTGTGAACGTGTGAATGGGACTGTGGCTGTAAAGCGCTTTGGGCCTCAAAGAAAGGAAAAAGTTACAAAGTAAACTCCACCAGCTGTTTTCTATGTGATGTTCCCTGTTTTTCTATGAAGAGTCCAGGATGTCTTTCATATCTCGTTTGCATTCAAATGCAGAGCACAGCTTTATTCAATCAGCATTAAAACTGCAGAGACACCCCCCCCCCCATGCGCTGCATTCCTTCAGAACAAACGCTCCCTTGTAGATGTGCAGCCTTCAGCATGTTCAGCATGCTAGTGTGAGGCACAGCAGCAGTGCAGTTCAAACAAACATGTTAGAAAGTCTTAATCCAGATTAGGATCAGAAACCTGGAGGTTCTTTATCTTCAAAGAAATAGATGTTTAATGCTCAGAAAAGGGTCACAAAGCTGAAACTTTTCCTGGGAAATTCATGCATAGATCTGTAGCTGGTTCCAGAGTGTAGATGCAGATGAACGCAGACGCTCCTGCGTAGATGCAGATGGACGCAGACGCTCCTGCGTAGATGCAGATGGACGCAGACGCTCCTGCGCAGATGCAGATGGACGCAGACGGTTCTGCGTAGATGCAGATGGACGCAGACGCTCCTGCGTAGATGCAGATGGACGCAGACGCTCCTGCATAGATGCAGCTGCACAGACGCTCCTGCGTAGATGCAGATGGACGCAGACGCTCCTGCGTAGATGCAGATGGACGCAGACGCTCCTGCGTAGATGCAGATGGACGCAGACGCTGAGTGCTCCTGCGTAGATGCAGCTGCACAGACGCTCCTGCTTTGATGCAGATGGACGCAGACGCTCCTGCATAGATGCAGATGAACGCAGACGCTCCTGCGTAGATGCAGCTGCACAGACGCTCCTGCTTTGATGCAGATGGACGCAGACGCTCCTACGTAGATGCAGATGAACGCAGACGCTCCTACGTAGATGCAGATGGACGCAGACGCTCCTGCATAGATGCAGCTGCACAGACGCTCCTGCGTAGATGCAGATGGACGCAGACGCTCCTGCGTAGATGCAGATGGACGCAGACGCTCCTGCATAGATGCAGCTGCACAGACGCTCCTGCGTAGATGCAGATGGACGCAGACGCTCCTGCGTAGATGCAGCTGCACAGACGCTCCTGCGTAGATGCAGATGGACGCAGACGGTTCTGCGTAGATGCAGGAGGGTGCCATCGCACCCCGCCCCCCACCGTTTGAGGAACACTGCCCTAATGCAATGGTCTTATCGTCGTCGACTGCTTCGATCGTCTTTTGGTCCAGTGGACTGAGCCTCTCATTACTGCTCTGACTGAAACCGGCTCTGCTCCTCTTGTTTACTGCTCTTCCATTGGACAGCTTGTCATCACCTGCAGAAAACATGTGACCTCACTCTGTTTTCCTGTATGTCTTTTAAAGTCCGCCTCTTCTGTGAACTCAAAGGCTGAGCAGAGCTGGTCCACCATTGGTCCAGATGATCCTCGTCTCTCTAGCTTCCAGCTGTTCTATGACATGACCTGACAGAGTCTCTTGTTACAGAGAACATGGAGGATCTACAGGAGCTGGTCCAGGAGCGTTTGGCTGAACTCTTCCGAACTCTCAAGGCCGTCATCGGCAAACATCGGACCCTGAACTCTGTAGACATTCTTGGAGCAGCCGGCACCGTCATGGCTAAGGTCAAAGGTGAGTTAGAGCCCACGCAGACCTGCAGCTCAGACACGGGACCAGCCCCACATCTACTCTCTGGATTCAGAAACGCAGACTCGTCTGTCAGAAACAGGATGAACTTCAAACAGATTTTGATCTTCATCTCCTCCTCATGAGCAGAAGCTTCAGCTGAACACCTCCTCTTTACAGCTGGGGAGGAGGGGGGTGTCCCCATGTTTCCTGGTCTGTGTACAGTCACAGCTGCTGCACACCTGCTGCAGTGTTTGGTCTGTCCTCAAGGGGGCGACCTACATCAACAGATCCTCTCTGAGTAACAGAGCAAACAGTCTATGAGGGGGGGTGAGGGGGTGGAGCTACTGAGGAATCCAGGAGTCTGCCAGACAAACAGGAAAAATGCCCCCCATGACTGTATAACCAGTTTTCATAGTCGCATCACTGCACTGGTCTGCATGTTAGAATGTCAAGTTTCTCAGGTGAAGGTCCTCAGGTGAAGGTCCTTAGGTGAAGGTCCTTAGGTGAAGGTCCTCAGGTGAAGGTCCTCAGGTATGTGAAGGTCCAAGGTGAACGTCCTCAGGTGAAGGTCCTTGAAGGTAGGTGAAGGTCCTCAGGTGAAGGTCTCAGGTGAAGGTCCTCAGGTTCAGGTGAAGGTCCTTAGGTGAAGGTCCTCAGGTGAACAGGTCCTCAGGTGAAGGTCCTTAGGTGAAGGTCCTCAGGTGAAGGTTCTTACGTGAAGGTCCTCAGGTGAACGTCCTCAGGTGAAGGTCCTTAGGTGAAGGTCCTCAGGTGAAGGTTCTTAGGTGAAGGTCCTCAGGTGAACGTCCTCAGGTGAAGGGTCCTTAGGTGAAGGTCCTCAGGGTGAAGTTCCTTATGTGAATCGTCTATGTGAAAGTCCTCAGGTGAACGTCCTCAGGTGAAGGTCCTTAGGTGAAGGTCCTCAGGTGAAGGTTCCTCAGGTGAAGGTCCTCAGGTGAAGGTCCTTAGGTGAAGGTCCTCAGGTGAACGTCCTCAGGTGAAGGTCCTTAGGTGAAGGTCCTCAGGTGAAGGTTCTTAGGTGAAGGTCCTCAGGTGAACGTCCTCAGGTGAAGGTCCTTAGGTGAAGGTCCTCAGGTGAAGGTTCTTAGGTGAAGGTCCTCAGGTGAACGTCCTCAGGTGAAGGTCCTTAGGTGAAGGTCCTCAGGTGAAGGTCCTTATGTGAAGGTCCTTATGTGAAAGTCCTCAGGTGAACGTCCTCAGGTGCAGGTGAAGGTCCTTAGGTGAAGGTCCTCAGGTGAAGTTCTCAGGTGAAGGTCCTCAGGTGAAGGTCCTTAGGTGAAGGTCCTTAGGTGAAGGTCCTCAGGTGAAGGTCCTTATGTGAAGGTCCTTATGTGAAAGTCCTCAGGTGAACGTCCTCAGGTGAAGGTCCTTAGGTGAAGGTCCTCAGGTGAAGGTTCTCAGGTGAAGGTCCTCAGGTGAAGGTCCTTAGGTGAAGGTCCTCAGTGTAACGTCCTCAGGTGAAGGTCCTTAGGTGAAGGTCCTCAGGTGAAGGTTCTAGGTGAAGGTCCTTAGGTGAACGTCCTCAGGTGAAGTTCCTTTAGGTGAAGGGGTGTCCTCAGGTGAAGGTTCTTAGGTGAAGGTCCTCAGGTGAACGTCCTCAGGTGAAGGTCCTTAGGTGAAGGTCCTCAGGTGAAGGTCCTTATGTGAAGGTCCTTATGTGAAAGTCCTCAGGTGAACGTCCTCAGGTGAAGGTCCTCAGGTGAAGGTCCTCAGGTGAAGGTCCTTAGGTGAAGGTCCTTAAGTGAAAGGTCCTCAGCGTAAAGGTCCCTCAGGTGAAGGTGTGAAGGTCCTTAGGTGAAGCGTCCTCAGGTGGAAAGTCCTCAGGTGTAGGTCTTAGGTGAAGGTCCTCAGGTGAACGTCCTCAGGTGAAGGTCCTCAGGTGAAGGTCCTCAGGTGAAGGTCCTTATGTGAAGGTCCTTATGTGAAGGTCCTCAGGTGAACGTCCTCAGGTGAAGGTCCTTAGGTGAAGGTCCTTAGGTGAAGGTCCTCAGGTGAAGGTCCTTAGGTGAAGGTCCTCCTCGTCCGCTCTCTGCATGGAAAGGTTTCTTCCGGCTGCCGGAGCTGCGGTTTTCCCGTCATGGAGGAGAAACCGGAGCACCCGTCCTTCGACTTTCAGCGTGGGGGAGGGGCCCCGCCGTCATTGTTGGAGAGCTACAGGATGTCCTGAGGAACTGCGATCCGGCCTGCAGCCCGCCTCCTCTCCTGGAGCTGGAGGTCGCTCCTGCAGCTGCTGGGTCCGAGCAGAACCAGACTGGAACCTCCGGGGGGCTTCTCCTCAGGTCGTCGTTATGAGAGACACAAGGACGTGCCGGCGCCATGGCGGTCTGTACGCTCTCGCTCTGGTGCGCTGCGAGTGTTTCCTGTTGTGGGTAGACAGGAAGTGCTCAGCCGAGTAGATTCAGGGCTCGATCTGCAGCTTCTGGCTGAAACAACCGTTTTCCTGCAGCGACTTCGGATCGGAAAGCGGCCGAAATCTGGACCTGTGGAAAAACGTCGAGTCCAGAGGGTCACATGACCTTCGTTTAATGTAACTGAACGCACGGCTCTGATGAAGATGAGTCAGGAGGACCTGTGGAGCGGGAAGGAGGAGCCGCTGTGTTCTGGCTCGTTTGGACCTCTTCTGCTCAGGTTCTGGTACTGTGAACGGACTCAACCAGCTGCAGTGTGTGTGTGTGTTTGTGTTTGTGTGTGTGTTTGTTTGTTAGTGTGGGGGTGTTTGCGTGTGTGTGTTTGTGTTTTTGTTTGTTTGGGTGTGTGTTAGTGTGTGTGTGTTTGTTGGTGTGTTTTTGTGTGTGTTGGTGTGTTTGTGTGTGTGTTTGTACGTGAGCTTCAACATTGTCATCATGCAGAACCACAGACCTTTACAGAGCTCTTGAACAGAACTGTCAGGTGTTGTTGATGGAATCGGATCAGATCTGAACCCGTTCGGACCAGAACCAGGTTTCTCTGAATCTGGTTCTGATTGAAGTTCTCTCCCCTTCCAGGCGTGAAGTTCGTGGGGGGGACGTGTGAGGAGCTCCGCGGTGTGTTCAGAGAGATCCACGCCTCCATCGACACGCTGGCCTTCACCTTTGGAAATGTGTGAGTCCAGAATTTTGGTTCTGGGACGGACGCTGGACCGCCGGCACACGACCTGACTCCAGTTGTGACCTGTTCACGTTGTGTCCCGCAGAGTTTCGGACTTCCTGATGGGAGATGTGGACAGGCGCTCGGGGCTGGGGGGGCCCCAGAGCAGGAGAAGCAGGGTAAGGGGTCCGGTTCCACCTACTCCCAGCAGAACCGGACCTTTCGCGTCTGATCACGCTCTGATGTCTTTCAGTCCTTTGACGACCTTTCTGCTGACCCCGAGGGACGCCACAAACGGGACGGGGGGGGTGAGTGTTTCGTCCGAGTTCATGCGGGCGTTTGCTTCCACCGCTGACGTTTGTGTCCCGGCCCCCCAGGCCCGGACCTGCAGCTCTCTCGGGAGGAGGAGGTGGACCTGACGCTGCTGAGGAACGAGGTCGGGGTGGAGTCGGCTCTTCTCTACGCCAAGGCCTGGTCCAAGCACATCAAGGACCTCCTGGTGTGGATGGAGAAGCGGGCGTCCATGGGTGAGGAGGGTGTGGAGGGTGGGGGTCTCCTGTCCTCGTACCTGCTGCACTCGTTCACCGGCTCCTCCTATCTTCCAGACATGGAGTACGCTAAAAACTACAAAAAAATAGCTGAGTCAGCAAAGGTGCTGGTCAGCCAGCAGGTAAGGCAGCGCTCTCTGTGACTCACCTGAAGTTCTGTAGTCTGGGGACTAACTCAGATCTCTGCCGCTTTCAGGACTTCATGCCGTTCAGCGACATTTACGTATCCACTTTTAAGAAGGACATTGAACACAACACGCTTCTCTTACAAGCTGCAGTTGCTCTCCAAGCAAATAAGTTCATCCAGGTACCTCTCAGGTGTGACCATGTTTCTCCTGTTTGAAAACGTCGAAACTTAATGAGACCCTCCCTCTCACTCCTCCAGCCTCTCCTGGCCCGGAGGAACGAACTGGACAAGCTGAGGAAGGAGGTGAAGGAGCACTGGCAGAGGGAGCAGAGGAAGATGGTAGGTCTCCCATCAGCAGAATCCGGAGATCCTGAGTCTACAGATCCTGGATCTGTTGACCCTGAGTCTGGAGATACTGAGTCTGGAGATCCTGGATCTGTTGATCCTTTGTTTGGAGATCCTGGATCTGTTGACCCTGAGTCTGGAGATCTTAAGTCTGGAGATCCTGGATCTGAATCTGTTGACCCTGAGTCTCGAGACCCTGGATCTGGATCTGTTGACCTGGAGTCTGGAGATCCTGAGTTTGGAGATCCTGGATCTGTTGATCCTTAGTTTGGAGATCCTGGATCTGGATCTGTTGACCCTGAGTCTAGAGATCCTGAGTCTGGAGATCCTGGATCTGTTGACCCTGAGTCTCGAGACCCTGGATCTGGATCTGTTGACCTGGAGTCTGGAGATCCTGAGTTTGGAGATCCTGGATCTGTTGATCCTTTGTTTGGAGATCCTGGATCTGTTGACCCTGAGTCTGGAGATCCTGAGTCTGGAAATCCTGGATCTGAATCTGTTGACCCTGAGTCTAGAGATCCTGGGTCTGTTGACCCTTTGTTTGGAGATCCTGGATCTGTTGACCCTGAGTCTGGAGATCCTGAGTCTGGAGATCCTGGATCTGTTGATCCTTTGTTTGGAGATCCTGGATCTGTTGACCCTGAGTCTGGAGATCCTGAGTCTGGAGATCCTGGATCTGAATCTGTTGACCCTGAGTCTCGAGACCCTGGATCTGGATCTGTTGACCTGGAGTCTGGAGATCCTGAGTTTGGAGATCCTGGATCTGTTGATCTTTAGTTTGGAGATCCTGGATCTGGATCTGTTGACCCTGAGTCTAGAGATCCTGAGTCTGGAGATCCTGGATCTGTTGACCCTGAGTCTCGAGACCCTGGATCTGGATCTGTTGACCTGGAGTCTGGAGATCCTGAGTTTGGAGATCCTGGATCTGTTGATCTTTGTTTGGAGATCCTGGATCTGTTGACCCTGAGTCTGGAGATCCTGAGTCTGGAAATCCTGGATCTGAATCTGTTGACCCTGAGTCTAGAGATCCTGGGTCTGTTGACCCTGAGTCTGGAGATCCTGGGTCTGTTGACCCTGAGTCTGGAGATACTGAGTCTGGAGATCCTGGATCTGTTGATCCTGAGTCTGGAGATCCTGAGTCTGGAGATCCTGGATCTGTTGATCCTTTGTTTGGAGATCCTGAATCTGTTGACCCTGAGTCTAGAGATCCTGAGTCTGGAGATCCTGGATCTGTTGACCCTGAGTCTGGAGATCCTGGATCTGTTGACCCTGAGTCTCGAGACCCTGGATCTGGATCTGTTGACCTGGAGTCTGGAGATCCTGAGTTTGGAGATCCTGGATCTGTTGATCCTTAGTTTGGAGATCCTGGATCTGGATCTGTTGACCCTGAGTCTAGAGATCCCGAGTCTGGAGATCCTGGATCTGTTGACCCTGAGTCTGGAGATACTGAGCCTGGAGATCCTGGATCTGTTGACCCTAAGTCTCAAGATCCTGAGTCTGGAGATCCTGGATCTCTTGATCCTTAGTTTGGAGATCCTGGATCTGTTGACCCTGAGTCTGGAGATCCTGGATCCATGATAGCAGCTGCTGGTGTAGGCTTGGGCCTCTTGTTTTAATTCGGGGGCAGCTTTGCTGACAGTTCTGGGGGGTTCTGGTTCCTGATCCGCGTGCGGGTCTTTGCAGCACGAGGCCGACGCGGCTCTGAGAAAAGCCCAGACTCTGGCGGAGCAGAGACGGGAGGAGTACAGGAAGCTGCTCTCCTCCAACAGCCGCTCCTCGGAGGAGCAGGGTCTCCCCGGCAACAAGCAGCTGGAGAGGAGGCGACGCCTGGAGGAGGAGGCGCTGCAGAAGGTGAGGAGCAGAGCTGCAGGAACCCGGTGGGACCGGAACGTTTTTGATCACTTCTCTGTGCCGTGGGCAGAAAGCCGAAGAGGCGCAGGACCAGTTCCACAGCTGCAGGGCGGACGCCGGCGTCAGGAGGATGGACCTGGCCAACGCCAAGAGGACGGCACTCACACAACTCCGGGAGATGATCTTCCAGTGTGACCTCACCCTCAAAGCTGTAAGAGGCGGGATCGAACCAGCACCACACGCACACGTACAGACGCGTACAGACGCGTACAGACGCGTACACGCATATACACAACTGCACACCGGTAAATTGTAGCATTTGCAGCTTTTAATTCAGAGTTAGACACAAATTAGTGCTTAACAGAAAATAAATGGAGTTTCACTGGAGAAAATACATGAAGAGAACAAAGACGGAGAAAACTGAGACACTATAACAAGAAACAAACAAACACATCAGGGTTGATCACACAAAGCTCTCCACAGAAGAAGAAGAGGAGGAGGAGGAGGAGAGGAGGAGGAGGAGAGGAGGAGGAGGAGGAGGAGGAGGAGGAGGAGGAGGAGGAGGACAGGAGCTCTCTGGTTGAGCATACACCAGTAGGAGGTGTAACAAAAGCTCTTTTGAGCTGGCGTGGGATCCTCTGCCATTGGTCCACTGATTGTCTCTTCCTGTGGTTCAGGTGTAGGTGGGCGGGTCCTCAATCAGCTGCTGCTGCTCTCCCTCTGCTCAGACATCTACAGAAACTCAGTCACACAAGCGCACAAACAACTATAACAAGAGCTGGATACATCTGGGGCTGTGACAAGTACACACATGTACACTCGTGTGTGTCACCGGAGTACACATGTACACACAGGTGTACATATGTACACACAAACACACACACATGTACACACACGTACACACAAGTACACGCTTGTATACATATGTACACACATGTAAACACATTAACACACAAGTACACACAGGTGTACATATGTACACAAACCCACATCTACTGACACAAACTCCAGTTACAGTCCCCTGATGTGTACGTGCCGGTACCTGTCGCGTCCGTC
Source organism: Oryzias javanicus (assembly GCA_003999625.1). NCBI lineage: Eukaryota > Metazoa > Chordata > Actinopteri > Beloniformes > Adrianichthyidae > Oryzias > Oryzias javanicus. Next base: position 37,018,361 of record CM012453.1, on the reverse strand, counting down.
CTGATCCGTGTCCGGGTCACTAGATCGGTTTCTCTCTCCGGTTATCTGGCCTTTAGTAGAAAAATGTTTTGGAGGGTTGAAGCTCCAGAACACAATGGAGACAAAGATGAAAACGCTACACAATAAACCTTGGAGCTGACACACATGACGTCACAGGAAGTGATGTCACAGGAAGTGACGTCACAGGAAGTGATAGAAGGGTCAAAGTTTCAACTGAAAGTGTCTGAGACCAGAAAGGTTTCTGTACAGGTTGGAGCCACGTCGTTGATGTTCTGGACTTTCTGCACATGCGTGTGCGTGCACATGGTTCCTCATGTGCTGCCGCTTCTTCTCAGGTGACGGTGAACTGGCTTCAGATGCAGCAGACTCACACCGTGGTGGCCCCGCCCCACTACCAGGCCCTGAACGAGAACGCCAAAGTGTACGAACCTGGAGAATGTTACGCAGAGTTTGTGAGGAACCTCCCCAGGAACCTCCCTAAAGAGCATCTGCACGCCGTCTCCTTCGAGGCTTCAAGGTAACGACACTCTGCAGACCCTGAAACGCCGGGAGGTGTGTGTAGGTGTGTGTGTGTGTGTGTGGTGGGGGGGGTGAGTAAAACTGGAGACAAACATCATGACTTCTGTCACTGAGAGAGAACATCCGTACAGTGGACCTCTCCTGTGCAGTCGCTGGTGGCATGAGAGGGGAGGGGGGGTGGTTCAGGGAGATGAGGTTCAAATCCCGGCTGGGGGACCTGAACCAGAACCACCAGCGGTGGACCTGAACCAGAACCACCAGCAATGGACCTGAACCAGAACCACCAGCTGTGGACCTGAACCAGAACCACCAGCTGTGGACCTGAACCAGAACCACCAGCGGGGAACATGAACCAGAACCACCAGCGATGGACCTGAACCAGAACCACCAGCTGTGGACCTGAACCAGAACCACCAGCTGTGGACCTGAACCAGAACCACCAGCAATGGACCTGAACCAGAACCACCAGCGGTGGACCTGAACCAGAACCACCAGCTGTGGACCTGAACCAGAACCACCAGCTGTGGACCTGAACCAGAACCACCAGCAATGGACCTGAACCAGAACCACCAGCTGTGGACCTGAACCAGAACCACCAGCGGGAACATGAACCAGAACCACCAGCGGGGGACCTGAACCAGAACCACCAGCAATGGACCTGAACCAGAACCACCAGCTGTGGACCTGAACCAGAACCACCAGCGGGGGACCTGAACCAGAACCACCAGCTGTGGACCTGAACCAGAACCACCAGCGGTGGACCTGAACCAGAACCACCAGCGGTGGACCTGAACCAGAACCACCAGCAATGGACCTGAACCAGAACCACCAGCTGTGGACCTGAACCAGAACCACCAGCGGGGAACATGAACCAGAACCACCAGCGATGGACCTGAACCAGAACCACCAGCTGTGGACCTGAACCAGAACCACCAGCGGGGGACCTGAACCAGAACCACCAGCGGTGGACCTGAACCAGAACCACCAGCGATGGACCTGAACCAGAACCACCAGCGGTGGATCTTTCTGTGTGGAGTCTACATGTTCTCTCCGTACACGCGTGGGTTTTCTCCGGAGACTCCGGCTTCCTCCCACTCTCGGACCGCATGAGAGTGAATGGTTGTGTGATTGAGGTTCTGAGACAGACGAGTCTGTATCTAGAGTAACTGATCAAAGTCTGATCACTGTCATCTTAGAAAAATACACATCAGAAGACGTGGATCTGTCTCTGCAGGTTTGGGTTCAACCGGAGATTCCTGAGCAGCGGTCATTCCTCTCAAGGAAACCTGTCCCAAACATCCAGCACCCTATGTGAGGAAGGAGATGCTCTTCATCTCCAGCATGGAAAGATTGGAGAGGAAAGGTCCAGCAGCAGCACAGACTTACCAGGTCGGTCCTCCAGAGGTTCCGGCCTCTCAGTCAGGGGTGGGTGGGGCTAATTCTGCTGGACTGAAATGCTTCGATGTCTCCACAGCCTCCAGGAACCAGGCCCAAAGAAAAGCCTGGGCCTCCAGTAGCCAGGTCAGCCAGGGGGGCATGTGCAGCGATTCTGAGAGCGCCGGAGGCAGCAGTGAATCCAGGTCCATCGATTCTCCCACCGCCAGCCCAGGTTTGGAACTGATTCCCTAAACCTGCTGTAGAACTGGATTCAATAGTTGGACCGTGAACTTATGCCAAAGATAGCAAACATCTTGATAGGTAGGAAGTAACTTCCACTAACAACAAGAGGACGACAGGTCGATTACTTTAGTGACTCATTCCATCTGGTATCCCGCCCGATGATCTGAGCTGAAAGCTTCTTCCACGTTTCTCTAATGCGTTTCTGGGTCTTCCATGAAACATCTTCTGTTTGTGTCTTCATGAAGGTGACTTCAAGCGTCGGCTGCCCAGAACGCCGTCCACTGGGACCATGTCTTCAGCTGATGACCTGGATGACAGAGAGCCGCCGTCTCCCTCAGACAACGGTGAGACTCGGCTGCTTTCCTGGCTCTGTTTGACTGTGGATCATCCGTGGTCATGAGGACGATCATCCGTAGTCTTGACGATGATCATCCGTGGTCTTGATGTTCTGTGTACTGTGTTTTTACTTTGTAACTTAGAGCAGGACTTTCTAAGTGGTAACTGGTTAGCGTTCTCTCTGTGACCTTATCACACCCATTGGGCTGATTTCATGTCCCCTCTGACTCCAGGTCCAGCTGAGCTGGTGACCAGCTTTCCCAGTTCTCCCGGTCCGTTCCGGAACGCTCAGATGTCCAAAGCGGCTCAGACCCATAAGCTGCGTAAACTCCGGGCCCCCTCCAAGTGCCGAGAATGTGACGGTCTGGTGGTTTTTCACGGGGCTGAATGTGAAGAGGTAAAGATGTCTGTCATGGATGACCTTCCGTAAGTGTCCCTCTGCTGATGGGCGGGATCTGCGTTCTCTGGTCAGTGCTCCCTGGCGTGTCATAAGAAGTGTTTGGAAACGCTCGCCATCCAGTGCGGCCATAAGAAGCTGCTGGGAAAGCTGCAGCTGTTCGGGGTGGACTTCGCTCAGGCGGCTAAAGACAGCGCCGACGGGATTCCCTTCATCATCAAGAAGTGTACATCTGAGATTGAGAGTCGAGCTCTGAACGTCAAGGTAAATCTACCTGAAAGCTCATGACCCCACTCCCCCTCCTCCGCTGACCTGTCCCGCCATCACAGGGCGTTTACCGTGTCAACGGCGCCAAATCCCGCGTGGAGAAACTCTGTCAGGCTTTTGAAAACGGGAAGGATTTGGTGGAGTTGTCTGAACACTCGCCTCATGACATCAGCAACGTCCTGAAACTCTACCTGAGACAGGTGAGCCCCCTCCCTGTCTGATTGGTTCCATGAAACCCTGCTCTGAGCGCTCATCTGTTTGCCTCCGTCAGTTACCTGAGCCGCTCATCCTCAACCGCCACTACAACGACTTCATCGGATTGGCCAAAGAGTCCCAGAGAGCGTCGAGGGAGGGGGGCAGAAACCAGAATCCAGACAAGGACGGGCCGAGCCCCCACATGGAGAAAGTCATCTCCAGAGTCAGAGAGCTGTTGAGCCAGCTTCCTGCTTCCAACTTCACAACGCTGCGATTTCTGACCGCACACCTGAACAGGTGAGGCCTCCAGCAGGAAGCCGAGCTTACGTCTTCTGCTATCATCACTAAGATCAGAGGGGGTTGTAGGGACTCCTCCTGAGTCATAGGAGACTCCTCCCACATCAGAGGAGGCTCCTCCCACATCAGAGGAGGCTCCTCCCAGATCAGAGGGGGTTGTAGGGACTTCTCCTGAGTCATAGGAGACTCCTCCCACATCAGAGGAGGCTCCTCCCACATCAGAGGAGGCTCCTCCCACATCAGAGGAGGCTCTTCCTGAATCAGAAGAGGCTCCTCCTGAGTCATGGAAGGCTCCTCCCACATCAGAGGAGGCTCCTCCCACATCAGAGAAGGCTCATCCCACATCACAGGAGGCTCCTCCCAGATCAGAGGAGGTTTCTCCCAGATTGGAGGAGGCTCCTCCCTCATCTGAAGGGTTCTCCTGACCGTATCTTCTGCAACTTGACTTCAGCTTTATAGCAAAGTGTTTGAATATCTTCTCCGTTCTTCTAATGATTGTTTTCACCAACTCCTCAGGGTGGCAGAGCATGCAGAGGAGAACAAGATGACCGTGAGTAACCTGGGCATCATCTTTGGGCCCACGCTGGTGAAACCTCAGCAGACGGACGCCGAGGTGTCCTGTCCTCCCTGGTGGACTATCCCTACCAGGTCCTGATGGTGGAGCTGCTGGTGCGTCACTACCATCTCATCTTTGATGCGTCGCCTCTGCCTGGATCTGAGACGGCTGCTCAGTACTCCCCCAGACTGACCCCCCAGGAGAAGGTCCGGCAGCTCAGCAAACACTCCACCTCGCTGACAGACATGAAGGAGGTGAGGACGGACCCAGTGACCTCCACCAGACTGTCCGCTACGGACAGTCTTAACTGGGAGGGGGGTCTCCCATGTTCAGATTGTGACTAGTCAGAGTGGTCTCTATAATCAAACCTGAGACCTTTGACCCCTTCTTAAATGAAGAGTCATTCTTCATTAACACACATTATTTCATGTCACTGAACGTCTAAAGCAGGACGGTCTTAAACTGGCGGCCCGCGGGCCATTTGTGGCCCCCAAATCGATACTTTGCAACCGCTGCTTTATTATAAAAGTTCAATGTCTACTAAGCGATATCTTAGATATCATGTCCACGCTTCTTGGATGATAGCTTTGCATTTGCTTTGTGATTTATCAAATTTATTCCTAAAACTTTGTATTTGCTATTGTGGTTGGATCTGGTCATCAGGAAAGTCCTTAGCAACAGTTGCTAGTGTTGTTAGCTCCTGTTGTTTCACAGGACACGCAAAAGATATGGCTTAGTAGTACATAGACACAAACAGATGTTTAACAAACGTGTTCAGTAGACATAAACAATGGAGGAAAAAACATATTTTCTGCGCAAATGGAACCACATACGGCCCAGCCACAGCCAGGTTCTGCCTTCAGTGGCCCCAACATGAATGAGTTGGAGAACCCTAGTCTAAAGGAACGGCCTTCCTCTTTGGTAGCCTCGTGGTAACCTTGTGGTAGCCTCATGGTAACCTCATGGTAACCTCGTGGTAACCTCGTGGTAACCTCCTGGTAACCTCGTGGTAACCTTGTGGTAACCTTGTGGTAACCTCGTGGTAACCTCCTGGTAACCTCCTGGTAACCTCGTGGTAACCTCGTGGTAACCTCGTGGTAACCTCGAGGTAACCTCGTGGCAACCTCGTGGTAACCTCTTGGTAACCTCGTGGTAACCTCGAGGTAACCTCGTGGTAACCTCGTGGTAGCCTCGTGGTAGCCTCGTGGTAGCCTCCTGGTAACCTCCTGGTAACCTCGTGGTAACCTCGTCGTAACCTCGTGTCAATCTCGTGGTAACCTCGAGGTAACCTCGTGCTAACCTCGTGGTAACCTCGTGGTAACCTCGTGGTAACCTCGTGGTAAATTCGTGGTAACCTCGTGGTAACCTCGTGGTAACCTCGTGGTAACCTCGTGGTAACCTCGTGGTAACCTTGTGGTAACCTCGTGGTAACCTCCTGGTAACCTCCTGGTAACCTCGTGGTAACCTCGTGGTAACCTCGAGGTAACCCTCGTGGCAACCTCGTGGAAACCTCGTGGTAACCTCGTGGTAACCTCGTGGTAACCTCCTGGTCACCCTGTGGTAACCTCGTGGTAACCTCGTGGTAACCTCGTGGTAACCTCGAGGTAACCTCGTGGTAACCTCGTGGTAGCCTCGTGGTAGCCTCCTGGTAACCTCCTGGTAACCTCCTGGTAACCTCCTGGTAACCTCGTGGTAACCTCGTGGCAACCTCGTGGTAACCTCCTGGTAACCTCCTGGTAACCTCGTGGTAACCTCGTGGTAACCTCGTGGCAACCTCGTGGTAACCTCGAGTAACCTCGTGGTAACTCGTGGTAACCTCGTGGTAACCTCGTGGTAACTTCGTGGTAACCTCGTGGTAACCTCGTGGTAACCTCGTGGTAACCTCGTGGTAACCTCGTGGTAACTCGTGTAACCTCGTCGTGGTAACCTCGTGGTAACCTCGTGGTAACCTCGTGGTAACTCGTGGTAACCTCGTGGAAACCTCGTGTAACCTCGTGGTAACCTCGTGGAAACCTCGTGGTAACCTCGTGGTAACTTCGTGGTAACCTCGTGGTAACCTCGTGGTAACCTCGTGGTAACCTCGTGGTAACCTGTGTTGTTGTGTCTCATCAGAATGCCAAAATCTTCAAGAGGTTCTCCTCTGTCATCCCATCCGCACACATTCTGGACGAAGTTCAGGAAGTGCAACCTGGAAAAGACCAGACAGGCGCTTTGGACCGATCAAATGGAGAGCCGACTTCACCTGGGGAGGACGGACAGAGGTCAGCTTTAATGTTCGACGTCCCTCCCTCGACCGACGCCGTCCCACCGAAGATCCAGCTGCGCTCGCAGCGCGGCCACAGGCATCCCGACCAATCAGCATGCCCCTGGAGAGGACCCAACGGAATCTGGCGGGGGAGGGCTGTGAGGAGACGCCCCCCCAGAGAGCATCCAGGAAGAGCCCGAGCCTGAGCGGGCCCGGCCGTCGGGCTCCTCCAGGATGAGCAGCTACTACATCGCTCCTTTCATCGACACGCAGACCATGCCCAGGAGGACGTGGGACCGGAAGTACAAGCGATATGACGTCACGCCGCGCACCGCCATGATCATCGCCAACTGCCCTCGCCCTGCTCCGGACTCCAGCCCGTCAGCGGGTGCAGCCGGCTGCCTCTGAGGTCTGTGTGTTCCGGTTCTGAGACCCCCTCCACCCAAAGAAAGACTCTCTGAGCCTACCGCTGACTCTCAGGGCCCCAGGACTCTGCAGCCCCCCCAGGGACGTTCTACAAGCCCCCACTTTCCAGTGCTCTTACAAACGGGATGCCCCTGGCGCCTCCACCACGTCCCACCCCTGTCCCAAACCCTCTGCACCACTGACCTCTGCAACTGGTCCTGTGAGCCCCAAGCAGACCCCCCTCCCCACCCAAGCCTCCACAGACAGTCCTCCCCCCCGCTTTCAGCCCCCAGCAGCCCCAGCGACTGTAAACCCGTCCAGCAGAGACTCCGCCCCCGGCGCCTGCAGAGCTTGAACAAAGAGAATCTCATTTTGTCTGAAGGAATGTTTCTGGAGAAGATTCATCTGATCTATGATCGACTCGCTTCATGTTGAGATTTCTCCTCAGTTTAAGTCCATGAAGGACATTTCTGAATAAACTATGAAGCATCTCTGGCTGAAAAAGGTTTTTATTTGTAATTAATCTTCTCTTAAAGTTTCTGATGGGTCGTTGCAGAAGTTTTTCCATATTCAGGTTTCATTCGGAGATCCTGACTCTGACTGATCCAAACAGATCTAGACACTGTAGGATCCAGATACATCCAGACACATACTTGCACTGATGGATCCAGACGGATCCAGATCCAGACCGATCCAAACAGATCCTTACAATGACAGATTCAGACTCTTGACGGCTCCAGACGGATCCAGATCCAAAACAGATCCAGACCGATCCAAACAGATCCTGACAGTGACAGATCCAGACCCCGACGGATCGAAACTAATCCAGATCCAGACCGATCCAAACAGATCCAGACTCTGACGGATCGAGACTGATCCAGATCCAGTAGACCCAAACAGATCCAGAATGATCCAAACAGATCCTGACAATGACAGATCCAAACGGATCCAGACTCTGACGGATCCAGACTGATCCAGATACAAACAGATCCTGACAATGACAGACCCAGATCCAGACAGATCCAGATTCTGATGATCCAGATCCAAACAGATCCTGACAATTCCAGATCCAGACAGATCTAGACTCTGATGAATCCAGACTGATCCAGATCCAGACAGATCCAGACTCTGGTGGATCCAGATCCAGACACTGATGATCCAGATCCAAACAGATCCTGACAATTCCAGATCCAGACAGATCCAGACACTGATGATCCAGATCCAGACAGATCTAGACTGATGAATCCAGACTGATCCAGATCCAGACAGATCCAGATTCTGATGATCCAGATCCAGACACTGATGATTCCAGATCCAGACACTTGATGATCCAGATCCAACAGATCCTGACACTGATGATCCAGATCCAAACACTGATGATCCAGATCCAGACAGATCCAGACTCTGATGATCCAGATCCAGACACTGATGATCCAGATCCAAACAGATCCTGACACTGATGATCCAGATCCAGACACTGATGATCCAGACAGATCAAGACACTGATGATCCAGATCCAGACAGATCTAGACTCTGATGGATCCAGATCCAGACAGAACCAGACTCTGATGATCCAGATCAAACAGATCCAGACTCTGATGATCCAGATCCAAACAGATCCAGACTCTGATGATCCAGATCCAGACACTGATTGATCCAGATCCAGAGAGATCCAGACACTGATGATCCAGATCCAGACAGATCCAGACTCTGATGATCCAGATCCAAACAGATCCAGACTCTGATGATCCAGATCCAGACACTGATGATCCAGATCCAGACAGATCCAGACTCTGATGGATCCAGACTCCAGCTTCAGAGTAGCCAATGAAGCACGTTTTGACGGTGGAGGAAGCAGGAGGTCCCGGGAACACCCAGACAAACGCAGGAGGAACCTAACTCCACTCACAGATGTCCCGGCTGGGATTTGAACCTGGATCTCCTGCTGTGAGGCACGAGTGCTAACCGTTAAAAAGACATTTTGACTTGATAGAACAACTTGATGGTGTTAAGAACATGAGGTTTCTGGCAGAAACAGAAGGTGGGAGGGGGGTGAGTGGAAACTACTTCAGCTGATGCTTCTCAGAACGGAACGGGGGGGAGGGGGGTTGGCATTGAGAATGTTCCTCTGGTATCGTTTCCAGATTCTTCAAGCTCATCGTCTGATGTTCAGTTGAGACCGAATCCTGAGAAGTCCCAAAGTCTTCGTCCCACATCCGTGTCTCAGAGATTCTTCTGTCTGGAAGGATTTCAAAATCCCAGAAATTGAAAGTTTTCCACTTGGATTACGGAGTGGGCCTGTAGAACTCTGAACATGATGATTCCAGGTGAGACTTCTGCTTCTGTTCGGGTTTTAATAATAATAACTATCTAGTCATTTCTAGTCATTTTCTAATAATAGTTTTCTAGTCTGAGGGTAACCCGAGGACAGACTGAAGTCTCAGCCAATCACCTGAGAGGAACAGAGGAACCGTCAGTCTGTGGAGCGCCTGCTTTCTCCTCCTCAGTTAACGTCAGCAGGGATGAAGCTCTGCAGCTTCAGCAGGTGCTCTGCTTCAAAATGGATGGTTGTCTTTTTCCTGCCCGTGTTGAGCTGAGAGATTAGAACAATCAGATTAGGAGTCCTGCTGACCTGCAGCGGAGCGCGCCCGGAGCTCACTTCAGCTGTTTCCCAGCCGGGTTGTTGTTGGACTTTGTTCTGCCGGATGAATGCGTCCCATGCCGAGGCTGATTCCTTCTGAAGGCATTCTCAAACATCCGTGAGCTGCTGAAAGGTGAGTGTCTGAGCGCTTCTCGTGAGAACAAGTTCTTCATGGGGATTCTGGATGTTCAGCAGAGATCCCGGTCCTCTCCGTTTTCATCTTGGAGCGATAAAAACATCTAACATCCTTTCATCAAAGTTAAGGTTGACATGGTTCAGGTGTCAGGAGAAGCTGAAGCAGGTGTTGGTTTCATCAAGCTCTTTGGGTCCAACAGCAGCTTCAGACCTGGATAGGGGTTCGGATCCTGCAGGTCCGGGTCCTGCAGGTCCAGATCCTGCAGGTCCAGATCCTGCAGGTTCGGGTCCTGCAGGTTCGGGTCCTGCAGGTCCAGCCAAACCATCATCCCTCCACCACTGTTCTTTGGCTGGACACTGTCGTGAAGCTTTTAGGAGTTATGACTCTATGAAGTGGATCTGTGCTGACAGCTGGTCAGAATGTAAACACCGCCGTCAGCTGACTCCCCGACCCGCTGGGTCAGCACCGAGGACGGACCTGAGGTCTGATGGAGACCTGCTGGACTCACCTGGTCAGGCTGGTTGGTTTCCACACTGTATTTAAGGATCATAAAGACAAACATTTCCTTTCTAGAATTTTAGTCTAATTTATGAAGGAAAGATTATTTGAACAGATTCTGTAAAACGTTGAAAACTTTTCTTCATCAGTTAATCGGTTCTGACTGTGAGCAGGTCAGACATGTCCTCAGACAGACGTGGACTTGTTGCTCAGACATCTAGTGCTCCTCCTGACTTGTTTTTGGGATGGTCTGCTTTTGGGGGAAGCAGGTGAGACTCCACCACCCAGGTAGAGGCCACCCTTCAAAAGGAGTAACCCCCCCCACCCCACCCCCGCGCGCCACACACACAAAAATTCCCAGAGATTTATTTTGAGGCTGGAACCAAAAACCGTTCCTACAAGTTATGGAGATCATAGAAGAGATGAGGATGTTCTGCTGCTGTTGTCCGACTTCAATCACCTTCAATGTTAACAGGAACCGTTTGCAGCTGGAAGAAGAATGAAGCTCCTCTGAATAGAGGTGGTCTACTGTCACAGAGGGGTGGAGAACTGCTGCCTCAGGTGTCCGGGTTCAGGGGAGGACAGGTGGAGTTTGACCGGTGGAAAGGTGCAGCCATCACAGTAGAAGTGTGCTGGTGCAGATAAGAGGGAGCTGAAAGGCAACGACGGGGTTTTACTGGTCTACGTTCCAGCCTCACATGACAGTATTCAAATGCCAGTGGGAGGGCCTCCGTCTGAGATGGACAGATAGCTGTAGATCCATGGGGCAGTTTGTTGTTAGGAACCGTCCGTTCGGGGTCTCAGAAACGGGCCGTTCCAAAAACATGCTGGTCTTTGCAGAACTTCCCCGCAGACGTGGTTGGGACGGACCGGCCCCTCGCCGTCCCTGTGATGATTTCTGCAGCTCCGTCTGATGAGCGGTTCAGAGGCTCGGCCTGAGCGGCGGCGCGATGAAGACGGGCTCTCAGATCCGTTTGCTCCTCTGGAAGAACTGGACTCTTCGTAGGAGACAGAAGGTGAATGTGGATGAAGAGTGGAGTCTTCATCTGGTCCTCAGAGTCTGACTCTCATATGCTGCCGCATCTAGAAACGCCTGCTGGTTGAGATCTTCTGGCCGGTTCTGTTGTTCATTGGTCTGGTGTGGCTGAGGAAGGCCAACCCCCTGTACCAGCAGCATGAATGTAAGTACCTGTCCTCATTAGAGGAGAGGTGTCTCATCCCTTTGGCGAGCCTCCACTCTGCAGATTATGAGTCCTGGTTTGCCCTTTGCTGTGGTGTACGTGTGAACAGGTCACTTCCCCAACAAGGCCATGCCCTCCGCTGGGATCCTCCCCTGGATCCAGGGAATCTTCTGCAATGCCAACAACCCATGTTTCAGATATCCAACAGGTGGAGAGTCTGCAGGCGTGGTGTCCAACTACAACAGCTCAGTGTGAGTGTCACTGCGGTCAATGAAAGTTACACACCTCGACCTGCTGCGCTGGAGTTTCTGTGGATTTGTGTTTGGCCTGATCTAGGTTGGCACGGTTCTACGTTGACATTCAGGAGCTTCTGCTAAACCAGACGGACATCCAGAACTTTGGGAGACTGTGGAGGGAGCTGACGTCTTTCTCAGACTTTATGGAGGTTTTACGCAGAAACCCCTCTGCCGTTTCAGGTAAAGGTAGTTCGGCCCCATGGTCATAGCTGGGCCCTGGAGGGTCTTTTGAACTTTCAAAATTGAACTAAGAGTTCAGCCAAAAGTCTTTTCTGGTGCCTCAGGTTCACACGAGAAGACCTAAAGCAACAGATGACTTCAATATTCTTGGTTTTATTCAGTAGACTGAACTGTACCAAAGGATATTTATGTGAACTCTTTTCCAGCTGGAGTCCGTTTAGTCCGGGACAGTTGGGTCATGGTTCTGGTTCTGACTGAGTCTGGTTTTCATTGCAGGCCGTGGGTTGAGAGTAGAAGATATTCTAAAGGATGATGAGGTCCTCACAGCATACCTCCTCAGAGATGTTGGTCTACCAGAGTCCATCCTGTACCAGCTGCTCAATGCAAAGCTGCGCCTGGAACAGGTGAGACTGGCATCAGCTGCCTGCAGTCCAAACGTACCAAACCCTTGCTGACGTTCTCTTATTGCTCCTCAGTTTGCATACGGGGTCCCAGACCTTCAGCTCAAAGACATAGCGTGCAGCCAGGCGTTGCTGGAGCGCTTCATCATCTTCCCGAGTCGAATGGGACTCCACGGAGTCCGCAACGCCATGTGCGCCCTCAGCCAGCAGCGGCTGCAGAGGATAGAAGACGTCCTCTACGCTAACCTGGACTTCTTCAAGATCTTCAAGCTGGTTAGTGTTCCTGACAGGGGTGTGTGTCCCCATGGCAGGGGGTGGGGGTTGGGGGTCATAGAGGGCTCCAAGTGGCTGAAAACATTGAATCCAGACAAAAAAACAACAGTGGGCGGAGCTCCGAGATGCCCCCTTTAAGGCCACCCTGCAGTCTTTAAGCAGACGTCTCAGTGGGTGGAGCTTAGAGATGCAAACCCTAAAGGCTACCCTGCTGCCCTAATGTGGTCCGTCTCAGTGGGTGGAGCTTAGAGATGCAAACCCTAAAGGCCACTCTGCCCCTTGATGGAGTTCATCTCAGTGGGCGGACCTTAGATACTCACCCTCAAGGCCACCCTGCTGCCTTTAGGGAGTCCGTCTCAGTGGGCGGAGCTTAGAGATTCGCCCTAAAGGCTACTCTTGTGTTGCAGCCACGCTGAGCTCAGGTTGGGGCCGGGTGAATCAGCTGACTGGCTCACAGAAATTCCCATGGCTTTATCCGTCTTGACCTGTTTCTTTAATTGGCTTAAGCCTGCCCCCCCCCCCAAACACACAGACTAGTATAGTGTTCTGTGTGTATGTGTGTGTGTGTGTGTGTGTGTGTGGGGGGGGGGGGGGGCTGAGCTGCTGACATGAAGAAATGTGAACGAGAGATGTAAGGGACAGAATAGAAGGACGTCATGAAGCCACACCCCTTCCTCTGAAAATGGCTCAGGAAGATCTTTCAATCGGACGTCTGGACGTGGAGGCCAGTGGGCATCACATGCTTCTACTGAGGCATCTGATTGGTCAGTTTGTAACTTTAACTACAGGAAAAAATCCTGAAAAAAAGGATCATCAAGAAAAGATATTGGAGCCATAATGTTTATTTTCTGACCCGCAGAGCAACCGATAACAGCAGTTTGTGTCTGAGGGTTGTGTGGAAGTGGATGAGAGGGGGGGGCTGATTCCTCCCCCTTCCAAATGTTTCATTGAATGCAGGAGGAAGGAAATTCCTCAGGAAGGATATTCCAGAGTTTGTTCAGCACTCGTGGGTTTGTCCTTCCGGGCTGAGCTGGAGTTTCCAGAGACTGTTCAGAATCATTTCATACAAACTGCATTCTGGGGGGGGGGGCAGAGGGACTGACAGAGGTCCCTGCTTCCTGTCTCTGCAGATGCCTCAGGTTCTGCACAGAGGATCTCCTGGGATCGATCTGCACTTCTGGGGCCAAGTCCTCAGGACAGCGTCGGACAAGATCCAAACGGTAAGAACCCCCGCCCTCCACTGTCCTGCAGGATCTGGTGTTCTGGTCTGTAGTTCTGCAGGAAGCTGTGTTGAGTTCTGGTTGCAGAGGTGGTGGGCGTGGCCTGAGTCACCGCTGCAGGCGTGTCCCTGAACAACAGTGCAGCCGTGGCGCCATGATGGATCTTAGTCACTGCAGAAGAGAAAGAGGAAGGAGTATTAGTCACCACGATCGGATGTGGATTCTCTGAGAAGAAGAATGTTTCCATCAAACATACGTGTGACATTCATGTTAAAGGTGGAGTAGACTCCCAGGTTCTTCTCAGCAGCAGAGGGTTGGTGAACCTGTTCAGATCTGCACAGCAGTATGTCTGTGCGCTTCCTCTGCCACGTGATCAAGGAAATACTGACAAGGGGGGGTCTACTCCTGTAACCATGGAGACCAGAAGCCTGTGTCTGTTCTGGGCGATGGGGATGCTCTCCATTATGGGATGGGTCATATCTGATCATCACCTTTGGTTATTTTTCATTCTGCTAGTTCAGGTTTCATTATTCATGTTTTCAAGTTTCAGGCTTTCAGGTTCTTGTTTTTCAGGTTTTGAAATTTTCATGTTTCAGGTTTTGCTGTTTTTATATTTTCAGGTTTTCCTGTTTTCACATTTTCTGTTTTTCATGTTTTCATGTTTTCATGCTTTCAGGTTTTCAAGTTTTCAGGTTTCATAATTGTATGTTTTTATGTTTTCATCATTTCCTGTTTTCTTTTCTTCAGGTTTTCATTTGTTCATGTTTTTATGTTTTCTTGTTTCATATTTTCAGGAGCCTGTTTCAAGAGGCAGGTTTAACAAATTCAGAGTTCAAACCTGCACTCAGAGTTGACTTATTTGGAGTTCACAAACTCAGAGTTTTTGATTTTAGAACAGCTGAAAAGTTTGTGCGATCAACTCTGAGTAGTTGGACTCAGAATCAGGTACAACAGCACCATTCACCATGGTAACGGGAACAAACACCAATCAGGCTTTGCACCTTATGGTAATATAAATTGATGAGTTCCTACAAGCAACACGCATGAATAAAAATAAAAGCGCATTTTAATGTCTAGTCTTCCTCAAAATTTCAGTGGTTGATATATGGAATTTGAATAGTTGTGATCAATAAGCAATCCAAGACGTTTCATCACGAGTAACAATTTTGTTATTTAAAATGCTTTTCTAAAATGTATCCAACACTAACCTGCAATCCTGTGAAAGTCTGTAATCCCTCTGAGGCGTTTGTGCCCAGAAAAGCAACAAAACTGGGTCAAAGTTTGAGCGCGAGGCACACTTTCCTTACGAATGTCCTTCCTGACATGCTCGGCATCTCCGTGATGTATAGAAACTACCATATGCAAAAAACCTAATGCATAAAGCGTCTTCTGGGAAGTCAGAGCACGGCCACGATGGGCGGAGCGTATGACGTATGGGCGGAGCGTATGACGTATGGGCGGAGCATATGACGTATGGGCGGAGCGTATGACGTATGGGCGGAGCATATGACGTATGGGCGGAGCGTATGACGTATGGCGCATGAAACTCTGAGTGTATAATACAGAGTCCCTGGAAAACCTGTCGCTCAAATAGAAAGGAATTGGGAAACGGCAGGTGATCGACTCGTGTCCTGAAAATCCTCTCCAGGCGTGAGTGAAATTCCCTCCGGACTAATCCAGACTCCTCGTCTACGGGATCCTCTATGAATGGACATGCAGTTTTGGTTGAACTTACTTTAACGGGTTTAAGTTACCTCCATTTCTGAAACCAGAATCTCAGACTTTTCCTTAACTCGGAGTTCACACACTCAGAGTTTCAACAAAACCGGCTTCTTGAAACGGGCCCAGGCTTTCAGATTTTTCTTTGACCTTTGACCATCCCGTTTCTGAAGCTGGATCCACTGAGAGGAAACGTCCTAAAGGATTTTCCTGTCTTCGTGCAGCTGATGGAGCGGGACAGCTCCCAGGAGTTCCTGAAGAGCGTCTCTCCGTTCTTTCAAGCTGGAGGCCCTTCATCCTTCACCCAGCTGATGTCCAGCGTGTCTGGCCTTTTCTGTGGTATCCAGAAGGGGGGGGCTCCAGGGTCCTGTCCTTCAACTGGTACGAAGACAACAACTATAAGGTGTTTCTGGGGGTGAACGGCAGCAAGAAGCTCGACTACGTCTACGATGACACGGCCAGTAAGTTGATGAGAGCTGTTCCTCTGCTGTCAGCATCACGAGGAACCATTGATGTCTGAGAAGAACTGAGATGTTTGTTCACAGCTGATGGATCAGCAGCACACAGTCTTTTCTTGTCTTCAACCTTCTGATCTTTAAGGTTTTTTTTTGTCATGTTAGGAGGAAATTCTTTGTCCATAAAACTTGATCAGCGTTGACTCAAAGTGGTTATTTCAGGCTGGAGCAAGGTGATCTTCTCACTAACATCCACCTGACTGAACTCTGTTCCCCAAAGCTCCGTTCTGCAACGCTCTCATGCAGACGCTGGAGTCCAACCCCGTCACCAGGATCATGTGGAGCGCCGTCAAGCCCCTCCTGATGGGGAAGATCTTATACGCTCCAGACTCTCCTGCCGCCCGCAAGATCATGAAGAGCGTAAGCATCGGTCTAATGCTCAGACTGTCATGTTTCTAGACCTTCTAGAAGAAGTTTCATCGGTGACGATGTGCGTTTGTGTGTCCAGGCCAACACAACCTTTGAGCAGCTGGAGAGGCTCCAGAACATGGCCAAGGCCTGGCAGGAGGTGGGACCTCAGCTCCAGGCGTTCTTCAACCACAGTGTCCAGATGAACATGATCCGGGTATGGGTCACATGAGTCGCTCACACGTCCATCACTGTCAGGAGCCTGGAGGGACATCAGAGGAACGGTTTGGTTCCTTCAGTCCAGTTCCCTGCTGTAGATGACAGGAGGTCCATCCAAACACAGAATCGGTGTAGAGAACCTGTAGTTGTTATTTAACCAGGATGATCCCATCGAGATTCAAAGCTCGTTGTTAGCGAGTCCTGAGAGTCTGCCACAGCTGGTAGAAACACACCGAGACAGTAAAACATTGAAAACACATCGAGGAAAAACAAAAAAACAACTTAGTAAATAGTCACAAAAATGTTTCTAGAGAAATTCTCACTTCATTACAAACTATTTTTCTGAAAAACTTTCTTATAAATGATTCCAATCAAGAACTCACTCCCAACCAGATGTTTATCTGAGCCTTCAGCCGTTCCAGAACCACCCAGACCCAGAAGCTGGACCCTCACTGGACTCATATAGCTGCTTCGGTCCCTGCAGGACACACTGGCGAACCCGACTGTGAAGCACTTCTTGGACAGCCGTCTGGCACAGACAGAATTCAGCACCAAAGACATTCTGCGCTTCCTGAGCAGCAGAGAGGACGAGGACGGAGAGCCTGGAGCCAGCTCGTTCACCTGGAGGAACATCTTCAGTCTGCTCGATCAGGTCATCCACATGTTCAACCAGTATGGAGAGGTGAGTTTGGATCCTCAGACCTCAGAAATGAACCAAATCCACCCAGATCCCAGGAGCTACACGTGTGCACAAATACACATACGTGTCCGAACACGCATGTGCTATTGGAAATGAGAACATGGTTAAATGAAGGTTAACCTTTGAACACTTGAGGGTGACAGAAAGACTGGCGCTCTGGTGTTAGACGATGTGGAGGGAGAAGCAGATGTGTGGATGTGGGTTTGAAGAAGCTGAAAAATCAGCTGAAACATTTGAGATGATCAGTTCCTCCACAAACGTTCTCACAGCTGCACTAGAAAAGCAACCCAAAGGTCTGTTCCCCTGCAAGATTAGGGTTAGAAGAGAGCGCCACCTTCAGGAGGATCTGAGAATGAGGGAACTGCAGCAGACAGACGTTGAAGTTTGAAGTTTATTTGGTTGATTACATACATTCAACATTTCACAACCTTTAAATTAATAAGAAATCTACATCAACCAAAGGGAATGGCTGAAGCATCATGCTTATGAAAGCCCATCCAAAAAATTCCACTTACACAGAACAACCGAGAAATCAAAACTTAAGAAAATGACAATATGTCACAAGCATGAAAAAAAAACAAATTTTAACAAAAATACATATCCATATGTACAAAATCATAGACATATACAATAAATAAATATATTACAGCTGCATACATATATATATATTCACTAATATTGCATTTCACTAATATTGATCAATTTTTTCACATTTTATCAGTAACCTAAATTTTTTAAGAGTATTGACTACTTTGAGGTCTTTATTTAAAGCATTCCAAAGTTTTGTTCCAAAAACAGAAGGACATCTCAATTTTACATTTGTTCTTGCCCTGCACGATTCAAACATAAATTTACCTCTTAAATTATAATGTTCATCTTTTCTCTCAAAAAATGATTGCACTCTCAAGGGCAAACTATTTTGAAAGGCACCAAAAGAGATTTCCAACATTCTTAAATGAACAATGTCTTCAAATTTTAATGTTCAGACCAAGAGAGGGAAGTGTGATGGTCGGGGTCCAGAATGACTACGACTGGTCCTTCTGCAGAAATACAAAGCATTCTGCTGAAACTCTGATGGGGGGCAGTTGGAGAGAGTTGAAGCTAAACTGAAATAAACTCCTTTCCACTGCAGACAGTAGAAATGTAAACAGGAGACGAGTAGAAAGCGTAGCTGTGAAGACCTTCAGGAGGAACGTTTCTGAAGGTTTGATGCAGCAGATGAATCGTTAAAACATGAACCAGATGAACGGCCAGGTTTTTTTGGCCAATCATCCTGCAGGATCAGAGCTGAAAAGTTCAGATCACAATAATCCTTAACAAATAAGAACTTCAATCCTGGATTTAATCCCTCTGGACATCATGCTCTCCACTTTGGTTTTTCCAGATGCACAAATCAAACGAACATTTGAGGACGTTTCTTCATGACTCCAGTGTTCTGATGATCAAACTGGACGTTTACTCAAAATTACATCAAACATGTTTTTTGTTTTTAAATGGTTTGACCACAGTGCATTGTGGTCTATATTTGCTAATCTAGCTAGCATCGATGCACGCTAGTTTTTCACAAAGACTTCTGGGAAATTTCTAGTGCGCTGGATTTTGGAATTAGTAGATTCAGACGAAACTAGAAAATGGAGAAGGCTCTGGACTGGGACGGGGGCGTGGACCCCACCAGAGGAAGAAGAGGACCTCCTCTGGACAAACTCTCTCCTCTTTCATCCCTCTCTTTAGTGCGTCAGTCTGGATAAGTTCGTGGCCTACACAGACGAGTCCCAGATGACCCATCAGGCTTTGCACCTCCTGGAGGAGAACAAGTTTTGGCTGGAGTGGTCTTCATGGACATGTTCCCCTGGACCAGCAGCGTCCCCCCACACGTCACCTACAAGATCCGCATGGACGTGGACGCCGTGGAGCGCACCAATAAGATCAAGGACAGGTGCGGACGCTCACACCCTCCTGGTCTAGACGGTACCTGGACTTCTTCTTCAGAGGTCTGAGCAGAACTAAAGTCTGGACTCCTGCCGGTCATGGTTCTGCAGGAACCGCTCCATGAAGACGTTCATCCAGGTTGTCTTCATTTTTACGACGTTTGATCCAGAATAATTCCAGCCTAAAAACCAGAGCAGGTGTCACTGCAGAGGAACCGTCCTGGATGGAGGCGGGGCTCCACTGACCTTCTGAATGTTCTGCTGGTTCTGCTCCTCTAACTGTATCAGTGAGGAGTTCTGTTCAGAACAGGAACTGGACCTGAGGCGCTGGGACCCGACCCCTCAGGTTTGGTTCCCTCTCTGCCAGCCCTTAGGCAGGGCATTAACCCCCCCACTCCCGGTGGGTACAGGTCCCCCCCGGGGCAGTGGGAGCCCGGCCTCTGAGCAGGTGAATAATCAGATTGTCCCAGCAGCTCTGACTCAGGCTGATCCTCTTAATCTCCTGCAGGATTAAAGGATTTACTCTGCAGGACGGTTGATCAAACATGAGGAACAAGAGCTGAAGCGGCTGGACGGGGGGACGGGGGGACGGGGACGGGGGACGGGGGGATGGGGGGGATGCGCCTCCATGACCTCCTCTCTGTGACCTCCTCTTCTACATGACCTCCTCCTCTCCATGACCTCCTCCTCTCTACGACCTCCTCCTCTCCGTGACCTCCTCCTCTCCATGACCTCCTCCTCTCCGTGACCTCCTCCTCTCCATGACCTCCTCCTCTCCGTGACCTCCTCCTCTCCATGACCTCCTCCTCTCTACGACCTCCTCCTCTCCATGACCTCCTCCTCTCTACGACCTCCTCCTCTCTATGACCTCCTCCTTCCTAAGACCTCCTCCTCTCCGTGACCTCCTCCTCTCCATGACCTCCTCCTCTCCGTGACCTCCTCCTCTCCATGACCTCCTCCTCTCTACGACCTCCTCCTCTCTATGACCTCCTCCTCTCCATGACCTCCTTCTTTCTATGACCTCCTCCTCTCTACGACCTCCTCCTCTCTATGACCTCCTCCTCTCTACGACCTCCTCCTCTCCATGACCTCCTCCTCTCCGTGACCTCCTCCTCTCCGTGACCTCCTCCTCTCCATGACCTCCTCCTCTCTACGACCTCCTCCTCACTATGACCTCCTCCTCTTCTCCATGACCTCCTCTTCTCCATGACCTCCTCCTCTCTACGACCTCCTCCTCTCCGTGACCTCCTCCTCTCCATGACCTCCTCCTCTCTACGACCTCCTCCTCTCCGTGACCTCCTCCTCTCCATGACCTCCTCTCTACGACCTCCTCCTCTCTATGACCTCCTCCTCTCCATGACCTCTTCCTCTCTATGACCTCCTCTTCTCTATGACCTCCTCCTCTCTACGACCTCCTCCTCTCCATGACCTCTTCCTCTCTATGACCTCCTCTTCTCTATGACCTCC
This sequence comes from Oryzias javanicus, assembly GCA_003999625.1. Taxonomy (NCBI): domain Eukaryota; kingdom Metazoa; phylum Chordata; class Actinopteri; order Beloniformes; family Adrianichthyidae; genus Oryzias; species Oryzias javanicus. Next base: position 36,997,802 of record CM012453.1, on the reverse strand, counting down.
TCCTCTCCATGACCTCCTCCTCTCCATGACCTCCTCCTCTCCATGACCTCCTCCTCTCTACGACCTCCTCCTCTCCATGACCTCTTCCTCTCTATGACCTCCTCTTCTCCATGACCTCCTCCTCTCCATGACCTCCTCTTCTCCATGACCTCCTCCTCTCTACGACCTCCTCCTCTCCATGACCTCCTCCTCTCCGTGACCTCCTCCTCTCCGTGACCTCCTCCTCTCATGACCTCCTCCTCTCTACGACCTCCTCCTCACTATGACCTCCTCTTCTCCGTGACCTCCTCCTCCTCTCTACGACCTCCTCCTCACTACGACCTCCTCTTCTCCATGACCTCCTCTTCTCCATGACCTCCTCTTCTCCATGACCTCCTCCTCTCTACGACCTCCTCCTCTCCATGACCTCCTCCTCTCCGTGACCTCCTCCTCTCATGACCTCCTCCTCTCTACGACCTCCTCCTCACTATGACCTCCTCCTCTCCATGACCTCCTCCTCTCTACGACCTCCTCCTCTCCATGACCTCTTCCTCTCTATGACCTCCTCTTCTCTATGACCTCCTCCTCTCCATGACCTCCTCCTCTCTACGACCTCCTCCTCTCCATGACCTCTTCCTCTCTATGACCTCCTCTTCTCCATGACCTCCTCCTCTCCATGACCTCCTCTTCTCCATGACCTCCTCCTCTCTACGACCTCCTCCTCTCCATGACCTCCTCCTCTCCATGACCTCCTCCTCTCCATGACCTCCTCCTCTCATGACCTCCTCCTCACTACGACCTCCTCCTCTCCATGACCTCCTCTTCTCCGTGACCTCCTCCTCCTCTCTACGACCTCCTCCTCACTACGACCTCCTCTTCTCCATGACCTCCTCTTCTCCATGACCTCCTCCTCTCCATGACCTCCTCCTCTCCATGACCTCCTCCTCTCCATGACCTCCTCTCTCATGACCTCCTCCTCACTACGACCTCCTCCTCTCCATGACCTCCTCTTCTCCGTGACCTCCTCCTCCTCTCTACGACCTCCTCCTCACTACGACCTCCTCTTCTCCATGACCTCCTCCTCTGCATGACCTCCTCCTCTCCATGACCTCCTCCTCTCTATGACCTCCTCCTCTGTACGACCTCCTCCTTTCTACGACCTCCTCCTCTCCATGACCTCCTCACTATGACCTCCTCCTCTCCATGACCTCCTCCTCTCCATGACCTCCTCCTCTCTATGACCTCCTCCTCTGTACGACCTCCTCCTTTCTACGACCTCCTCCTCTCCATGACCTCCTCTCCATGACCTCCTCCTCTCATGACCTCCTCCTCACTACGACCTCCTCCTCTCCATGACCTCCTCTTCTCCGTGACCTCCTCCTCCTCTCTACGACCTCCTCCTCACTACGACCTCCTCTTCTCCATGACCTCCTCTTCTCCATGACCTCCTCCTCTCCATGACCTCCTCCTCTCCATGACCTCCTCCTCTCCATGACCTCCTCCTCTCATGACCTCCTCCTCACTACGACCTCCTCCTCTCCATGACCTCCTCCTCTTCTCCGTGACCTCCTCCTCCTCTCTACGACCTCCTCCTCTCCATGACCTCCTCACTATGACCTCTTCCTCTCCATGACCGCCTCCTCACTACGACCTCCTCCTCTCCATGACCTCCTCTCTCCTTCATCATCACAGGTACTGGGACCCCGGGCCCAGAGCGGACCCTGTGGAGGACCAGCGATACATCTGGGGGGGGTTTGCTTACCTGCAGGACATGATTGAACACGGCATCATCAAGCTCCACACGGGCAACGACTGGCCGCTGGGGGTCTACGTCCAGCAGATGCCGTACCCGTGTTACGTGGATGACCTGTGAGTGTCTGTGTTCAGATGTCAGAGAAGGTTGATCATCTGAAGGAGGTTCTCCTGAGTCTGCTCACATCACAAACGTCAGTTTAAAGCTTTTCCTGATGAAGAATTCACAACAGAACGGAGCTTTGGATGTAAAGAAACGCGGCGCCGCAGCATTCCTGACGGCGCCGTGTAATGACGGCCTGAAGCTCTTCCAGCTTCTTCTCTGAGGGTTTTCTTCAGACATTCAGGATTATGATGGTCCTGGATCTTCTCCACACGCTCAAAGCTCTTATAGTCTGTCAAACTGATGGGGGCGTGGCTTCTAGTTCACACCTATGACCATCACAGGGACATTCACACACAAGTGGAACATAGAGGTTAATAAGAAATGGACATGGGAGGTGTGGAGGTCCCCCATAGGAGATTTATTACCCTCCACCCTCACAAAATCTGGCCAGAGCCTCCTCCGCCACTTCCTGGTACGTCTACTGCGATTGGTCCCAGTCGGTCTGAGTCACGTTTCTAGAGGAAGTACTCTCTGCCAATCATGTGCGAGCTTGTTCAAAGTCCACCCCTCCCACTAAAAGTGGTTCAGAGGAATCTGTCAATCAAATGTTAGAGGCGGGGCCAGCAGGAGCCACATGCTTTCACTGAAGCATCTGATTGGCCAGTTCCTAACTTTAAAAAATTAAAGCCCGAACCACATCTTTAAAAGAAAAGAGATTAAACAGGAAGGAATGCTTAATCTGATAAATAAAACGACTGCTCCACCACCTGAACCACTGCTGCCCAAAGGGAGGGTCATCTGATGGGGGAGGGGGCATTGAGCATCCTAAAACAGCTTATGGGGGTGTCATTATTAAAAGGATTGAGGGGGGGTATAACCTCAAAGGTTAACAGAGTAAATATTCCTAAATATCAAATATTCCTCCTTGATCCAGAACCAGGATCAGACTGGTAGTGCAGCCACCAGGGGGCGCACTCAGGGTTCTGGTGAGCCGGTCCTGCTCCTCAGAGTTCTCCAGACTGTTTTAGAAGTAGACATCCTGTTGGACGGTTTGAATGTTCAACATCCATTTGACTTTTGAAGACAAATGTGAAGCCTCAAACTCTGAGGTCCCTGAAAACAGGAAACATGAAAGTGGTTGGTGAGGGGTGTCCGCCTCTGGAACCAGGTTTATGGAGGGAGGGGTCTGCTGGAGACAGAAACCAGGACCCTCCGACTCTCCTCCAGGAGATCTGCTGATGGAGCAGCAGTGGTTCCATCAGGAAGTTGAGGAAAGAGTTTCTGCCAGATTCCTTCCAAAGGATTCATTCATAAAAACACTAGAATTATAGAGGAAGCCATGACCTCTGACCTCAAAGTCTCTGAGTCCCGCCTCCACACTGACTGGTGCTTCATCATAAGGTTTGCTGTTGTTCTGACTGGTAGACTGCTTTGAAACCTCCCAGAATGCACCACTGGGGCGTGGTGTTTGCCATGACTCCGCCCCTCTCCGCTCTGTGTGCAGCTTCATGATCACGCTGAACCGCTGCTTCCCCATGTTCATGGTGCTGGCCTGGATCTACTCCGTCTCCATGACCGTGAAGAGCATCGTTCTGGAGAAGGAGCTCCGCCTCCGAGAGACCCTGAAGGCCATGGAGTGGACGGCGGCGTCATCTGGTACACGTGGTTCATCGACAGCTTTCTCATGATGACCGCCAGCACCGCGCTGCTCACCGCCATCGTCATGGTGAGGATCACCAGAGGCTGAGCCTGGTCTGTGAGATGAGACTGAGAAGAATCCACTTTCCTTTTCCTTTGAGAGTCACGGTGAAGGAAACAGGAAAACATCTGGACTGCGATTGTTGGTCAAAGTGGAGAACCAGCTGGTGGGTCACCCTCCAGGGTTGTACTCCACCCATCATCGTGGTGCTCTGAGCGAGCCGCAGGATCCCATTTGGTAGAACTGTAGATGTTCTACAAGAATCCTATGAACAGGATCCTGTCCACAGGACCTGAGTCCGTGGATCCTGTGGACAGGATCCGGCTCTGTGGATCCTGTGGACAGGATCCGGCTCCGTAGATCCTGTCCACAGGATCCGGTTCCATGGACTCCAGTCGTTCTCGTTCTGTCTCCACAGGGAGGGAAGGTTCTGAACTACAGCGACCCGGTCCTGGTCTTCTTCTTCTTGCTGACGTTCACTGTGGCGACCATCATGCAATGCTTCTTAATGAGCGTTTTCTTCAGTAAAGCCAACCTGGCGGCCGCCTGCAGTGGCATCATCTACTTCACGCTTTACCTGCCTCACATCCTCTGCTTCGCCTGGCAGGACCGCATCACCAGAAACATGAAGCTGGCCGCGGTGCGTTTGTGGTCTTCTCGAGCTTCTAGATACATTTGTAGACTAGCCGTTGACCGTGTGCCGCGGTTTCCAGAGCTTGCTGTCTCCGGTGGCCTTCGGCTTTGGTACCGAGTACCTGTCCCGTTATGAGGAGCAGGGCCTGGGTCTGCAGTGGAACAACATCCAGACCAGCCCTTTGGAGAAAGACTCCTATTCCTTCTCCACGTCCATCCTCATGATGATGTTTGACGCCGTCCTCTACGGCGTGCTGGCCTGGTACCTGGACAACGTCTTCCCAGGTTGGTCTCGTGCAGACTGGCTGATGGAAACGTCTTCGGCGTGACTCTGAGCGGGATCACTTGATTTTGTCTCCTGAAGGACAGTACGGCATCGGCCGGCCTTTCTACTTCCCTCTGCAGCCGTCGTACTGGACACGTCCCGCACCGCCAACCGCGCAGACGCCACCGGCAGGTGAGACAGGTGAGGAGCTCTGGTGACGGGGGGTCTGGGAGGTTGTGGGTTTGAATCCGTAGCTGCATCGACCCAAACACTAAGAGAAGGTTCTAATGCCCCCATGGTTGATGGATTTGGGAGATTCGCTTTTTTCTTGGCTGCACGGACCCAGAGCGTTTGGACCCCGCCCCCCAGTAAACCTTGGAGGGCAGAGTACAGTGCCCATCAGCTCGGGTGGTTTCGATCGTGGCTGCATCGACAGCTGTGCTCCGCCCTCTAAGACTTCCTTAACCCTCGTGCTGTCTTCTGGGTCCAGATGACCCCACGGTTAACATCAACTAACATAAGTGAATACTGTGACTAGTAACATTTACAGTAAAATATATCTTTTAGGTCCAAATCCTCTATTCGAATAATTTATAGATGATTTCTACATCTTATCTATGCAAAGCAGGGATTTAAACATCGTTCCGCCTGTTAAAAGTCTTTTTTTCTTTTTCTAATCATATTTCAGTTTATCTGAGGATCTCTTTAATTTAGCGTTTACATACATGATTTGAATCAACTCATTTATTTCTGTCATTTTTTTAACATGAAACTTTTGATCAAGAATAGAATCTCTCATACATTGAGACAGTAATATGGTTTAAATCGTATCCTCCTCTTCAGAAATGCACAGAAAAAGAAATACCACCTTTATGAGTCAAAGAAAATATATATAGAATATAAATATTTAAAATATGCTAGACTTTTAAACATGTTATGGTGTTCATGGTTTCTCAGTGAATCCTCAGCCAAAGTCTTTCTTTCTTTTTACATTTGTTGATTCATGTTTTTTAGTCTCTGTTGGATTCTGCATTAGTGTGACTCACTAACACCATCAACCTTCTCCTTCTTTCCCTCTGCTTCCATGAAGGTCCAGCGGAGGCTGAGCCGGAGAACCAGCAGAAGGAAGAGGAGAACCGAGACACTCCGGAGACCTGCAACGGCTCCGCCAGCAGGAAGACCTGCAAACACCAAAGCAGGAGAGAGCGGCTGCAGCGGGAGAAGGAGGTCCTCAAGCAGCAGCAGCAGCAGCAGCAGGAGGAGGAGGAGGAGGAGGAGGAGGCAGCGGCTCAGGAAGGTCAGGATGGTCAGGACAGAAACGGGACATCTGTGGGGACATCTTGTGGACACACAGGGAAATGCGAGAAACTGATTAAACTCCAACTGTGTGTCTCCACTGGTGTGTGAATGTGTGTGAACGTCCCGGTGATGGTCAGAGGGTCAGCCACGCCTCTGTCAGCCTGTCCCAGGACAGCTGTGGCTACAGTAGAAGCTAACCATCACAAAGTATGGATGAATAATGGATGTTCACTGTAAGAACTTTGAGCGTCTGGAAAAGCCAGATAAACCTAATCCATTATTATTATTATTATTATTATTAAATCATCCTGAAACCAAATCAAGTCATGATGTTCTTCAAACAGTATTTACATCTTTTAAATGAAGAAAAATAATTTAATTTCACTCTGAAATAGAACAACAGAACAAAAGTGTAAAAATATTCAGATTTTTACCATAAAATTTGATGTAAACTCCTTTGATGACTGGATCTCCGTTTCTCTGTAGAAAGATCTCCGTTCTCCAGAGTTGTGACGCTTGTTCCATCGTTCTGGTCTGCTAGCGAGTTCCCCGCTGGATAGCGTAGCGAGCTCCACTGTCCAGCGGAGTCACTGTGGGCAAACACGGGGGGGGCCTCCATTTTCTGCCTCCTTTTAAACTCCATGGGGCCCACTTGGTCTTGCTGGCTGCTACTGATCAGCTGATGCTCAGGAGCTCAGGTCCTCGAGAGCAGACCTTCATCAAACAGGAAGGAAGTAATCAAAGTGTTTCTTTCTGAACTTTGCTTCAGTTTTCTGTTCACCGTTCTCACCTGTAGCAGTTACTCTTGGACCATTTCAAGCTCTTGATTTAATTTACGGAGAACACCGTTTGCATCAATGGATGTACTAGAACGTTCCTGTTTTCATAAATTCTGTACGTTTTATCGTTATTTGTCGTCATATTTGAGTACTTGCATATAAACGGTGTTTCCATTCCTCGGATCCAACCAGATTCATCTGTCTGAGGCAGGATTCAATATTCTGAAATCATCTCCAATATGAGCTTAATCAATAATTCATCTGCATTGATTGATGGACGTTGCTGTCGCTCATCGTCTCCATTCAAACTGTTAGAATGAATTGAAACTTTTTTTCTTTTATTGCAGATCAGCTGTTTTTTGAGCAGGACCCCCCCAGCCTGGTTTTGGGGGTGCAGATTCAAGACCTGGTGAAGGTTTTTGGTGGAAGTTCACGTCCAGCCGTCAACTGCCTGAACATCAACTTCTATGAGGGGCAGATCACGTCTTTCTTGGGGCACAATGGAGCTGGGAAGACCACAACAATGTAACTGGGGGGTTACTGGATTACTTGATTACTTTTCAAAGGTTCTTCAATAAAACCGGACAAAGACCCGAGCTTGTTTTTGTGAAAAGGTCCATCCTGACCGGGCTGTACCCCCCCACCTCTGGCACCGCCTTCATCAACGGCAGAGACATCAGGACGGAGATGGACGCCATCAGAACCTCTCTGGGAATGTGTCCTCAGTACAACATCCTCTTCAGTCAGTAAGTCAGAGACTCACCTGATCTTCTGCTGCTGGAGTCTTCTCTGAACACAGATGGGGAGACCTTGCATTGACCCATCTACGGGTGAGAGAACTTCTAAAGAATGCAGACATAGAGAAACGTCCTCAAATGCTGCAGGTGAATCCCTGGTGAGCCCCCTCTACAGGGCTGGAGGTGTAAGTGGTCCAGGTCTGGTTCTTCTAGAGGTGCATTCCAGAACTTGAATGATGAAACAGGTTCAGGAGTTCCTGTCTCCTTCCTGAAATCCAATGACCCTGAGGGTCAGGTCAGATGCTTGACCTCCAGGGTGGACTCTCTGGTCCATCAGCCGTGGGTCTGTTGATCTGGTGTGTGTGGGGAAGGGGCTTTAGTGATTGAAAACCAACATCAAAGTTCAGGATGGAGACATTTGTGTCTGGGGGGTGTGGTCACTGAAGGCCCCCTCACGGGCTCTGAAGCATGGACCTGAGTCCTGTTAGCGGTCACGTTTCTACATGTGTGAAACGTGTTTGCAGTTTCTCACCCTCCCCTGGGGGAGTGGTGAGCTGCAGACACAAGTCCAACAGGGTCTCAGTTTTAGCCTGGATTTGATCTCATGACCTTCCAGTCCCAGGTTGGACACTCTTGCACAGGGCCACTGAGCTGGTGGTTGACCTCTGTAGGGTGAACGTCTTCACTTCTGTGCTTCAGTCTCACAGTTGAGGAGCACATCCGCTTCTACTCGCTGCTGAAAGGACGGACGGAGGAGGAGGCCGAGCGGGAGGTGGAGGACATGCTGGTGGACCTGGGGCTGCCTCACAAGAGAGACGAGGAGGCGCAGAACCTCTCAGGTCGGTGCAGATCGGAAGGAGGTCAGTGAGATCTCCAGATCTGAGACCTCCAGATCTGAGACCTCCAGATCTGAGATCTCCAGATCTGAGACCTCCAGATCTGAGACCTCCAGATCTGAGACCTCCAGATCTGAGATCTCCAGATCTGAGACCTCCAGATCTGAATCTCCAGATCTGAGACCTCCAGATCTGAGATCTCCAGATCTGAGATCTCCAGATCTGAGACCTCCAGATCTGAGACCTCCAGATCTGAGACCTCCAGATCTGAGATCTCCAGATCTGAGACCTCCAGATCTGAGACCTCCAGATCTGAGACCTCCAGATCTGAGATCCAGATCTGAGATCTCCAGATCTGAGATCTCCAGATCTGAGACCTCCAGATCTGAGATCTCCAGATCTGAGACCTCCAGATCTGAGATCTCCAGATCTGAGACCTCCAGATCTGAGACCTCCAGATCTGAGATCTCCAGATCTGAGACCTCCAGATCTGAGACCTCCAGATCTGAGACCTCCAGATCTGAGACCTCCAGATCTGAGATCTCCAGATCTGAGCCTGGTTCTCTCCGCAGCGGGATGCAGCGGAAGCTGTCAGTGGCCATGGCGTTTGTTGAGGGTCAAAGGTCGTCATTCTGGATGAGCCGACGTCTGGAGTCGACCCGTACTCCAGGAGATCCATCTGGGACCTCCTGCTGAAATACAGAACCGGTACGGTGTTGATGGCATCCACCGGTCAGAACATTCCTCCAGACATCTGGGTGAAGCTGTGGTTCTCCTCTGTGCAGGCCGCACCGTCCTCCTGTCCACGCATCACATGGACGAGGCCGACCTGCTGAGCGACCGCATCGCCATCATCTCCAAGGGCCAGCTGTTCTGCTGCGGCTCCCCGCTCTTCCTCAAGAACTGCTTCGGCGTGGGCTTCTACCTGACTCTGGTCCGCCGCATGAAGGACATGAAGAAGCTGGAGGTGGAAGGATGATGATGATGATGATGATGATGATGCTGCTTCATCTGCTGCAGCTGATCCAGAAGACTCACGTTCTCCTGTGTGTTCCAGAACGAATGCGACTGCGCATCCGACTGCTCCTGCGCATGCTCCATCTGCACCAGATACAAGGACCAGTCTCAGCACCAGAACCACATGCTGGACCGGGTCCTGGAGGGTGAGTGGGGGTACCATTCTCCTCAGCTTCATCTCTGTTTCTGCTTCATTCCTGAGCGATTCAATCCGTCAGGAACCAGAGGGACGCCAGAACTCCCACAATCCTCTGCAGGACTTTCCATCACTGAGAGAACATGAGAAAGAATGTTTTCTGATGATGGCTTCTCGTGAACGTTCTTCTGCTTCCTGTCTGGTTTTCATCAGTGCTTGAAGCCTTGTCTGATGCTAGCAGGTGAGCAGCTCCGTCCGTCTCCCTCCAGGTGATGTGGAGAGCATCAGCAGCCTCATCCACCACCACGTCCCTGAAGCCAAGCTGATAGAAACCATTGGACAGGAGCTGACCTATCTGCTGCCCAACAAAGGCTTCAAACATCGGGCCTACGCCAGCCTCTTCAGGGAGCTGGAGGACACGCTGGCGGACATGGGCCTCAGCAGCTTTGGCGTCTCCGACACGTCGCTGGAGGAGGTCTGGACACTTCCTGCTATGCAGAATAGGAGATGATCATATACTGTCAAACTGAAAGGAAACACCATCCAGGGCTTTGTGTGCTGCTCCGTGCTGAGGTCCAAACCATCATGATCCTCCTAAAGTGACATGTTCTGTAGATCTCACAGCTCAGGGTGAAGGTGAGACTGAACCAGGGATCAGCTGGGAAGTCCTTCTGGTTTCCATGGTGATGGAGAGACTGACAGATAAGGTCAGACAGGAACCTGTGTGGACCAGATGTTTGCAGATGATACTGTGATCTGTAGTGAGAGCAGAGCAGGAGGAGGAACGTCTACAGGTGGAGAATATCTAGATGTGGAGGAACATCTAAAGAGGAGGAACGTCTAGAGAGGAGGAGGAACGTCTAGAGAGGAGGAGGAACGTCTAGAGAGGAGGAGGAACGTCTAGAGAGGAGGAGGAACGTCTAGAGAGGAGGAGGAACGTCTAGAGAGGAGGAGGAACGTCTAGAGAGGAGGAGGAACGTCTAGAGAGGAGGAGGAACGTCTAGAGAGGAGGAGGAACGTCTAGAGAGGAGGAGGAACATCTAGAGAGGAGGAGGAACGTCTAGAGAGGAGGAGGAACGTCTAGAGAGGAGGAGGAACGTCTAGAGAGGTGGAGGAGGAACGTCTAGAGAGGAGGAGGTCTGCTCTAGAAAGGAAACAAATGAAGCTTACTGCAACAAGATGAAGTATCTGTAAATGAGAAGACTGGGCTGGACTTTGACCTCTGGTTTACAGAGACTTTGATGCAGAGATGAAGATGCTGAGGTTCTCTCAGGATTGAATCCTTCAGAGGATCAGATCATGTGGATGTTCTGGAGATGGTTTGATGTTGGAGGATGGAGAGCATGGGGTTAGAAAGAAAAGCGTTTGGACCCCGCCCCCAATAAAAATCAGAGGTCAGAGGTCAGTGCACTCTCCGTGCAGTCCACCCATGGGCAGAGCTTCATCCAAAAATGTAAAATGAATTCTGGACTTTCAGATTGGGGGTACGATGAGGGCTTCAGGGTTAGAAGGAGGAGATCAGTCACTGCAGATCCCCCTTCAGGACTCAGCAGAGGAAGGTCCAGACCTTCAGAGGAAGGAGATGATTCAGTAGAGATGTTTTTCCCTTCCAGATATTCCTAAAAGTCACCGCAGAAGGAGAAGCAGCTAACAACGCCACCACTGCAGGTACGGCCGCCTCTGATTGGTTCTGTGGTGTTGTGGACTGTCTCCTGTGAGTAGAACCGCTCCGTGGTTCTGGTGGGTCTCATCCTGCAGTCTGTTTCCCTGTAGAACAGTGGATGTTACAGGGGAGGAACGCTGGAGGCAAAGTGTCTGCAGGAGCAGACCAAGGTCAGAGTCCAGCTGCAGTCTGGGGGGGTTAGCATATGTCTGAGCTGCAGAACCACCTTCTCCTCTCCTTAAGAGTTTGGGTCACTGACTGATGTTCTCCTGTGAAGACCACGACGGCGTGAACGGCGGGCAGCCTGCGTCCGACAGCAGCGCAGGAAAAGGCTCCAGGCAGGTGAAAGGAGCGTCCCTGGTCCTGAAGCAGTTCTACGCTCTGCTGGTGAAGAGGTTGCACCATGCCACCAGGAGCCAGAAGGACTTCCTGGCACAGGTACCCCGTTCCCAGTGGGGGTACAGCTGGATTCAGCTGGATTCAGATTGTTCAGGAGATCAACCAAACTGATCAGTAGAAATGTGATTCCAGATCGTCCTTCCTGCCACTTTTGTCCTCATCTCTCTGATCTTCACCTTGATTGTTCCTCCGTTTGGAGAGTATCCCAGTCTGACTCTGAGCCCGTGGATGTACGGACAGCAGATGACCTTCTTCAGGTCAGAGGAGGCTCTTTAGTCCCCGCCCACCTGACAGATCGCTGTTTTCAAGTTTTTCAGATATATTTCTACAAACCCTCAACAGTTCATCTTTTGCCTTTTTCTTCTCAATATCCACAAACTTTTCCATTTTCAGCAACGAGCGACCATTTGACCCCAAAATGAAGCATTTCGTGGAACGCCTGTTGGCCCGACCCGGCTTCGGGACACGGTGCATGCAGGGGGAGCCGCTGGGGCAAGTACCAGAACCATCATCACGGGAGAAATCCTTTCAGCTGTTCTTCATTTACTCATGTTCCTCCAGGATGACCTGCAACGGCAGCATATCAGAGTGGGAGGAGCCTATTGTCCCACCTGAGGTCATGAAGACCGTCCACAGTCTGGAGTGGTCCCCCAGGAACCCCTCCCCCTCTTGCCAGTGCAGCTCTAGTAAGAAGCTGACCATGATGCCCATCTGTCCCGCCGGTGCCGGAGGGCCCCCACCCCGCCAACGACTGGAGGCTACAGGGGACACCCTTCTGGACCTGACCGACCGGAACATCTCTGACTACCTGGTCAAAACCTACCCCAGTCTCATCAGAACCAGGTAAGGAGTCGCTCAGAGATTCTCGGTCGACTCTGGAAACTTATCCAGCGTTTCCTTCACAGCCTGAAGAGCAAATACTGGGTGAACGAGCAAAGGTAACACGCCGCATGTTGACGCCGCTTCTCAGGCGGCATTCTGAGCACGCGTGTCCTTGTCATCAGATACGGAGGCCTCTCTGTAGGAGGGCAGCTCCCCGTCCTGGACGTGGACCCCACAGACATCCGGACTGTGTTCTATCAGCTGGGGCGGATCCTCAACATCACCGGGGTACCTCGCATGTCCTCTGCCCAGTTCCCGCTGGACTGGAAGCTCCTAATGAACCTTTCTTTCCCAGGGTCACTTCTGCGTCCTCACCCTGAGGGATGTCGGGACGTTCTTACGGTTCATGGAGAGTGAGTTGAATGTCAAGGTGAGTTCCACAGGTTGTAAAAGCTGCTTGTGAGAACCGTCCGATTCCTGCAAGTCTGGTCCTCAGGTCTGGTACAACAACAAAGGCTGGCACGCCATGGTGGCCTACATGAACGTGGCCAACAACGCCATCCTGCGGGCTTTCCTTCCTGCCGGTCACAGAGCCGAGGAGTTTGGAATCACCGCCATTAACCACCCCCTGAACCTCACCAAGGAGCAGCTGTCTGAGGTCACGGTGTACGTTTCATCAGTCTGAGATTATCCCGACGATCAGGAACGGAAAGTTCTCTGTCTTGAAGATGTCTCCGTTTCTTACCAGGTTGACCACATCTGTGGATGCTGTGGTGGCCATCTGTGTCATTTTCGCCATGTCCTTCATCCCGGCCAGCTTTGTCCTCTACCTCATCCAGGAGCGAGTGACCAAAGCCAAGCACCTGCAGTTCGTCAGCGGCGTCAGTCCTCTGGTTTACTGGGTGGCCAACTTCTTCTGGGACATGGTGGGTATGAGGGATGGAATCTGATCTGAAGAATCCCATCAGGATCTTAGTACATGTCGTTCTTGGTGACGGTTGAGTCTGAGCTCTGGTTCTGGCAGATGAATTACACTGTGAGCACCGCCATGGTGGTGGGAATCTTCATGGCCTTTGACAAAAAGTGTTACACATCCCAGAAGAACCTTCCTGCTCTGGTGGCCCTGCTTCTTCTGTACGGGTACGGCTGCAGTCTGATGCTTCACCTGCACGTTTTCAGATAGCTCCATGTGTTAGTTCATCTTAGCAGAGGTTAACAGAAGAACAGCTTTAAAGGTCATAGAAATACCACTGATGGTTCACTGAGCGTGTCCTTTGTTCTGCGTTTAGGTGGTCAGTGACCCCCATGATGTACCCCATGTCCTACGTGTTCAGCGTCCCGAGCACAGCATACGTGTCTCTGTCCTGCATCAACCTCTTTGTCGGCATCAACAGCAGCGCCATCACATTCATCCTGGAACTTTTTGAGAACAATCGGGTAAATTCACGGAAATAAAGTTCTGATCTCCTCCAATCCAGACATATTTGAGAAGGAGTCACTGCAAGACGTTCAATGCAGCACATGGATCAAATCAACTTCATGTATAAAGCTCTCGAACACAGCCAGACTGATACAAACTTCAGTACAATAGAACACCAAGAGCAAAAGCCAAATTCCTGACAGAGTGTCTAAAATGTGGAGCCAGGGTCCAGAGGGAGGGGTCACAGCAGCCACGCTCTGATTTAATGTACACATGACATGAACTGGAGCTGTTCTTGTTTATTGGGAGGTAAATCTAGTCATCATCAGCATAGAAATAAAAGGACTCTCCATGTTGTGATTGACCCCAGGGGAAGAAGATAGAGGGAAAACAGAAGTGGTTCTAAAATCCAGCCCTGTGGCACCCCAAAGGGCCCCATAAAGGTCACTCACAGACAGTAGAGCACAGCGGTGGAAGAGCAGTGGTTTGGGTTTCCTTTGTGACTGGATACTGAACTTTCCTCTCCAGTTCTTCATATCCAGACAGATTTAAATGTCTCAGAGATTCCAAGACTTCTTCAGAACAGTATACGATGACTCACTGGTCAGTTATGGATCGGAGCTTCTGCTTTCATCCATTTAGTTGGTATTTTCCACAGCTTGAGTGTCATCCAGACGGAGAGAGAGTAGATGAGATGACTGAACCCAGATCTTCTCTCACACCAAACATCTGCTTTTTCAGTCTTTGCTGGTGTTCAATGAATGGCTGAAGAAATTCCTGCTGGTGTTTCCTCACTTCTGTCTGGGCCGAGGACTGATAGACATGGCCATGAACCAGGCTGTTACCGATGTCTACGCCCGCTTCGGTAAGTCCAGCAGAGCTCCTGAACGACATTGAAACACCTTCAAACGGGCCTCCGCTGTTTTCAGGAGAGGAGTACTCTTTGGACCCTTTCCGGTGGGACTTTGTGGGGAAGAACCTCACTTTCATGGCCATGGAGGGCTTCGTGTACTTTCTCCTGAACCTTCTGATCCAGTACCGGTTCTTCCTGGACCACTGGTGCGGGCTGCAGACCAGAGGAACACATTTGTTTAAAAAGAGGGCATTTTTAAAGCAAATGTTCATGTCTGGTCCTTCAGGCTGACAGATCACAAACAGTGTCCCGTCCAGGAAGAGGATGATGATGTGGCAGCCGAGAGGAAGAGGATTTATGATGGAGGGGGCAAGATGGACATCCTGCAGATCAGAGACCTCTCCAAGGTAACCACTCCTCTGTCCAGCCGCCGTCTTCAGGAGTCCGAGAGAAGGAGCAGAAACAGGAAATGGGACAGAAATATTGAATTGAGACCCCAGCGGACAGATGTGTTCTGTCAAAGCCTCTGATGCAGACAGAGACCCCTCGACAGCTTCTGCACCTTCTCCTCTGTCGCGGCGCTCTGATGCAGACAGAGACCCCTCGACAGCTTCTGCACCTTCTCCTCTGTCGCGGCGTCTGATGCAGACAGAGACCCCTCGACAGCTTCTGCACCTTCTCCTCTGTCGCGGCGCTCTGACTCTGACCTGTTTCCTGCACAGACATATGTGGGCAGAAGAGGGCGGCAGTGGACCGCATCTGTGTGGGGGTTCCTGCAGGAGAGGTGAGTCTCCGGTTCCTGTCCGGTCCGCTTCGGTCCGGAGGGTCATCTGCACCTCTCTTCATCAGTGTTTCGGTCTTCTGGGTGTTAACGGAGCGGGAAAGACGACCACCTTCAAGATGCTGACCGGAGACACGGACGTCTCCTCTGGAGAAGCTTCTGTAGCCGGATACAGGTGATCCCGCCCACACTGGTCACATGACAGCTTAAGTATGCAGTCTCCACTTCAGGCTGGAGAATTTAATAGACAGCTCAATGTTTTCAGAGGAGTTATAAATGTGTTTGACTTCAGGGTTAAGAGGTTAGCATGATTCCGCCTGCATGAATTATGACCCGACAGAACCGGGCCTTACTCTGGGCTAACATCCAGAGGTTTCCTTCAATATCACCAACTCTGGCTCCAGGGTAACATCTAACTGTAGATCCCTGAGCTTTACATGTCTAACCTCCGAGGAGCCGATGACCAGGGTTTTGGGTTCAGTCGGTGAGGGGGGAGAACCTGTTAGACACGGGGAGCTCCGGACGCTCTACGTGCCTCCGTTTAGCTCTCTGCTTCTTCTCCACCGGTACAAACTCATCCTGGCGGTTCCCCGATTACTGAGAGGGCGGTGGGATGCTAGTTAGATTAGCTTTACTAGCGCAGCTAATGCTCCAGGTAGTGACTTGGCTAGCTGGTTTAGCTTCCATTCAGCTAAGACGAGCTTCCAGCTGTTCGAGTCTGGATAGCAGGTCTGAGATCAGGCTACAGTTTACACAGCTACCATTATCCTCACTAAATGAGGCGGGATCTCGACTAAACATCTGACACGTGGGGCAAGAAAGAGGAGTGAGAGCCGGAGAGGTGGAAGACATGCTAGGACAATCACTGGTTTACGCTCACCAGAATGGCGCCCGCAGTAGGAGTCCTCTGTCCCGTTGATGTGGGCTAAGGAGGCTGGAGCCCCAAACGGTGTCTTTCTGAGTCACGTCCGGCGTCCCTCTGAACACAGCTGTCAGACCGCGACGTTCTGCGGGCGAGAAAACCGAGACCCCCCTCCCTCCCCCCATGAATTAGAGAATAATGTTTCAGAAGAAAAAGATGTTCTCGTGTTTCTGAAGCTCAAAGATCCGGTTTAGGTTCAGATCCTGGGATCTGTGAGGCTCTCACGTCTCCTTCCAGTCCTCCAGCAGACACTCCTCCTCAGCTTCTCCTCCTGCTGTTGCTCCTCTGCAGCATCCTCTCTCAGATGCTGGACGTTCACCAGAACATGGGCTACTGCCCGCAGTTCGACGCCATCGACGAGCTCCTGACCGGGATGGAGCACCTCTACCTGTACGCTCGTCTCCGAGGGGTTCCTGAGTCCGAGGTCTCCAGGGTGAGTGGAGCTGCCGCTCGCACCACGCCGCCCCCCCACGGACCTCCATGTTCTCCTTGTGGTGCTGCAGGTGGCAGAGTGGGGCATCAGGAAGCTGGGGCTGACAGAGTACGCCAACTGCTGCGCAGGAGCGTACAGCGGGGGCACAGGCGCAAACTCTCCACGGCCATCGCAATGATCGGCTGTCCGGCTCTGGTGCTGCTGGTGAGTGTGGGGAGGAGGGGGGGGTCGGTCGGGGGCGGGGCCACGGCTGGAGACGGTTCAGATAGAACATTCCGGACCTTCGCTTCAGCTTTGGCTGCAGACGGATGTTTGTGTTTGCTCAGGATGAACCCACCACCGGGATGGACCCCCACTCCCGCCGCTTCCTGTGGAACGCCATCATGAGCGTCATTCAGGACGGCCGGGCCGTGGTGCTGACGTCACACAGGTCAGGGCTGGGTTGATGAACTCGATTGATCCATCTGAATCGATCTGAATCCATCTGAATTGATCTGAATTGATCTGAATCGATCTGAATTGATCTGAATCGATCTGAATCGATCTGAATCCATCTGAATTGATCTGAATTGATCTGAATCGATCTGAATTGATCTGAATCGATCTGAATTGATCTGAATTGATCTGAATCCATCTGAATTGATCTGAATCGATCTGAATTGATCTGAATCGATCTGAATTGATCTGAATCGATCTGAATCCATCTGAATTGATCTGAATCCATCTGAATTGATCTGAATTGATCTGAATCCATCTGAATCGATCTGAATTGATCTGAATCGATCTGAATTGATCTGAATCGATCTGAATTGATCTGAATTGATCTGAATCCATCTGAATTGATCTGAATCGATCTGAATCCATCTGAATTGATCTGAATCGACCTGAATGATCTGAATCGATCTGAATTGATCTGAATTGATCTGAATTGATCTGAATTGATCTGAATCCATCTGAATCGATCTGAATTGATCTGAATCGATCTGAATTGATCTGAATCCATCTGAATTGATCTGAATCGATCTGAATTGATCTGAATCAATCTGAATCCATCTGAATTGATCTGAATCTATCTGATTTGATCTGAATCGATCTGAATTGATCTGAATCCATCTGAATTGATCTGAATCGATCTGAATTGATCTGAATTGATCTGAATCCATCTGAATCGATCTGAATTGATCTGAATCCATCTGAATCGATCTGAATCGATCTGAATCAATCTGAAATGATCTGAATCGATCTGAATCCATCTGAATTGATCTGAATTGATCTGAATCGATCTAAGTTTAATAGATCAATAATCGATCCATTAAAACTGAGATCAATTTAGCACATAAAACTAAAAACCGCTAGCTTGATGCTAACGTTTAATGAGATTTAAATAGGACGGCTAATGCTAACGCTCAGTTGAGCTAAACATACATTCTGATTAAATGAACGTCTTTATATCAATTTTCTAAACTCTTTTGGAAATATTCAGAAAGTTACCATTTGTGTCTTAAACACAGATTTTCCTCTTTCTTTCTTCTCTTCTTCTGGAATAAGGTGTAATGCTATAGTGTGAGCTCCACCTAGTGGCCAAACTGAAACGTCCTCCAGGAGAAGCAGAACAATCGTTGGAGTTTCTCTGTTTGAGAATCCATGTAAACTCTGGATGATATGAACAATCTCAAATTTCATCAAAACATTTTACAGAATGTGATCTGGATCAGATTATGTAAATATATTCAAATCATATAAAGATTATGAATGCATTTCTAAAAAATGTCTCTAAATGTGTAAACTGAGTGAACTCAAATTGAATTAAGAGATATCAAAAGAATAGAAAACAATCTGAATCGTATTGATCCAGCCTGCAGATCATTATTGATACCCAGCCTCACACTTGACTTCTGTCCCCCCCCCCCCCACCCCACCCCCCACAGCATGGAAGAGTGCGAGGCCCTGTGCACCCGGCTCGCCATCATGGTCAACGGGACCTTCCAGTGTCTGGGACCATCCAGCACCTGAAATACAAGTGAGTGTTGGAGCGGCGCCGAGCTTCTCCGGGACGTCCGTTTGAGGCTCCCTCTCTCTCTCTCTGTGGGGGGGCAGGTTTGGGGACGGCTACATCGTTACCATGAAAATCAAGGCAGCTAAGGCGGGGTGGCCCCCCGAGCTGGAGCCCGTGGAGACCTTCATGGAGACGTCCTTCCCCGGCTGCGTCCAGCGGGAGCGCCACTACAACACGCTGCAGTACGAGATCGCCTCCTCCTCTCTGGCCCGGATCTTCCAGCTGGTGGTGGCCAACAAGGACGGCTCAGCATCGAAGACTACTCCGTTTCCCAGACAACGCTGGACCAGGTACGCGCCGCCGGGGGCAGGACCTCGGCCCATCCTGCCGTCGATCACACCGGGAATGTTTGCTCCGCAGGTGTTTGTGAACTTTGCCAAGCAGCAGAGCGGAGAGGACGAAGACGCCGCCTCCAGACCGGCGGGGAACGCCAGGAAAGACCAGATCTC
Source organism: Oryzias javanicus (assembly GCA_003999625.1). Classification (NCBI taxonomy): domain Eukaryota; kingdom Metazoa; phylum Chordata; class Actinopteri; order Beloniformes; family Adrianichthyidae; genus Oryzias; species Oryzias javanicus. The sequence continues at coordinate 36,978,766 of CM012453.1, read as the reverse complement.
CCCAGACAAGAGGAAGCGGTAGTCGTGATGCTGCCGGCAGGTTTAGGGCTTCAGGGTTAAAGGTCACAGCAGCTGGAAGGAAGAATCTTCAGTTTAGGCTCCAATCTTTAGTTTGATTGATTCACATCTCAATGAAAAGGTTTCTGACATGTGGACAGACTGATCTCAGACATGTTTACTCTGCTTTTGGTTATTATTGGTGCATAATAAAGGGTTTTTTTTGCTGTGTTTCATACATTAGTCATGCGTGACCTTTTCCTTCTGTCAGGAGAAAACCTGTCCATGTTATATTTACTCTGAAGGAAAACTTTATTTCAAATATTCAACTCAGATCCTCTTGTGTTCATGCTTTCCTGAAAACAGATGATCTGATTGAAGAAATCCTCCTGGAATGATGGAGATAACTCTGGTGCCATCTAGTGTCCAGCTGCTGTCACTGCAGCAAAACCTCCAGAGGTGAAGATGTCCAGAGCAGACTGCTGCTCCAGCAGTAACACGCCTGGAGCACTGAAGCACAGCTGTCCAGAAACCCATCCTGGAGCTCAATGTTCAGAATTTAACAGAACCGGGCCAGAACATCAGCCCAGAGGAGTGAGAGAAGATTCAAATGGTTAAAGGCCCTCTCCTGATTTAGATGTTTAACGTGTTCTTTGTAACATTTGAGTATTTTTTCATTCAAAGCATGAAGAAAAAAGATCAGGTGGTGGAGCAGCAACTGTCATGGGGGTGGGGGTGGGGGGGGGAAACCCTAAATTCTCCACTCCCAAACGAGTAGATCCATGAGCGTCTACATCTTCCTCGTCTGAGCTGGAATCTAGACCAAACTAAGGTTTTTTTAACGCTAATGTTAGCTTGGAGTTCTGAGGCGCTATAAGCTAGTTGTCATGGTAACGAAGCTACGCAGACCCAGATGCTGGAACCCTGAAGCATGATGGGAGGCAGATGCAGTTTAGCAAGTATTTGTCGTCCGTGGAGATGGTGGAGCTGGAAGCAGGACTTGAACGGAGTTGCAGACGTGGGGAGGGTGTGTGTGTGTGTGTGTGTGCGTGTGGGGGTGTGTGTGTGTGTGTGTGTGTGTGTGTAAGGTAACAACAAAGAACGCTCTACAGAAGAAGACAGGAGATGAGAGGAAGAGTCTGGGATGGAGCAGGAGCGCACCTGTAGGACAGAGTAAACAGAGGGATGCTGGGATATCAGTGCAGGGTTACTTCTGCTCCAACAGTCCTGGGGATTTTCTGATGAACTTAGAAACAGGACAGGTTTTTACATGTCATCATCATGACAAGAAGACCAGTGGGAAAGCTTTGGAAATAATCAAAATAATAGTTTCAAATATTTCAAACAGAATCAACATTAAAGTCACCTGCTACCAGTTTGTCAAATATTGTTTTTTTTCTTTCTAAAATATTTATTTGAACCTGAATTGAACAGTTTTGAGGTCAACAAAAATTTAAAAGTAAACAAAACATCAGTGATCTTCTGACTGAGAGTCTGCAGATCATGTCACTGCACCATCTGACTGGAGGTACCTGTAGAACCGTCTTAACAGTGAGAGTCTCAGATGTGAAAACATGTGAAGTCATTGTTGATGGTTTAAGAGGATCAAAAACAAACGCCCCCAGGAGTTTTATCTTTAAATGTTTTGGTTTTAATTCACATCCTAAAAGTCTTAAGATGATCTGAAGCCTTCATTTACAAAAATTCCTCTGTGTGGGCGTGGCTTATGGTGCTGAGCTGTGTAACCCCGCCCCTTATCCCACCAGACATGCTAGTGAGACACAGACTTTGATAAAATAAATCCAACATTTCCCTTCAGGCTGCATTGCAGCAGCAGAACTGATTTCATGCTGATGGTTGAAACTTCAACAAGAATCCAGAGAAGATCTAACCACGTCAGTTTGTAAATGCAGCAGTGGTGATGTTTTTAGATGAAGGGTTAGTTCAGGAGAACGGTTCTGGTGTCCCGTTAAACCACCTGCTGGATCCTGAGCGCCGCTGCAGCTGCAGCAGCAGCAGCAGCAGCAGCGGCGGCGCTCCTCATAGCAGCTCGCCACAAGCAATGCAATCACCCACGCTTCATCAAGGTGAAAAATATCTCTTTTTCTGCAAATAATGGAATAATTGTTGACGTTGCTGTGATCAATAAATCCTCAGATTCCTTGGGAACATAATGACAGCTAACATCCGGTTGGCCTTTCACTGGATTTCTTCCTTCACACGTTCTCCTCTCTTCAGCTGCATCCGGGTTAACTAGCTGCTGTGTTTCAGGAATTCAAACAGAGGTTTTCTCAGCACTTTGATTGACAGTGTCTTAAAAGAAGAAATAATCTGAAGGGAAAACATGAAATGATTTCTTGTGATATTCTTTCTCTTTCAGAATGAAAAATGTGAGTTAAAAACTGAAAAAACAGGATTTTCATTGGAGGGAGACTTTAATCACTGAAGTCTTCAAACTAGTGCTGGGTTGATTTAAGCTTAATAGATCAATGATCGATTCTCAAAAGATACAAATCAATTTAGCACATGAAGCTAAAGTCTGCTAGCTTGATGCTAACGTTCAATGGAATCCCCCGTAGAACAGCTAATGTAAAGTTTAATTATTTACAAACAAATATGTGTGACCAAACAGGAAGTTGGAGGCTGACTCCACCCACACCTGAAATGTGAAAATCCAGTCAGAGGGGCGGGGCTTGGGATCAGGACTGTTATCATTGCTGGAGCTGCAGATCATGACGTCAGACTTCAGAAACTTACATGGTCTGACCAATCACAACATTCATCTGTAATACCTCATTTCAACCTGTAGGGGGCGCACAGACAGTTTTTGACTATATTTTGAAGAATTCAACAGTTTTATTTTAATTTGTGAAACATTTGGCTCTGACCAACAGACAGCACTTTAAGACCCCATTTATAGATGTCAGCAGCCAACAGAAGTTCAGTTATGGTTTGGTTATTCTTTAAAAGTCAATTGAATTGAAGAATCGAAAAAAAAAAATCACAATCGAATGGATTTAGTGTGAATCTAGTCATTTCTAGTCCCAGCCACACAACTCCAGTTCAGCTCTGACCTTTAGCGCTCCGACTGTCATCGGGTCATCGAGTGACAGAACTGACAGAACCGGTTTTAACCAGCAGAATCTGCTGAGTCATGGCTGACCCACATCCACACAGATCAATGTTTCCCTCATTATGGAGCGCAGGTCCTGTTATCACACGGACCAGACCATGAACACCACAGGAAATCAATGAGATGGATGTGGGGCGTGGGGGGGGGGCGTGGGGGGGGTGGGGGGGGGGTCTGGGTCGTCCAGTCAGATTAAAGACTTTTGCTTCATTTTCCTTCAACTGCAGTTAAAGAAGTTGGAAGAATCCAGCTTTGTCTGTCGTCTCCTTTATCATCGTTTCTTCAGCTGAAACTGTGAGGACTTCAGCTCAGCTTCTACTGTCTCTGGAGAGTTGACGCTGGATTAGTTTGATCTGAGGTTTGATCTGAGGTTTGATCTGACGTCCAGCAGGTCACCAGACAGAACACGACTCGTCCAAACAGGTTTTGTTTGACATTGATCGTCTGATTCTGGAAATGACTCCGGAGTTAGAAGTGAGTCTGTTACCTAGCAACCAAATCAATCAGCTGTCATCTTGAATGACAGCTGATTGATTTGTTCGGTCAGTTCTAGAGTGGAGGCTGGAAGCTGCTTCACATCGTTGGAGGTGAAGAGACAAACACTGGTTACCATGGTAACTGACTGAGGAAGAATTGGGTGGGATGGTGAAGAACGGGAGTTTAGAAGAAAACAGGGATAAAAACAAACTTTCTGTTGGTGTGAGGAGTGAATGAAGGAAGAGTTTGAAGCTCGACTGAAGCATCTTCTCTGGATGGAGGTTCTCCTCCCAGAACGTGTCTGTGAAAACTGCAGCCATGCATTGAAGAACCATTCCAGGGTGAGAGGTCGTTTCTGTTGGATCTCCAGTTCACTGTCAAACCACAGGAAATGTAAAAGAGGAGATTTCATCAAAAGTGGGAGGAGTCACTGCAGATGCAGAGTAAACAACAGCAGTTCATGGATTCTCTAACAAATGATTCCAGAAGTCCAACAAGAAAATGATCAGGATCGTCTTCAGACGGAACTGAAGTCAAATGAACAGAAAGGAAGGGTCGGAACTGCAGAACCAGAACCTCAGCGGGTCGGAACTGGGTAAAAAAACCAGAACTTCAGCGGGTCGGAACTGCAGAACCAGAACTTCAGCGGGTCGGAACTGGGTAAAAAACCAGAACTTCAGCGGGTCGGAACTGCAGAACCAGAACTTCAGTGGGTCAAGACCAGATAAAGAACCAGAACTTCTGCGGGTCAGGGGTTGGCAGCCTTTAACAGTAGAGCCGTTTGGGCTCGTTTTCTACTGATCAAAACCCAGAAGATCCACAAATTCTTCTTTAGCCTTTGAGAAACTTGGATTAGCATAACCTTTTTTTAATAAGAAATGTGACTTTTGTCTGTTTTGTGACACAAAAACACCTTGCATCTCTCAAAATGTGATTTGTTTTTTTAGTGCTCATTTTCAAAATAAAAGACCCAACAGGATCATCTTGATGCAGGTTTACGGATCTAGTGACCATTGTTGTACAGCATGAGACAATATCTGTGTTTAACTCATGAAGAATGTTCCGAGTCATTGGATCTGTCAGGGTGTGTAGACAGATCCAGCGCAGAGCCAGACTTGATGTTCAATCAGTGGATATTTATTGAAGTAACAACAGCAAAAAGAAGGAGGCAGGAGGCAGGAGGCGGGAGGCAGGAGGCAGGAGGCAGGAGGCAGGAGGCAGGAGGCAGGAGGCAGGAGGCAGGAGGCAGGAGGCAGGAGGCAGGGGGCAGGGGGCAGGGGGCAGGGGCAGGGGGCAGGGGGCTAGACCACAGACAGCTAATACAGGAAGAGGCCACATGGAGCCAGGGAGAGGCTTTTAAAGGTTGATGGTGAAGTGATTGCAGGTGTGCCGCGTCACCAATTAGGGAAAGCCACGCCTCCTGCCTCACGCCACCCTGCAGGAGCACCAACGAGACAAAACATAAGTACAAGAACACAAGCTCAAATAAAGGAAAACACCAAACCATAACAGGATTCTGTGGATTTGCTGATACCGAGTCCCGATCCGATACTTTAGTAACACATTTAAAACATGAACAAATTCTGTGAAGAAGCTTTAATAAACAAGTAAAAATAGAGCAAATATAAACTAGAAAAAAAATAAGAACAGGTGATAATAGGTGATAATTATTCATGTGAGAAAGTTTAGTGATTTGAACTTTAATATCTTTAGAGTTATTGAACATTTTTGACTAAATGTGATTCCTGTTCTCATTTAAACTTTTTAAAAATAAATGATGTTTTATCATGAATGTGATGAGAGTTCATGACTAGATCAGATCATTATTAATTTTCATTTATTAGTTTTTAAGATTATCTGCTTCTTTTTAAGTTCTTAAGAGATCACATCTTCAGTTTTATTACCATAGTAGTTCATTTTCTTAACTTTTATTTCTCTTTCAGATCAATAAAACAGGCATATCAAAGGACAGCTCGGGTCCTGAGGAGTTAAATCATGGTGCTAGCATGTAGCAGTTAGCATCTGCTGTTTAGCATCTGTCTGCAGCATGAAGAGCTTCACATTAAAAAGAAACAAAACTCTGTCTTTAGAGGTTGTTGTTTAGAGACACTAGCTGTCAGTTTAAAGGGTTTTAAAAGAGTTATTGATCCTGGAAGTCTGAATCTGTGATCGGCTAGCTAGCTAGCAAACTCTTCTGCTTGAACTGTTGCTGTTTTCCAGGAATAACATTTCATGATCTGTTCATGACATGCAGATTCTAGTGGAGGATTTATCTGGAATAATAAGATTGAAATATGAAGCTCTGGTCAGAAGAAGAATAAATGAAATATCTGATCCTGATCGGACAACAGAGCCTGATTTCAGATCACGTGATCAGATCGGGACAACCCTACTTTTTACCAAAGTTTATCTTTGCATATAAAATCTGTTCATTCTGGAGGTCGAGTTGATCAAACCAGACGTCTTCAGGTCAGTAGGAATGTAAAAACCTACAGAGTTTATCTAAATTTGGTTCGGCAGCCGTTATCAGGGAGCTGCTGATTCAGACGGTCGACATGGCTGGTCAGCAGTGGCTCTGGAGCTGCAGACCCCTGCATGGGGTCAGGGATCAGCTGACATCCATGAGAGGACGGCGAGAAGCTCCGCAGACTCTGAAGACAGCAGGACTAAAGAGGAACAATCTATAGAGACCAGATCTAGCCCAACATTTTCTACGTTCAGTTTCAGACTAAACAGTTTCATGAAGCCACTTTCCATTTGGTTGGAAACATTTGAATTCAACGACAACAGACTGTAAAGTATTTGTTTCCAGTTGGAAACGTTTCTTGAGCAAAGGTTGAAGTCGGAGCTTTGACTGAACGTCTGTTTTTATTCCCGGGAAGATTTTCCCGATTTGGTATAAACTCAGAAAACTGGAGCTCAGCAAACGGTAAACATCTAAGAGTGACCCTGAGGGCGATTGCAGACGTTGAAATGACAAACGTCCGATTTCAGACAAAGAAAAGAGTAAAGCAGGTGAAGAAAACCAACAAACCCCCGATGGACGACAACCGTGAGACCCCCTCCTGAATGTGGCGTCAGATCTGGTCTCAGGACTCGTCCTGGGTTCTGATGACGTGGAAAAGCGTGACGTTGAACAGGACCTGGTGTCCGTTGTTCCAGCCGTACAGGACCCGCTCCCGGGAGTTGTAATCCAGCATGGACAGGTGGAAGTACGGGTTATGGAAGGGGATGTCCATGTACTCGTACGTGGAGGTCCTGGTGGAGTAGGCGTAGTAGACCTTGGCCCCCGTCAGGTGGGAGTTGGTGATGTACAGAGTGCCACAGATCATGAAGGACTCGCCAGCGTTCCGCTTCGAGTACTCCGTGTTCCAGGTCTTCAGGATCTGCAGCGTGTCCGGGTTCAGCTGACTGATGACGATGTTTCCGGCGTTCTGGTTGGTGGCGTACACGGCCCAGAGGCCCAGCTCGTCGCTCATCAGGTCGATGTCTGAGAAGCCCCCCCACGTGTACGGGTACACGTTGTGGAAGCCCGCAGACTCCAGCGCCCTCTGCGTGACCACGCGGCCCGACTCCAGGCTGTACCTGACCACGATGTTGCTCTGCATCTTGTTGTAGTACAGCGAGCCGTTGAAGACCACGTGGTTAGTCCCCGCCCACTTGAAGGGCAGGTTGTAGGTCTTTGACTCTACGCCAGCCACGAAGTCAGACAGAGACTTGAACTCTTTGACTATTCTGTTGTTGGTGTAGCTGTCCATGTACCACACCTGCAGAGAGAGAGGCACCCTGGTTACTTGGGCCCCCCAGGGAAAGAGGGGGGACAGGTGTGTTCTTACTGTCGGGTCAAAGCTTTCAGACCAATTCATCGTCCGTCTGACGTCCAGCACTCTACTAAGCTCAGGGGGCGGGGCTGTGGAGCAGCGGTAGTGAGGTCGACCTATAACTGGAAGATTGCGGGTTCGATTCCCGCCTTCTCTGCCTGTGTGTCCGTCTGAACCCGCCTTGGCGCCAGTGTTGGGCATCAGTGTGTGAATGTGACTGTAAAGCGCTTTGAGGACGCTAGAAAAGTTCACGGTAATTACCATTCAGTGACCTCGAGCACGGACTGGAGGAAAACGTCCGACATCCTCAACCTCTCTGCTCCCAGCATACTTGATGGACAGCTCAACCCCTCCCCCTTCATTAGTACCCCCTGGCCCCACCTCTAACATTTGATTGACAGATTCCCCTGAGCTCGTTCTCAGTGGGAGGGGGTGTGGCCTTCCAACTAGCTGACTCCTGATTGGTGACAGCAGTTCCTCTAAAACGTGACGACTCGGACTAGTCGCTGATGATGGGTTGCAATATGGCGGCAGACGTATCAGGATGCTCTGGTCTGATGTTGGAGGTAATCGAGTCCAACACTTGTGTCCAGGTCATTTAAACGCTCTATGGATCTGAGGCGCCTTAATGTTGGGGGTGTGGTCATCTGGACCCCACAAGGTGGCTCACGGGCTGGGTGGCGTGTTTGTGACCCTGACCCCATGATGAAGCACTAGCTGAGGCTCAGCTGCCCCACAGGGCAGTTTCAGGTCATTCTGAAGCAGATGCCCTGTGGGGCAGTTTCAGGTCATCTGAAACTGATGACCTGAAACTGATGATCTGATGACCTGAAACTGCCCCACAGGGCAGTTTCAGGTCATCTGCTTCAGAATGACCTGAGGCAGAACCTCGGATCTCCTCTGAGGTCTGGAGAATTACCTCTGTCCTTTCACATTAAAATGCAGGTTCTGCTTTTACACTGAAAGTCAATAGCTGAATAGCTACTTCCTCCTCCTGTTCAGCAAACCCCGCCCACACCCACCACCGTCTCACTCTTTGCAGAGGTTCCTGAGGGTCCGACATCCAGGCTCCAAATCTGGTCCCGGAGGTCTTCACCGTCAGCGGTCCGGAGATCTTCATCAGCTTCCCACACGCTGCAGAGACAACCACACGGCAGAGCCTCAGACGGGTTCCCGCTCCACACCTGTCCCGAGCAGAGGCGGGGTTCAGGTGATCCGAGCTTCCGGATCCTCTGCTTCACTTGTATCATTTAGTGGCCTTGTGGTAGAGTGTCCACCCCGAGTGCTGAAGGTTGTGGGTTCAAACGAGGGGTGTAACGGAGAATCCGTGGTCCGTATGGAACAGAAGCCACGGTGCGGGACACGTCCCTAAAATATCTTATCGTAAAGCCCCGTTCATATTAATTATTCATTTTCGGGGCACCTGTGGGGGGCGCTGTTCCTGCAAGCTGGGGCCCCCTTTAAAACCATATGGGGCCCACTGGGACTAGCTGGCTGTAAAGTCACATGACACATTCTCATGCGTGTTTGAACATGTGGCGTCATGACGTGTCGTTCAGACTGATGGAGCGTCTGTGTTTAGGATTAACCTTGAATCATCTCACATCTCAGTGCAACATTCTTTTGGTTGAAACAGCACCAGGAACCGGATCATGTTTAGCTGAACCTGAACCTTCTGCTCTTTGTCCTGCATTCCACCTGCAGTTCCCGCCGTTCATGGATCAGACACTCACTGAGTTTGTTCATGCATCTGTGGAGCCGGGTCTCCAGGTTCAGGACCTGCAGCTGGAGCTCCTCGTAGTCGTGGGCTCCCAGCTCCTCCTGGAGGCCCGTCAGAACAGCAGACAGGTTTCTGATCTCCTCTCTGAACTGGGAGATGAGTCTGGTGTCCGTCTTGTACTGCTCCAGAACCGGGATCAGCGGCTGCAGGGACGCCATCCTCCCCTTCAGCTCCTGGAAAACCAGCAGAGAAGATCTCAAAGTCAAGAGGAGACGCATGCTGCTGCTGCTTCTGGTTTGAACTTCCATCCTCCGGGTCACCAGAACACATCTTCACATTGATCTCCTTTGTCAGCTGGATTCCTCTCCACCAATGAAACCGTTTCTGGCCTTTTGGGCGGAGTCAAACCCTTTCTGGGATTGAGGTGATGTTGATCCGTCTGTGTTGATGATGTGTTAGCATGCAGACAGCAGCATGAGAGGCCGCAGCTCAAACTCCTGCGTCACTCACCTGTTCTTTCATCCACTCACCTGCTTACTTGGGTCTTTTTTAAACTTTTGTCCGTTTATTGGTTTATTTTGATCTTATTATTGAGTCACGGCCTGCAGATGGATGGATGATGGATGATGGATGATGGATGATGGATGATGGATGGATGATGGATGATGAATGGATGATGGGATGGATGATGGATGATGGATGATGGACGGACAGACAGATAGATAGAGGATCCCTGGTCTGCTTCAGGACTTGAAGTTTCTTCACTTGGTTCCTCAGAAGATTCTTTCTTGCTGCAGACGGCTCCTCTGAACAACCCCCCCCCCCCCCCTGTAGATGACGTCTGCAGACGGACGTACCTGAAAGTTCTTGTTGACGAGGGTCCTCCTGTCGGACTCGACCTGTCGGAACTTGGACCGGAGCCCTTTGATCTGGTTCTCCATCCTCATGATGTACTGAAAGTCTCTCTGGGTCCGGAGGTTCAGAACCTCGATGGACTGCGACATGTTCTGCACCTTTGGGGAAAAGGACAGCAGTGATCCAAACATCTGCCGGTCGGGCTGGAACTTCTAAAGCAGACTTCCTGCTGGTTACCGGTGGCGTTTACATAACCAGAACATAAACGTGACGTTTTCAGACCAATGCTCCTGATAATGAAGATGGAGGCAGAAATGCTGAAAGCCGACACACAAACACAAACGAGCTGCTCATTCTTTCTTGAATGAAACCAGAAGAACAAAGCAGCAGCTGAGTGGAGCCACATGCTGAAGGATCCTGAGCGCTGGCCCCAGGCAGTGCAGTGCATTAGAGGACATGGATGTAGGACACGCCACCCGGTTCAGCACGCAGTCGGGCTCAGCTGCTGTGTTCTGGTTAAACATCCAGCATCATCTGCTGCTTCAGAAAACCCTCAAGACTTCAGCAGATGTTCTTCATGGATGGACGGTGGACACAGAAACTCCAGTCTGACACCGGCCCGATTCCAGGAGAGCCAAGCCAATCGGAATGAAGAAACCACTTATTCAGCAAACCAGAAGAGAGGAACGGATCTGCAGCTCTGTTCCAGAACCCCCACCAGCTCCTCTTTGAGGGAACGTGTCTCCGTGGAGACACTCTTCATCAGTGGAAGGAAGATGCTAGAGGAGTCCAGACTTTAAAGAACCGGGCCTACGTCTACCTGGGGAGGGAAGTCCAGGTGTTTGTCTGCATGTGGGCGGGGCGTGTGTGCGGACCTTCTCCAGGAGCTGTCGCAGATGTCTTCCTTTGGCGTCTCTGGAGCACAGACTCTGTTCGGGGGCCACCACGGTGCAGACGCACCTCCCATCTGGGTCCTGGGCCGAGCTGTAGACCTGCCATCCCTCCTGTGGTCCGACCGTCTGCAAAGGAAAACAAACAACATGACCACAAACAACAACAACGACCACAAACAACATGATCACAAACAACATGACCACAAACAACAACAACGACCACAAACAACATGATCACAAACAACATGACCACAAACAACAACAACGACCACAAACAACATGATCACAAACAACATGACCACAAAACAACAACAACGACCACAAACAACAAAATGATCACAAACAACATGACCACAAACAACAATGACCACACACACAGATGATAGAGGAGCAGACTGAGGGTCAGGGACAGACCTGCTGACTGTCAGACTCTTCAGACAAACTTCTACCTTCATCATAAGCTCAGATCTGTCCGTCCCTGAACATCAGATTTCCTCTCAGCTCTCTTCTGCTCCTCTTCGTTCTTCTGCTGTGATGAAGGAGCAGATCGCTCTCAGCTCTTCACCTGAAGCTCCTTCTCTTTCTACCTTTCAAACCTCCCGGATGTGTCCAGGTGTAACCTGAGCTGGATGAAGACGTTTGCACTCACCGCTGTGGGGGGGCAGGATCCGATCAGCAGCAGCAGCAGAGGGTTCAGGACCACGGACAGCGACCGCATCCTCCACCAGGACTGAGATCAGAGAGAAAATCCTGCACTCGTGCTGCTGCCTTCACTGGGCTGTAGAAGAGAACTGGACTGAGGGGGAGGAGGGGTGCGCTTGCTCTCTCTCTCTCTCACTCTCTCTCTCTCTCTCTCATTCAGCAACAAAAGGACCCCCAGTCCCCCTCCCCACACACTATGGTAAAAGTGTCAAGGGTCTTTGCGTGCAGCGCAGCTACCCCCCCTCCCCCCCCCCCCCCCCCCCCCACACACAGATGTGACATCACGCAGCAGCCCCTCCCAGCAGCTGTTGTGTTTGTGTTCAGAACATCTGATCGTACAGAAAGTGATCCATTTCTTCTGCTATTTAACTAGCTCCTCCCTCCTCCACAGTCCATGGGAGCCAATCAGGTGATGAGTGACACCTGTTTACCTCCCTGTGTTAGGAGCTGCTGGCCTGCAGTCACTTTGTTCCTGAGAGCTTTGATACTGACCTGAAAACCCCTGCACTGGAACTTGCCCCAGGCCTTCTGCCCCCTCCTACTGGGACAGACTGAAGGACACCCCCCCTCCACACCAGCCTCTGCTGTGCACCCCCTCTACCTCCACCTCGGCTCCTCCTGTGGATCACGTTCATGAGTGTTCCTGTCTGATGACATCTCTCCTTCCTGAGATCTTGAGCGCCCCCTGCTGACCAGAGTCCTGCCTGTGAACCCTTCAGTCATTCATTCTGTGCTTGTACTCGTGAGGATCCACATAGAAATCCTTTCCTCATGTTTCAGTCCAGCTTCATCAGTCAGCACAGTTTTGGTCTGTTAATATAGAAGGGTTAAATCTCCAGTGTCTGCTTTGATGTATTGATTCTGTCAGAGTGTATAGGATGAAAACAGCAGCTGATCAGAAATAATAATTATGTCTATTGAAGTGAAACATCTGACTGTAGTAAAGCTTTAGGAAGCAGAAAATAATCAATCATTGTAAATGTTTGAGAAGGATTTGATACAAATGTATATATTGTCAGTACGATGTTGAGCTCTCCATACATCCATGTCTTCTCAGAATGCATTAACCACCTTAGCATGAGAAGATGATGGGAACTTGTCCAGAATAGGGTTCAAATGAGTTGAAATCTCCCCCAATAAATGTTTGTTTAACACCAAGATGAGTCATCTTTGAGAAAACCTTCATTCAAAGATCTCTCGGGTATCCAGGTGGATTACAGACTTTTAGATTGGCAATTTCTTGTCCAAAGAGTAAACCTTTTATAAAGACGTAGCATCCAGATGTTTTCTTCATACATTCCATGAGTCTGAATGGAACATTTTGATGAATCAAAATAACTACACCTCTACTTGATGATGTGAAAGATGAAAAATAAGATTGCACATGACCTCCTTGTTGCAGCTTTAGATGTTCACTGTCACTTAAATGGGCTTCATGCAATAATACCATGTGCACCGCTTCTTTTTCAGGATAATTTAAAACTTTGTTCCGCTTAACAGGTGTATGTAACCCATGAACACCTGCACATAACAAAAAACAACAATCAGAAGAAAAGACAGTGTACTCGAGTACACTCTGCCTGAGAGTGTACTCGAGTACACATAGATCTTAAACAGTGTCCTTCTGCTGTCTCAGAGGAGTTCCAGTGAGAGGGAATCCTAAACAGTAAAAGATCAATCTGCTAAGGATGTTAGGACGCTGTGCTCATAAATGTCCCGGCAAAATACAGTTCAAACTCAAAGTTCCAGATTAAATAAAGTCTGCATGAGCTTCTGTACTCGCACAAAGATGAAAAAAAAAATTAACCCAGCAGTCAGTGAAGGCATCTTCATTCTTCTTCAGTGACTCTGCGTAACGCTGTGTCTCTTCGGGGTCTTTGAACTCTTTGGCAGTGGTGGATAGTTACCTTTAATGGAGCCGGGTAGATCATACGCGACTCTGTGACTTCAGATGCTTTTTCACTGCATCAAATTATTTCCTCTTGAGCAGAACAGCAGTGGACAAAACCTGGAAGAACAAATCCTGGAAGAACAAATCCTGGATGAACAAATCCTGGAAGAACAAATCCTGGAAGAACAAATCCTGGAAGAACAAAACCTGGAAGAACATCACTGTGGAGCCTCCGTGTTTTATCTCTTGATTTTTTCCCTCCCAGTTCCTCTCGTTCATCACTCGCTGCTTGTCTTGGTAGTTGTGGAAACGCCCCAGCAGCGGTCTTGGCTTCTGCGTGGAGGAGGGTCTCGGGGCGAGCGAGCGGCTCTTTCCAGCTTCATCCGACCTGTTTTTGATTCAACATGGAAAGCTTCTGTAAGCCACGACTCCAAGAAGCGCGTGGGGTCGCTCCTCTCGACACCATCGGGGAGGCCCGGGATATGAAGATCTTCTCTTCGCCCCCTGTTCTCCAGGTCATCAACATGTCCGCCCAGGTCGTCCACCATCCTTTATTCAGTTCATTTATTTAAAAGAAACAGGACATTAAACATTGCTGCTCATGTCTATCATGTCACAGGCCATCGAGCTGACAGCTAATTTGCAGACCAGGTCCCTGAGAATACACAAGAAACAGCAAACAACAAAGAAACAAACATCAACACAAACTTTAATCCAGAACAAACAACAACAGGGACCTAATGTTCACAGGCTTGATTGGACTTCAGTCATTGTTTACTTTAGCAGGTAAATAGTTTTAGATCTGGGAAAGCTTTTATTTGAAAGATCTGGTGTTCCAGATCTGTGGAGCTTTTACTGTGAAGGAGCTTTGACCAAATGTTGTCCTGCATTTATCCGGTCTGCAGCTCCTCTGTCGTCCTAACCTCCTGGATTTATATCTTAATCATGTTGCTGAAGAGTTAAATTCATTTAAAAAAACAATACTTTATAACATTTTCTAAACTTAATAAATAATGTTTTTCTAAAATCCTACAGTGGTGCCATTTCATTGGCTTTTGGTCCAGCACTTTTAAAGCTTGATTAAAAAGAGAAACCACACCTTTCATTGATGACTGATTGATCTGGCTCCAGACAACAAGACAGTTAGATAAAATCATTGCATGAAAATATAATTTAGCAGCATTTATTGAAATACAAAAACTTAAAGACGGAAACAGTTCATATTAGTCGGATGGTTTTTTGTTATTTTCTTTATATTTCATCCTATTTTAAAGTCTTAAACTCCCCTCAGCTTTGAGGATGAAATCTGGTTTCTTCTTAATCCCAGAGAAAACTGTGTCTGTATTTCTCTCACGAAAATATCCAAACTTCTTCAATGAGGATTGAGATTAAGATTTATTATTCCCACGGTGGGGAGATTGCAATGGATGCAACATACGACAGGTGGATGTCTTAAAGGAGCCCCGCGTCTAACATAAACACTGGAAGATGTACGGCAGGGGTCACCAACCTCTGAACCTGAGGTACTTCATGGGTACAGAGTCATACGGAGGGATACCATTTTGAAATAACAAATTTTGAATAGTTATAGGTAGCTTTACCTGATCAATTATGAATAATGATCCTCCTCTATGTAAAGACACAGAATTCT
The DNA here is from genome assembly GCA_003999625.1 of Oryzias javanicus. Lineage (NCBI taxonomy): Eukaryota > Metazoa > Chordata > Actinopteri > Beloniformes > Adrianichthyidae > Oryzias > Oryzias javanicus. The sequence goes on along the minus strand of CM012453.1, from coordinate 36,963,629 downwards.
CATAATAATTATCAATAATGACATCAAGGAAACAGATATTAATGCTTTATTAATCTCAATAATTGGTAAATTTTCAGATGATCTCTTGCATTTCATGGAATAACATTGCATGTTGTTCCATGTTTATCAGTAATTCAATGTTAAAAAAATCAACGTACACATTTTAAACAAATCTTCACATTTTGAACTAAGGACGGCATTTAAACATATGAATGACCTTTGAACTGGAGTAGGTCAGAGGTCACCTAAACTTATCTAAAGTTCATGTCTCATCAACATTTTTTAATAAATCCCTTCCGCTCTCCTTGGGGTCCAGATGGCTCCAACCACATATTGTTATGCGATTTCTTCCATGACAAATGTGGACGAAGGGGGACAGGATTTTATGTCTGCCATGGACATTAGTGAAACTCCGAAATCAGTGAAAAAAAAAAGTTCAGCGCACTGTCCTGTGGTGTCCAGATGACCCCACTTTTAATGTAAACAAGCTAAGGAGAGCGGAAGGGTTACAACGTTTTAACTTTCAAATCTTAGTTAATGCAAGTGTAATTTAAAAGAAACCATCAAAAGAAAATTCAATTTTAGATGCCGCTCACAAGTGAGTGTGAGTTGTTGTTTGTAGAAGAGGCCTGAGGGCACCTCGTGGGGTCCTTGAGGGCTACCTGGTGCCCGCGGGCAACACGTTGGTGACCCCTGATATACAGTATTCTGGATCTAAAATGAAAGTTTTTATCTGATCATCATTGGATAAGGGGATCAATTAAGCGTTGTGTTTGTCTGGGGGCGGGACTGTCAGAGCAGACTCTTCCTGGAGGGAGCTGTGGGCACCGATCTTACGTCAGCACGTTTCCAACCGCTCGTTTCTGTGGGTATGGGAGGGGCTACTGCAGACAGAGCAGGTTTTTAGAGGATCAAAGCATGAACGGATCAAAATATCGTTTTAAAGTTCTTTCTAGAGAAGAACGAACAGTAAAATGTATTTAAAACCTCAAAAAGTAGAATTCTCTTGGTAGGGTCTCTTTAAAGTACGTGTGGGAGGAGCTTCTGTCAAAAACTTTTCTCAACTGCATAATGAAGGCAGGAAATCACTTTGTTTGGTTTTATTAAAATAATCAACTTCTCAGGAGGGGGAGGAGCCTGTCTGCATCAATGTCAGATGGTCACTTGGGGTTCTGGTCAGTTCAGTTCTGTTCTTTGGTGGTTCTGGTCAGTTCGGTTCTGGTCAGTTCAGTTCTGTTCTTTGGTGGTTCTGGTCAGTTTGGTTCTGATCAGTTCGGTTCTGGTCAGTTCGGTCCTGGTCAGTTCAGTTCTGTTCTTTGGTGGTTCTGGTCAGTTCGGTTCTGGCCAGTTCGGTTCTGGTCAGTTTGGTTCTGTTCTTTGGTGGTTCTGGTCAGTTCGGTTCTAGTCAGTTCGGTTCTGGTCAGTTCAGTTCTGTTCTTTGGTGGTTCTGGTCAGTTCGGTTCTGGTCAGTTTGGTTCTGTTCTTTGGTGGTTCTGGTCAGTTCGGTTCTGGTCAGATCCAGATTAAAGCCAAACTGGATTTAGAGAACCAAATCCACCTCCTTGAGCCCTTAAGTTCTGGTGACCCACACCGGTGATGTGGATCCTCCAGAACCCGTTTCTGCTCTCAGCCAATAAAATGTTCCGCTCAGCATTTTTAAAGTCAAGTTTTAATCCTTTTCAATGGCAGCATGAGAAAACATACAGATCATTTCCACAGCCTCTCTGCAGCCGCTTTCAGAACCAGAAGACAAATGGGAACCGTTTAGAACCGTTTAGAACTTGGAGCATGCTTTCAGGAGAATAAGGTCCACATCTGAGGTATAACTGTTGGCTGGAAGATTTTAAAACCTGTTTCCATGGCTTCCTGTTTAAACATGGTAATAAGAAAATCATTCAGGCTGTTTTACTCCAAAAATGGATGTGAAAACCTTTGGGTTGATCTGAACCGGTTTCTCATCCACTGCATCCTTCAGAGACATTAATATATTCTTTATTCCAGCATGACCTCCCGAGTATGAGTCCAAAGGAGAAGACAGGGTCATGCAGGTGTGAGTGCACACATTTGTACAAAATATTAATCAAATAATTACAGTTTGATGAAAAGGCACCGATGGTAGCGCCTGACGGTAGCGCCTGACGGTAGCGCCTGACGGTAGCGCCTGATGGTAGCGCCTGACGGTAGCGCCTGATGGTAGCGCCTGACGGTAGCGCCTGACGGTAGCGCCTGACGGTAGCGCCTGATGGTAGCACCTGGAGTACTTGTGCAGAGAAGCTGCTCGGTGACTGAATCGGAGCAGAACCTGCAGGGTCGAGGGGAAGGAGGAAGAGGAGGATGAAGCTGGGACCAGCAGATCCTCACGCTACTGTCCGCCGCAGCATCACAGAGTCAGAGTCAGGCGGTTCTGGCCCGGTTTGGGCCGCTTTCAGGACAGGGCCTTCGTGGACTTCTCAGTGACACGGGAACAGAACTTGCTTCGTGGGGGGGCAGCGGTTTGGGCTAAATGGGCGTCCGTACGAACCCTCTGACCCTGTCCGTCAGGGGGGAGAGGGGGCGTGTCTAACCCAGGAAACACACGGGACCAACCTCGAAGCCGAACCTCTGGTTGGATTCCCCAAAGTCATTGAACATGACGTCGATGATGGGCAGCTGGTCGATGCGGGGGGTGTTGATCTCCAACATGGTCCTGGAGTAACCCTGTCTGAGCTGCACACAGAACACAGGTAGGGGTTGGGTCAGGTGGGCGGAACCACAGATTGATGTTTACACATGTTGGTACCTTCTGTAAATAACAATGGTCCCAGAAATAACTCCAGTCTGATAGAAGTAACAATACTTTTAGGAAATTCAGTCACTGAAAAGGAGAGGGTTCTACCTTGTTTAATGTTTTGGTGGAGGGATTACTTCCTGTCACAGACTTCTGCACCTGTTGACAGGTGTTCTGACCCACTCCTCATGAACTACCTTCTCCAGTTGTCTCAGGTAAAGGAAGTCTTTTCCACACGTTTCATCTCAATAGAATTAAGGTCAGCACTCATTAAAGATCAGTCCAATGTTTTTAGCTGTGTTTTGGGTGATTGTCCTGTTCTAAGACCCATGACCCGCGACTGAGACGTGTGGTATAGGAGGGGAGAACGGACTCGGTGACACGTTCAGACAGGAAGCTGCAGTCCTGATACGTGCTGATCATACACGTCTGTGTATGATCAGGACGTATACATGAGAGCGACGGCGCTGACGACCACACGGATGAAGTGAAGACGTCCACGTTAGTCCCTGAATCGGTCCAGACATTCTGACTCCATTCACAAACATGTCAGTCGCGTCTATCAAGAGTCTGTCCAAAGAGGCTTCAGGGGCGTCTCCAGCCTTAAATGTTACCATTACTCACCAAGATCACAAGAACATCTCAAACCATGACTTCATTCAAACCATCTCTGTGGTTCCTTCAGAGAGAAAACATTCTTCCTGCAGATTCACGTCATGAATCCTGTTGTTCTGTTCAGAAGATTCAGATTCTCTTCTCCAATCCTACACTTGAGACGTGTTTCTGACGTTATTCTGAGTCTAATCCCATCAAAACCCTCAGGATTTGGTTTAATCCTTTCAACTGAATGTCTAAAGAAAACCCAGAATCAGAAATTCAAAGATTCTCTTGTAAGCTGTGGTGAATCAGATTTCATTTGTTCTTCGTTTGATGGGGTTTGTTTGTCCAAAGTCTGTCCTGGAGGGCCGGCCTCCTGCTGGTTTTCCAGAATTTGATCTGCTGCTGATCACCTGATGAGGTGTGTTTGGCCAATAAGGAGCTTCAGTGGCAGGTTGGCCGGAGAACATGGAGGACACCGGCCCTCCAGGCCTGACTTGGGACACCATCAACATTTTAGTTTCTCAGCTTCTCAATCTTTGAGTCAATGTGTGAGTGCACTAAGACGATTCTCAGCGCTCTGGTTGCACTCTTACAGCTATATTTCTATATTTTCCTCTTCTGGATTTAAAAAGATGTCATCCGAAGAGAGAACCCACCGAGCATCCGTCCATCACAGGCTTGATGAAAGGGTTGTTGTCATAAGACATCTCCTCGTCGTTGGAGCCCAGGAAGCGCAGAGCTTTGTCGTAGCTGTCCGTCTTGGCGTTGTACCAGGCCACAGACTGATGGCAGATATAGGTGAAGTTCTGCCGCGCTGACGAGCTCAGAAGCTTCAGGAAGGTCATCTGAACGGAGTCTATGGCGCTGTCGGCTGCATCCACGTAGCTCAGCTGAGTGCAGGCGGGGATAAAACGGAGTGAGCGTGAAAAGCAGACCGAGTTAGAGAGACAACAGAAGAAGAAATGCTCACGTACTATTTTTCCACGCTTAAATTCGCTGAACCAGGCTCCTGGGGTCTCTTTGGGCCAGTTGGAGATTCGAACCTGAAATCAGGACAGAGAATGGTGACGGATCCACGACTGTAACCAGGCTGCCTGTGCAGAGAGCACGGAGGCCGCCTCACCCCTGAGGATTTCTTGTCGGGGTAGATGCACGTCTCTCCTCCTGCTGTGAAGTTACAGTAGACCTTAATGGAGTCTCCGATGCAGCCTTGGTTCGGATCGACCCAGTATTCACCTGAGAGACAAAGCAGTCTATAGAACACAGCAAAGGAGAACAGCAACGTTTGGAAAACTTGGAACTGGTTCAGGTTTCCAACAAGCGCTGGTCCCACAGATGGATCGTGGGTTCATGAGGAAGGCGTGTCAGTCGTACCGTCAGGGAAGTCGGGCTGACTGAGGTGCAGGTCATTGCAGGTCCTGGCAGGGTTGTCCTGGGTACCCAGGGGGAATTTCATCCTCTCAATGTCCTGTTTGAGGTTGTTGAGAGATCCAAAGACGTCCTCCATCCCTTCCATGCCGGCGTAGTCGGCCATGGCCTCATCCGCCTGCACGCCAGCCTGCCGCCGGCTCTTCTTACCGGGCTGCTGGATGGGCAGCGGCTGGATCATATCTCCAGGAGGACCCTGCAGCACAGAGGGGGTCATGTTTACCCGACTCCACAGCGGGCGGGACAGGCGGGCTGATACCCGGCCCTGACCCTGCTGTGTGTGGAGCGTCAGAACAACAACCAGATCAGGATGATAAACAAACAAACTGCTGATGACAGAACTATGATCAACTTCAAAACTATCTCTACTCATCACAAACACGCAGGATCCATTCAGGGACAGAGAAGCTTACAGGTGGTCCTGGCAGTCCGATCAGTCCGGGGTCTCCCTTCTGACCCGCTGAGCCCTAAAACCCACATGAGGACCCGTTACTGAGACAAGCGCCTCAATGTTCTGTTGGAGAAACGGCTGCAGACTCAATACTCACAGACGAGCCTTTGCTCCCCTTCTGGCCTTGAGCTCCCTGGAGAACATTTCAAGAGTTTCAGTTTAAGAGGTTTCTGAAGGCTAGAAATGAGAAACAAGGACGGAAGAACAGGAACTCACAGGGACTCCAGGAGGTCCAGGGGGGCCGAGAGGCCCCGAAGCACCCCCGATGCCCTGCCGACACACAGGAAGAGAAACTATCATGATGGAGGTTTTTATCACAGAAAAGAAGATGAGGCGGAATAGAGACACATCCGTGGAATATCCGGTCGCAGAAAGGTTCTCCACTCTTCTTTTTTGGAGTACTTACAGCCTCACCCTTACCACCGGCGTTCCCCGCAGGTCCTGGCAGACCTCTGTCTCCCTTCTCCCCAGGTTCACCAGGAGGTCCGATCAGACCAATCAGTCCAGGATGTCCCTGCAGCAACAGACAAACAAACCCGACTCAGAGACCCGATCCATTCAGCAGCCCGGATCATTCTGATCCGTCTCTGCAGATTCACCAGGATTCAACAAGTTAGCCGAATGACGTCTGCTCAGACCGTCTGAAAATGTAGGAGTTATGAGGAGTTATGAGGAGAAATGAGGAGAGATGAGGAGTTCTGAGGAGTTCTGAGGAGTTATGAAGAGAAATGAGGAGAAATGAGGAGTTATGAGGAGAGATGAGGAGCTATGAGGAGTTATGAGGAGTTATGAGGAGTTATGAGGAGTTATGAGGAGTTATGAGGAGAGATGAGGAGCTATGAGGAGTTATGAGGAGTTCTGAGGAAACATGAGGAGACATGAGGAGCGTACTATAAAGAGAGTTGAGATAAAAATGCCGTCTTGCCTTTTCTCCTTTCGATCCCGAGTCACCTTTCATTCCGGGGAGTCCCGGGGGTCCCTGAGGAGGAAAAGTCTGTTTTTGAACAGAACTCCACTTCACAGTCAGAAAGTGAGTTTGCTCAACACAGAGATTCAACCACACAGGACTGAAGAATGTCTTACAATTGGTCCAGGAGGGCCATCCAGACCTGAGGCTCCAGGAAGTCCTTGTTCACCCTGAGGGAAACATGAATCAAGGATTTCTTTGTTACCATGAGGACCATGCTGGACGATGACCTGGTCTAAGTCTAAACTGGACTGACGGGGACTGAGGAGCAGGAATGAGGAACCTGCATCCTTTCTAGAACCCAACATGAATGACCGCAGACAGGTCAGACAGGCCAGACAGGTCAGACAGGTCAGACAGGTCAGACAGGTCAGACAGGTCCGACATGTCAGACAGGTCAGACAGGCCAGACATGTCAGACAGGTCAGACAGGTCAGACAGGTCCGACATGTCAGACAGGTCAGACAGGTCAGACAGGTCAGACAGGTCAGACAGGTCAGACAGGTCAGAAAGGTCCGATAGGTCAGACAGGTCAGACAGGTCCGACATGTCAGACAGGTCAGACAGGTCAGACAGGTCAGACAGGTCAGACAGGTCAGACAGGTCAGACAGGTCCGATAGGTCAGACAGGTCGGACAGGTCCGACAGGTCGGACAGGTCCGACAGGTCAGGCATGTCAGACAGGTCCGACAGGTCAGACAGGTCAGACATGTCAGACAGGTCCGACAGGTCAGACAGGTCAGACAGGTCAGACATGTCAGACATGTCACTACATCTACAGATGAGCTCTGGATTCAGAAGAAATCGACTCACAACGGGGCCCGGGATCCCACGCAGACCCTCAGCACCAGCCTTTCCAGGAGGGCCTTGAGGTCCCACAGGCCCGGTTTTTCCAGCAGGTCCTTCTGCTCCAGGATCTCCCTACAAACCGAGGCAGAATGACACACTCTCTACAGCTGATACGGCGCCGGACGGGCCTGTTTGGGTTTTCTCCTTCAGGGTCAGAGGTCAGACGTGTTTCTCACTGATCTTCTGGGATGCAGTTTATCTACACTTCAGGTCCTCCATGATCAGTGACCCACATGAAGGTATTGATCGTTTGTCAAAAGTCTTCAGGAGTCTAGAAATGGGATTAGATCTTACCTTGGACCCCTTTTCTCCTTGTCTGCCGTCAGCACCAGCTCTGCCGACGGGACCCTGCGGGTACAAGACACCCCCACCAGTAAACACAAGGTTTGGGTTCGTTCAGATGAACAGCTTAAAGAGATGAGAAACAGAGCCTCTTCTACAGGACAGGTGTGGTCTTCTGTGTGTTTGTGATGTCATCATCAAGATTTCTTTGTTCAGTTGAACTTTAACTTCAGGATATATTATAACTACTCTTCACTTGTACTAAAGTATTTTAGGTATTAGTTTAAAATCAAAGCATAAAGTGGATGTTCCACTTCATATCTTTTGTTACAGTTGTTTCTGTGTGTTTGTGCCATACATACAGTTTTTACATCAGTATTTACACACAAAAAGGGCCGTAACAATAAACTGATGAATCAATTTAATCCAGCCAGATTCGTCTGTCTGAGCCACACATTCTCATTCCAACCTCGTCACATGTTGACGTTTGGTTAAAGACCCTCCGCGTCACTTTGTGACGTCTTGGATTTCACCGACTCCTCATTTTTAGACGTGGTTTGCTGTCCGTTAAATCAAGTTCCTGCAACCTTTGGGATGCAGGATAGAGTACGTGGAATGTCCTCTGGACGAGTCCAGTACCAGTACTCTAACCCGGTACCTGTGTCCGGTTCTGAATCTGTGGCAACAGTGGGCTGAACTTGATCAAACTAAAATGTGAATGGATTTGACATTCATTCTTGTTTACTTGTTTGTTTGTACACAGATTCAGTGTATTATCTGATTTGTATTGTTTTGAACAACAACCTGATTCATAGTCAGTTCATTCTAGGATCTGATTGGATCCAATTCACTGACCCTAAATGGATCAGGACATCTTCATCTTGATAAAAGCAGCGCAGTGGAAGTAACCAGAGCAGACGGATCATCTCATCTGAGTTTCAACAAGTCCTTACCCTTTTGCCAGGAGGTCCTGGTACTCCAGCTTCACCAGACGGACCTGGAGGGCCCTAAACGAGAGCAGATACCTCCTCATCAAAATGAAGTTCTACACTTGAAAAAGAAAGGTCTTCTGTCGAGTGGAACAAAAATATAAATACGGATGACAGCGGTTTTAACATGAGATCTGAGAGGACGTTTCCAAATTCTGAATAAGGATTTGAAGGAGGTGCTTAGAAAAAGACGGGGAGGAATTTTTGGATTGCATCACACTCACCGGTTGTCCTGCTTCTCCATCGTCTCCTTTGTCTCCAGGTAAACCATCGAGACCCTGGCAAAAGCAGACATGAGAACCACTTCCAAAAGTCATTTAACATTTTCTTCCTTTGAAATTCTTCTGAATCTTAATTCATTAAAAAATTCTACAGGCAGTTTTTGGGACAGAAATACACATCAGTGAGACAGCCATCCAGAACTTAAAGTATCCAGAAGTCTTGCCATTTTAAACAATGTAAAACACTTATTAAACTATAAATCACCTCACATGTTGTACTGTTCATTAATTTTTCCATATTTTAGTTACTGTGCAGAGATCTGGGGCAACAATTACATTACATTCATAAAACCTCTTATTGTTCTTCAGGAAAGAGCTATACGAGTCATACATAAAGCCGGTTATTAGGATCATACTCATCCACTTTTTATTTATTCAAAATTACTGAAATTAAAAGATTTGGTTAATTATTTAACTGCACAAATTATGTACAAAGCCCAAAATAAAATGCTGCCTAACAACATTCAAAACCTGTTTACGAGAAGAGATGGAGGTTACTCCCTAAGAAGACAATTTAGATTTATAATAAATAAAACTCGTACCAGAAGAAAACAATTCTGCATTTCTTTTTGTGGTGCAAGAATGTGGAACAGTTTATCTGATAAAATCAAAAATAGTTCATCAATAAGGCTATTCTAAATTCAACACAGGTCAAAAATATTTAATGACTATATAATCATAAATAAATGAGGGGCTATCGTGGATGTAAAGTGATTAGTGCATATATGTAAGTGTACATGCATATACGTGTATATACATTTGTATAAAGTGTACGGGTGTTTACATATATATGGATTCTTTTTCATGTGTGTATGCTGTGTTTGTTTTTTTTGTGACTTTTTCCTTTGTTGAGACGGAGTGAGTTAATTATCTAGATTAGCTAAGAGGGTGGGATTAAATACCTTTTTTTAACTTCCTCCCACCCCTTTTTGAACACTATATCATGTGTGTACTTGTTCTTTTTGGTTACTCTTTTGTTTCCTGTTTGACTGTTTTAAATAGTGTTCAAATAAACTGAAAACTGAAAAAACTTACAGCAACACCTGGCTCACCAGGCGGACCGGGGTCTCCTGGGAACCCAACCGGACCCTGCAGACACAGAGGAGAGGGCGGAGCTTGACTGTCAAAGGGGGTTGAGTGTCACCCATCAATCATCCTCTCCTCTCAGTCCACGTACAGGGTTACCCTTAGGACCATCGTCTCCAGGGGGGCCGCGACCACCGGGGGGTCCGGCTGCACCAGGGGGCCCAGTTTCTCCTTTCTCACCAATCTCTCCTCGAAGTCCCTGGATCACATGCATGACAGTGCTGTTACCATGACAACCCATGCATGTTTTTGAACCATTAAACTTAGATGGTAACGATCCGCCCTCCCCTCCCCTCCCCCCCAGGACTAAACAATCAGTCTTCTTTGACATAAACATAACAAACAGCTGTTTCAGCAGTAATTAGACTCACTCCAATGCCAGGCTCTCCGGGGGGGCCTGGGTTTCCAGCCTCACCAGTTTCTCCCTGTGAAGTCACATGAAGCCGTTACTGTACTGAGCGGGTGTGAAGGGACCGGCGGGTGGGGGCCCAGTGATGAAGATGCTATGAGGGAAAATACAGCAAAGACATTCAAAGAAAACAGATTTAGCAGGTTTCTGGTTCTTACCTTCTCACCAACAGCTCCCATGGAGCCTACACCCCCAGGAGGACCTGGCGCACCCTACAGGTGAAGCAGAACCAAGACAAAAGCTGAACAAATTCAGTTTTTATTCTGAAGGCTGTATGAAGTTCAGAGAAGAAGGGAAGCTGAGGCAGACTTACGTCTGCTCCACTGGGACCCTGAGGACCTCTGGGACCAGGAGGACCAGGAGGACCCTGTTACGGTTTCAGAAACATGGATGGTGTGAGTTCAAGAGACTAAAGCGAGTCAGAACTTTCCCTTCTGCTTCTGACGGTCATGACCCACCATCGGACCGACATCTCCGTTCTCTCCCTTCTCCCCCGGAGGTCCAGGCAAGCCCTGAGAATAGAGACATGGGTCATGTGATGAGACTGAAACATGATGAGACTGAAACATGATAAGACTGAAACATGATGAGAGACTGAAACATGATGAGTCTGAAACATGATGAGACTGAAACATGATGAGACTGAAACATGATGAGACTGAAACATGATGAAACTGAAACATGATGAGAGATTGAAACATGATGAGTCTGAAACATGATGAGAGACTGAAACATGATGAGACTGAAACATGATGAGACTGAAACATGATAAGACTGAAACATGATGAGACTGAAACATGATGAGAGACTGAAACATGATGAGACTGAAACATGATGAGACTGAAACATGATGAGACTGAAACATGATGAGAGACTGAAACATGATGAAACTGAAACATGATGAGAGATTGAAACATGATGAGTCTGAAACATGATGAGACTGAAACATGATGAGAGACTGAAACATGATGAGACTGAAACATGATGAAACTGAAACATGGGTCACATGGGTCTAGAGGTGACCTTCTGAGAGGTGTGACCTTCAGAGCAAACTTGCCTGCAATCCAACGGGTCCTGGGAGACCCGGAAACCCTCGAGGCCCTTCATCTCCTTTCTGGCCGAACATGCCCTGCTGTCCCCTGGGTCCGGGCTCGCCATCGCTCCCCTGCAAGAGGTCAGTGAAGGAGGACGTCCTTATCTGAACCTTATGAAACGAAGCTCCAGAAGCAAAGTTTCCCAGATGGCTTCTCCATCTCACTTCCACTGTCTGAAGGTCGTAGAGTTCATTCATACGAACAGCAGACTGAGGTCATTCAGGAGAAAGTCGGACGACTGTGTTTTCTTGAGTTAACCTCTGCTGTACATGAGGAATGAGCATAAGAATACATCTTAAAGCGCACAAAAGTTGATTTAGTAAAGTATAGACCCTTGGAGTCTCTGATCAGGTCTCTATGCTCGGGACATTCACTCCTGAGTCGTCTTCTCTGAGCCTGAACTTCCCATCATTCCTCTCTCTGAAAGTGGATATGAAACGCTGAATTTAATCGAGATGCATTTCAAATCTTATTTTAGTGATTTATTTTCTTCTACACTCAACAATATTATAAACACAACACTTTTGTTTTTACTCCCAGTTTTCATGAGATGGACTTAAAGATCTAAAGTTCCTTCATTCATTTCTCTTAAACATTGTTCTCAAATCTGTCTGAATGTGTGATAATGAGCACTTCAATCCATCCCACCTCACAGGTGTGCCACATCAAGATGCTGATCTGACAGGTGAGCACCCGCTGCAGCTTTCTCCCTCCAGGCCGTCTGCTCACCTGGCAGGTGTGGCTTTAATTGGCACCTGCCGGGTATTTAAGACAGAGGAGGCCAGACCAGGGCCGGCAGGGAGCAGTGCAGCAGGCTGGGGGGGTGGTCGGGTTTAGGCGGTGTGGCACTGCTTTGTTTTGGTCTCTTTTCCACTCTTTGTCCTCAGCAGTCTTACACTGCTGGGTTTTGTTATTTTAGTTTGAGGTTTCGTTTGTTTTGTTTAGGCAGCTCTTAGCCGGGAGCTGCTGACTCATTATATGTTGGCCAAGGTTCCCGTTCCTTTACTTTGTCTTTTTGGTTTAACCAGAACACTAACTGCATTTCAGGACACGGTTGATTTGTTTCCATTGGTTGATAAACTGTGTTCCTTCGTCTCACTGGTGTCGAGTTTTTGTTATAGTCCCATTTTTCATCGTGGCGTAACAGACGTCATTAAAGATTTTCTTTCTTTTCATGGAGTCGCTTCTGTCAAAAGAACTAAACTCTGTGTGTGAATCAGAGTCAAAGAAAGTTAAACTTACTGCAGGACCTGGAGCTCCAACCACACCCTGGGAGCCCAACGGGCCCGGTGGACCCTGAAGAAAAAAAGGGGGGGGGTGGTCATTTGGCATTAAAATATTGGAGTTTGAAGCTTAAGAATGGAGAAGCTCCTCTCATGAAGTCTTTATATCTTCATGTGTTCCTGAAGTTCTTTGAGCTTCTTTGAATGAAACGTTCAGTTTCGTTTCTACAAACGTTCTGATTCTTTCACTCAGCAGGAAACAGACTGAAGACTCACGCTCTCGCCTTTGTCTCCTTTGCCTCCCTTCTGTCCGGGTCCTCCCACCTCCCCCTGTGGAGCACAACACAGACGCCCGTCACCGCTCTGCTGACTGAGCTGATTGGTCCAAACCAGCGTGCTTCAGCTTCCAGTCCAGAAACCGGGTTCGGGGGGGGGACACGATGGGACTGCATCTTACTTTACCTTGTCACCGTCTTCTCCAGGTGGACCCTGAGGACCAGCTGGTCCTGGAAGTCCTGCCGGGCCTTGAATCCCATCCCGGCCAGCCGGACCCAGGTCTCCTTTCTCTCCCTGTGGATCATCAGTCAGTGAGAAACCAGAAGAGCTGATCCTCGACTGGAGGTGGCGTGTTACACTCACGGGGCCACCCTTCTCTCCAGCAGGACCGGGGGGTCCTTGGGGACCGTTTCGACCCGTCTGACCGATGGGACCACCAGGACCTGCAGGTCCTCTTTCTCCAGGAGAACCCTGTTGGTAAACATGAGGGGGGGGCAGACAGTCAGGAGCTGTGGATGTGACCCCCCCCCCGGTTCTGAAGGACTGGAGTAGAGGTCCAGATGCAGCATGACATCATCCCCACATCATCTTCACCCGAACAGGAGCACAGAGGAAACAGAAGCTCCGCCCTCTGGTGGGGGCACAGAGGCTTACACCCCCCCCCCCCCCCCCCCCCCCCCCCCCCCAACAGTCTATCAGCTGTTTTTATCCAGTGGCTTCATTTCAAGGCTCTTAAAACTCTGTCTGGAGCTTCATTCAGGTGGCCACGCCCCCTCCTCGCCGCTTCCTGCCGTCAGGCGCTCCAAAGCCACCGTCAGTCAGAGGAAATATCTGCCAGAGCATCACAGACACCCCCCCCCCACACCCCCCACCCCCCCAGCCTCACATGGTCATGAAAGACATCCTTTGGTTGACATTAAACCTCACAGCCAATCAGGAAACACGGTCCTGAAAACCTCTTTAACGCTGTTGTCCTGGAAAGTTTCACCCAAAATCCGAAGGCAACAAATGAGACACAAACAGCCCCATCGGAGCTGCATCTGTTGCTATAGCAACCGTCAGGTGTGAGCCTAATCTAACCACGGCTGGCGTCCAGCTCACCTGGGTCTACTTCACATTCTCAACAACTAAAAGTTACTTTTTAAAATACATTTGTTTATTACAAAAACAATATCCTAAAAAAGGAATGAAAATGAAATTACTAAGAGAAAGACGTTTGATATCATCAATAAATAAATAAAAGTAAATTGATCAGAGACAGAATAACTTACAGAAATATCCGGATGAAATGGCAGATTTAGTTTTAAGGGATTCCATCCACTGTCTAAATACTTGGATTACTGCGGAGGAAGAAAGAAAGCAGGTAACCATAGCAACAGGCGACTTACAATCGGGCCGGGGGCCCTGGGCCCTTCTCCTCCCTTTAAGCCAGCTGGACCCTGAAACCAGAGAGAGAGAGAGAGAGAGAGAGAGAGCGATTGATCTCTGTATTTGTCATTGTCTCAGGTCCAATGAAATTAAGGGGGGGGGGGGGGGGGGGGGTGCAGGTAGAATTTCTGTAGGTTGTCAACCAGAACTGCACAGTAAAGTATAACTCAACCCAACCTAAGTTAGCCCCTCCCAACCCCCCCCCCCCAACCCAATCTAACCTAGACTAACTCAGCCCAAACTTACCTTAACTCAACCCAGCCCAACCAGGCTAACTAGGCTAACCTGACATAGCCTGACCACCTGAGCCAGGGGTAACCAACCCCACAGGTGTGTTGGATCCAGGCGTGTCATCATGTTAGCTGAGTGGATTCCTGTTGGTGGGGATTCTTACCGCGGCCCCTGGAAGACCTCTGGCTCCTTGGAAGCCTCTCAGGCCTTGGGGCCCCACCTTTCCTGAATGACCATGAGGACCCGGATCCCCCTGTGGATGATAGATCATACGTTGATCCCTGTAATAATGTTTAGGTTCCAGTAAAACAGATAACTTCATAAAAACTGAAGAGAACATTATTATGTAAAAGTGACATGAACTTTCCTGTCAGTAAATTTAGTGGATAAACTACAGAAAACTGTTTTATTAAAACCAATAAATACTTTTCATTTCTGGAAAAATCAATGAAAACAAAAGTGTGTTTGACCTTTCCACCCTCTTTTCCTGCAGCTCCTGGTAGACCTTGCTCTCCAGGTGGTCCTGGGGAGCCTGGATGTCCCCGCTCTCCACTGGGTCCCGTCTCTCCAGTTGGTCCCTTACATGAACAACGCACTCATTAAGGTGAGTAAATTCAGAATTTGCGTTCTGGGGTCTGCACGCCCCGATCCATCTGCCCTGTCCTCTCCCTGGGGTTCTCCTCACTGGGGGGTCAGTCTGACCCATGACAGGTAAGCGGCACCCCCATCGCGATGATGCCGGCGTGTGAAGCGGGAGTGAACCACAAAGACGAGGGGATGCAGAGATCGGTTCTCATGCTCAGGTGTGACCAGAAGTCTTCAGCTCAGGTGACCATCAGATGTCCAAAGGTGATGATGTCATCTCCAGGTACGTCCTCCAGGTGTCACTTCAGGTCATCAGCTCTGCACCTCACACCGCCTTAGGATTGTCCATCCAATCAGATGGATTGTTGTGATGGGGGGGTGAATGACCTGTTTGCCCTGACCCTGGAGGGTGGGGTGGGGCGGGGTGGGGTGGGCCGGGGTGGGGTGGGGGTTTCATGTGGCCAGTGCACAATGGAAGACTGAGAGTCCACTCTGGTTCAGTCGAGATGGAGCAGAACTGGACCGGTTCCTGCAACGGGGCACCCCACCCCCACCCCGTGCCCTCCCCCCTCCCCTCAGGGAGGCGTGGTCTCAGCTTCTTTGGCTCTTCTCCTGTTTCAGACCCAGCCGTGTGAAGAGAAAACATGTCTGAGTGTCCGTACCTGAGGTCCGACCACGCCTCCCGGTCCTGGAGGTCCAGTCTTTCCTTGAAAGCCCTGAAGAAGAGAACAGTGACAGCTGAGAGTTCTGAATCGTCTTCTTCTGGAGGAGCAGCTGCTTAGCCGATTGTGTGTTCACGTGTTTCTCATTTCCTTTAACCACATGAATCCAGTTTCAGGTAAAGTTTCTCTGTTTGGTCTTAGATTGGTTATCCTTCGGCATTGAAGCTCCTCCCACCCCCACCTGACCTGGAACCCCCCACTCACCGTCTCCCCTCTCTGCCCCGGGTGGCCGGGCAGCCCGTCCTTCCCGGGTGGGCCCTGAGAGAGAGCAGGAGGTCATAGGTCATTGATCACGTGACGAAAGCCGAGCGTTCCGGCCGACGGGAAACCTTACATTGGGTCCTTTGGGTCCGGGCATTCCCACGGGTCCCTGCGGCCCCTGAGGACCCTGGAGGGGCAGGTAGAGAGGAGGAAACGCATCAGAGGGACTTCTGCTGAGTATGGTTTCAGTTATATCAATTACAATGACTGTAAAGACCAAACTGAACACTAATACACACAATAACACAATAACACAAGAACGAATTAAAAGAAGGATTAATTTAATTATTATGTTAAGCTGTAAAAAGCAAAAATGATCGAAACATTCGTTGTAACATGAACCATTAGAGACTGAAGTCAACTTATCATAGAGAACTTTAACTAAACTCATGAAAACGTCAAAGATGCACCAACCTGTTCTCCGGGTGGGCCTGGGGGGCCGTCAGTCCCTGAGGTGCCCTGAGGGAAAATATAATAAATGTTGAAAATGAACCCGAAGCACAGACCAGCTCTGAGCTGAAGTCTCCAGACCTACACCTGCTTCTCACCTTGGCACCTGGCTTCCCGGTCGGTCCTCGTGGTCCTCGTCCTCCTCGTGGACCCTGAAGTTTACACACAAACCGTTCCAGCCGAAATCTGAGAGAGGTCAATGCTCTCCGTAGCTCTGAATGAACATTCTCCCTGATTTTCACAGGACATCAGGGTGTGGCAGCGGGACGTTTGCCATCAAATCCCGGGAATAATCCCTGGAATAATCCCTGGAATCAGTGGCTACGTTTACGCGCTCATAATCGGAACAATCGCCTGATCAGAACAGAGATGCGTCATGTAAACACACCATGCAGACACTCTGATCCAATCTGATCCAAAGTGGGTTCTGTTGATCCGATGGAGGTTCACACGTTCCGATGTGTGTCATCCCTGCGCTGGATGGTACGTCATACATGGAGGGGAACAGAACCGATCATAGAAAAGCCAGATTCACAGCTTCCATACGTAAACGGGGGGGGGGGGGGGCTTCGGACCGCAGTCCGGAAGCTGGAAAACCGTCTCCCGGGAGAACTGTCCTCCGAGCGGCTTCAGGACGTGTGAGCCGGCGGAGGAGGCTTCTGAATGCAGAGATGCCGCTCCGTGGATCAAAAGGTCCTGAGGAACCGGGTACGAATCCCACGGATTCATGTTTCCGATCATAATAAAGGCTGATGTTATTCCCACATATTTACATGCAGGAAAGATAAACACGACTGCACGGATGTAGACAACGATGAGCAAAAAACCTCGGAAAAATATTATTCATGAAAGCACGCTCAGAGCAGCATCTCACTCTATACATGATCTTTGTCAACAACAGACCTCATGATTTATACGACTAGTATTTTCACCAGTTCTGCGCGTGTAAACGGATTTATTCTGATCACGCGTGTGATGCATGGAAACGTTACAGTCAGATCAGGTTTTTACACGGTTCTATTCTAATCTGATCTTCATCTGATCAAAGACGGTTAGCACAAGGAAACCATCTCCTGATGTGGAAAACGTCTTTGAGCGGGAAACACTCGGGGTGCTTACCGTGGGACCACGCTGGCCTCTGGGGCCGGATTTCCCAGCAATTCCCTGGAAAAAAAGAAGAACTTTGAGCGAAAATATGATCATTTCAGCCAGAATCAATGTCCATCCATCATCCATCCATCATCCATCCATCATCCATCATCATCCATCCATCCATCATCCATCCATCATCCATCCATCCATCCATCATCCATCCATCATCCATCATCCATCATCCATCCATCATCCATCCATCATCCATCATCCATCCATCCATCATCCATCATCCATCCATCCATCATCCATCCATCATCCATCATCCATCCATCATCCATCATCCATCCATCATCCATCATCCATCCATCATCCATCATCCATCCATCCATCATCCATCATCCATCCATCCATCATCCATCCATCATCCATCATCCATCCATCATCCATCATCCACCATCATCCATCATCCATCCATCCATCATCCATCATCCATCCATCCATCATCCATCATCCATCCATCATCCAATCATCCATCATCCATCCATCATCCATCATCCATCCATCCATCATCCATCATCCATCCATCCATCATCCATCATCCATCCATCATCCATCATCCATCCATCATCCATCATCCATCCATCCATCATCCATCCATCATCCATCCATCCATCCATCCATCATCCATCCTCCATCCAACAGCTGCTGAAGGATTTTCTCACCCTTGTTCCTTTTTCACCGTTCGCTCCTGGAAAACCAGGAAAACCGTTGGAGCCCTGCCAGCAAAGGAGAAAACAGCAGAGAAATCCGTGAAGACATGAAGGAGATCTGGACATGAGTCTAGCTCTGTGGGAGTGGAGCCCTAAACCAGGACCGGGGGGGGGGGCCTGAGACTTCACACCTTTGGACCTTGTCTTCCAGGGTATCCGGGTAGTCCAGGAACTCCCAGTTTTCCCTGAAAGGAAGAAGACGTTTTAGAAGGAGTCAGAAGAACCATGAAGACAGCAAACATGGAGGAACTGAGGATGGACTTCAGGTTGCAGAATCCAAGGTGCTGAACTATACAACTAGACATAAAATCCTTCATTTCTAATAAAAATCCTGTTATTTCAACAACAGTAAAGCTGCTGTCCTAAACCATGAAGATCAAACCAACAGTTTGGACTTCATCTGCAGCAGCTAAACCCAACCTCTGATGGCTGTCTGTGTACCTTTTCTCCAGCTGAACCCATTGGTCCAGACTCTCCAGTGGGTCCTGAGGTTCCTTTAGGGCCTTCAGGACCGTCCTCTCCTCTGGGCCCCAGAACTCCTCCTTCACCCTGAATGCAGCAGAACAATGACAGACGAGCGGGAGACGGCGGTCTGCGGCTGAACTGCCGTCGTCTTCATCATCATCTTCATCGCGGCTCACCACCCACCTTGTCCCCCTTGATGCCCATGTCCCCTTTGAAGCCAGGAAATCCATCTTCTCCCTGAAATGGATCATAAATGTGTCCAGTTAAGAAGAATGGGAGAAATGTGTTTCTGTCTGGAGAAAAACAACAGAAAACGGTCAAAACCAAACAAATGTTGAGGTTTCTCTCTCAAGCTTCACCACATTTGATCTGAGAGCAAATGATCAATGCTGCCCTCTA
Organism: Oryzias javanicus; assembly: GCA_003999625.1. Classification (NCBI taxonomy): domain Eukaryota; kingdom Metazoa; phylum Chordata; class Actinopteri; order Beloniformes; family Adrianichthyidae; genus Oryzias; species Oryzias javanicus. The sequence continues at coordinate 36,944,521 of CM012453.1, read as the reverse complement.
GTGGTCATGCTGTCCTCCACACCCTAACAGTCTTCTGACCCCTAGTGGTGAACATAGAGAATGCAGCTGTTTCCTCTGCAGCCAGCGTTTCTCAACGATCCAGAATGTGACTGTGTGAGTTTCCTTCTGTGGAGTCTGAAGCTTCATTCATGTTTCTGGATGAAGAATTCAGAGATTACGTCTCAAAACATCAGAAAAAGGTCAAAGTGAAGAATGAAAGGAGCTGGAGGGAACGGAAAGATCACATTCTGGATCAATGGAGGAAAACCAGGAAACTGGAGGTCAGAGGTCACCCTTCACAGAAACATGCTCCACCTACAGAAGGCTATCTGTCTGGGATGGGATTTTCCACAAGAAGAACTGAAATGAAATGTTCTCCGTCTGGCAGAAGAAGGAGGTCGGTACCTTTTCTCCTTTGTCTCCTTTAAGGCCTCGGATGCCCTCAGCACCCTGGAGAGAGAAAATACAATCCAGAGGAGTGGAAATGGCAGAAAGTGGGTGTTTTCTGTGACTGTCAGCTTACTTTGACACCCCGAGGCCCCGGGTAACCGATGGATCCAATGGGACCAGGAAAACCCTGGGGGGGTAAAGCAGACGGTCAGGAGGCCGAACACACACGGAGAGACTTTCATGAAGGATCACAAACAAAGACATGTTAACAGAAACGTCAGGATGGACCTCTCCTAGCAGATCCTGTCTTAGGGGAGTTTTAATCCAACCAGATCAGATCGGATCGGATCAATTCCATGTTCAGTACCAGTTATTTCTGGTTATTTCAGCAGTTTAGGATCAAAAAGTCCAAGATCTACTGCAGCTCAGAGTGTCTGTCTGTCTGTCTGCAGGCTCCACACTTGCTGCTTGTTTGCTTCATTTCTTTCTATAGAGGAGATCCTTTCTGTTAAGTGGATTCTTCAGTCGATTCGGTTTAGGAAAACTGGGATTAGATCCGTGAACGTACCGCCGAGCCCTTCTCGCCCGGAGGACCCTCTTTCCCCGGATGACCCTGCAAAGGCAGAAGGAACGGCTGAGCGGGTTCTGACGGAGACCGGCTGAGAGTGACAGGGACGCGGAGCAGAACTTACAGGAGGCCCGTCAGCACCGGCCAGTCCAGCCAGACCCTGTTTCCCCTGAGGTCCCTGTGAGGACAGAGCAGCGTTCAGGAATCTGATCGGGTCTGAAGCTGCAGAATCACTTAGAAGGTCCGGACTGAACCTTCAGAGTCGTGTGAGTGTTCTTACTTTTTCACCCGGAGGCCCGATCGGACCCTGAGGACCAACGAGACCCTAAAAGAGACCGGAAGAAGGTGATTAAAGTCCAGCGGTGTGTTTGGGAGGGGGCACCCCCCCCTTTGTTCCGTCTGTTTCCAGCCGGTTGGAACCGGTTTGTTGTTTCTCGCAGACGTTTTAATGACGGTCGTGAAAGCGTCCGTCCAGGTACGGCTCCAGCTCTCCACCTGCACGCCATCACAGCAGCTAATAGTTTCCAGAGGAGGGGGGGGCAACAGTTCTCACCTTGCACAGCCCCCCCCCCCCCCTCCCTCCCTCCCCATGCTGAAAGTGTCTGGAATAGAATGTGTCTGCAGCAGCTGGAGAAAGCTGCTTTTACTGCCGTCAGAAGAACTTTTCTAGTGAGACTTTAATGTCTGCTGCAGAAAAACAGACGATGAAGACGAGGAGGAGGAGGAGGAGGAGGAGGTGAAGGACACTCACATGTGGACCCGGCATACCCTGCTGCCCCGAGGGCCCCGGCTCTCCTTGTGGACCCTGTGGAAACAGAAGTTCTGTTCATCAGCTCGTCGTGATCCAAAGACGGCTTCAACCCAGGAGATACCGGAAGAACCGATGGAGGAGAAACCAACATCCAACATCAAACATCTCTGACATTTAGAGACTTTTGAACCCTGAATCAAGTTCTCTTTAGATACACAGAAGACTGAAATGAAGCACCAGGAGCTGAACCTGCGTCCATCAGATCAAGAGTGTACTAAGCCCCTCCCACCATCTCTTGACCCCACAGGAACTGAAGGAGAAGACATTTCTCACCATGTTTCCTTTGGGTCCAGGTTGGCCATCAAGTCCAGGAAGACCCTGAAAGAGGAAACTCTGCAGTCAAACCGTCTCCAAAGAGGAAGACGTGTGAGGACCACATACTTACAGGCTGTCCTCCAGGACCAGCCAGGCCTCGGGGACCCAGCAGACCTCGAGGGCCCTGAGCATGAAGAAGAACACATGAATGTTGCAGAAACACGATCCAGCAGAGGAAAGACTTCCTCGTCTGAAGGAACCCTTTCCCACCGATCTGGAGAGGATCCAGATTCACCTCTCCATGATCTACTGGAGAAAGACCTGCACTGTGGACTGCAGGCTTTCATCATGCTGCATGTGGTGGAGTGGTTAGCACTCTTACATCAAAAAGGTTCAAATCCCAGCTGGGACCTTTCTGTGAGGAGTCTGAATGTTCTCCTCCAACTGCTGGTTTTCCAAGCATTCCACAGGTATGTCTAACAGGTGAGTCTAACAGGTGAGTCCTACAGGTGAGTCGTACAGGTGAGTCTAACAGGTGAGTCCTCCAGGTGAGTCGTAAAGGTGAGTCGTACAGGTGAGTCTAACAGGTGAGTCTTACAGGTGAGTCTTACAGGTGAGTCGTACAGGTGAGTCGTAAAGGTGAGTCGTAAAGGTGAGTCTAACAGGTGAGTCTTACAGGTATGTCTAACAGGTGAGTCTTACAGGTGAGTCTTACAGGTGAGTCTTACAGGTATGTCTAACAGGTGAGTCTTACAGGTGAGTCGTACAGGTGAGTCTAACAGGTGAGTCGTACAGGTGAGTCTTACAGGTGAGTCTTACAGGTATGTCTAACAGGTATGTCTAACAGGTGAGTCGTAAAGGTGAGTCGTAAAGGTGAGTCGTACAGGTGAGTCTTACAGGTGAGTCTAACAGGTATGTCTAACAGGTGAGTCGTACAGGTGAGTCGTACAGGTGAGTCTAACAGGTATGTCTAACAGGTGAGTCGTAAAGGTGAGTCGTAAAGGTGAGTCGTACAGGTGAGTCGTACAGGTGAGTCTAACAGGTGAGTCGTACAGGTGAGTCTTACAGGTGAGTCTAACAGGTATGTCTAACAGGTGAGTCGTACAGGTGAGTCGTACAGGTGAGTCCTCCAGGTGAGTCCTCCAGGTGAGTCTAACAGGTGAGTCTAACAGGTGAGTCTAACAGGTAACGTCCATCCTTCCGTTTAAAGACATCCAGTGCAGACCAATGGTTTGGACACCTTCTCAGTTTCTTTCTGATTGTTTATGACCCAGAAGGAGAGTGATGGAGCTGCAGCAGATGACCACAGCCAGCTGGACCTGAACCTCCTTCAGATGTTTGAGTGAGCTGGACTGCAGAGTGAAGGCAAATGGGACCAACAAGGTCTGAACTCCACTGGGAACTCCTTGTTGGAGAAGCAGTTCAGGTGTGGGCCTCTGGAAGCTCATGAAGAGCAGAGATGTGAGCAGAGGGAGGAGATACTGAAGACACCAGAACATAAACTGGATTATCTCCTCTTGTTAGGTTATCTACAGAACTCCAGACGTGTTCATTCATCGTTGGTCATATCAACACTGGATGAGAAGCTGTGTCCAAACGTTTGACCTGGACTTTCTATTGTGAAGTGTTGATCGTTTCATCTGCTGGAACCGTCTTGAACGGCTCAGACATTCCTGCGCGACTGCTGCAATGCAGCCGCAGACGGAAGCCGTCTGCTCAGTAATGATGCTCTGCCTCATTTCACCAGCAGAAGACGCCGGAATGTTCTCACGGAGCTGACGTGCGAAGCAGCAAATGAGACTGGCAGAGGATGGGCGCGCCGCCAAGCCTCGCTTTGAATGAGGTAATCAGAGTAGAAGTACTTACACTCTCCCCGGCCACGCCTCTTTGTCCGACCTGTCCATCTTCTCCCTGTGTTCAGCAGACAAACAGCATCGTCATTAGGAGGGTAAAACCTGCAGGAAGGGTGCTCTCTGAGGAGCTGCTTACTCTGGGACCGTCCTGTCCTGGGGGGCCTGGAAGCCCCGTGGGGCCCTGCTCCCCCTGGAAGAGAAGCACCAACGATTAGGGGGCGTGTCCTCCACATTTCCATTTCTGAGGTGTTTGAGTACAAAGATGGAGCTTTGGCTTTCTGAAGCCCGTGGACCACAAGAGCAAAAACAGACAGAGCAGGCGGGACAGTCACCACAACTGGCACCGGCCAAAAATATATGCTTTGTAGTGCTGCTGCTGCAGGACTGGGCCTCCTCCGCCTCCATATAATTACTCAGTACGCTTCAAGACTTGAGCGTCTGCAAATACTCCTCTCTGCATTTGGGTTTGGGCTCAGTGACCCCACAAGATCCAGCTCAGAGAAGCTCTGGAACCACGACGAAGCCACACCCACCCGGTGACCTTTCTGTCCAGGCAGGCCCGGCAGTCCGTCGAAGCCTCGGTCGCCCTGAGCAGAGAAGGACAAACGTGACTTTGGTCTCACACAGCAGACGTCTTCACATCCATGACGGTGAAGCGTACTTTGGCTCCGGCCTCTCCGGGCATGCCTCGGGCGCCGTCGGCTCCGTTACGACCCTGGAGAGGACAGGTGAGACTCAGACCGATCTTTTCCACTTCATTATGAACAGAATCAACATTTTCTTTATGAATCCATTAAAGAAAGTCTTTATTGGCAGCAGGTGAGATGCTTGACAACATTACAAAACATTTGCATCAGCCAATTAGAAAGAAGCTTGTACCCGTTTCCCCGCCTTCCCTGGAGGACCAGTTGGTCCCTGAAGACCCCTGGGGCCCTGCAGGACGAGACGATGGAAAAGACCAGAACATCAGAACGGGCCAAAGGGTTTCTGAGAGGAACGGGGAGTCTTCCTCTCACCTGCGGTCCAGAGTCACCGCTGTCACCTTTGAGTCCCGGAGCTCCGGGGTTTCCCTGTTTGGAAAAGGAAAAGCACAGCGGTGACTCTCTGCTGGAACTTTAGCCACAACATGTCAGAGACCTCCTGAGGATAAGGGCTGAAATCCAGAAGAATTTGATCCTGAATCCATTCATATCCTCTCAATTCAGTTTTGAGTTCACTCGGTTTACACTTTTAGACACGTTTTTTTAGGAATACATTCATAATTTATTTCTGTTTTGAATATTTTTGTATTAATCTGATCCAGTTCAGACTGTAAATGTTTCAGTGAAATAAAGAGATTATTAAAATCAAACAGTTTCATGGATTCTCTAAAGGAGAAGTTCTAACTAAAATGTTCAGATCATGAACATAAAACATTGTTCTGCTTCTCCTGGAGGATGCTTCAGTTTGACCACTAGGTGGCGATAGCAGTACACTTCTCCAGAAGAAGAAGAGGAAAGAATATGCAAGAAAATGTTTTAAAACACAAAGAAATTCCTTAAAAGAGTTTGGAAAATCCATATAAAGATATTCATTTAATTTATGTTTAGTTCAACAAGAGTTAGCATTAGCGGTCCTATGCAAAATTCCATTAAATACTAGCATCATGCTAGCAGACTTTAGCTTTATATGCTAAATCGATCTATAATTTTATTGATCTATTATGCTTAAATCAGTTGAGATTGATTTGATTCATGAATTTTATCATCCAGCCCTACTTCAGATCCTAAAACCAAGTCAAAGGAGGTCCCAGAATGAACCCTGGAAGGTCCATTTCCATGTCTGACGACCGTTTCAGCTTAATCTCATGGATCCTGATGAAAACTGAGATCTGGGGGTCACTGACTCACCACTGGACCAGGTCTTCCCGAAAGTCCCGCCGGGCCCGGAGATCCTCTCATAGTCAGCTGGAGATCAAAGAGAAAAGACAGAAAACGTCACAGACTGATCCGGAAGAGCAGAACTATGTCAGCAACACGGGACGCTTTCAGATCTGCAGTAGAACCACTCCAGAATTCAGAACTCTGGAGATAAAACAGATTTCCTTCAAGTTCTAAATGATCTCTCAGGATTTACACACAACCATATTAAAACACGTTTGTTCAGTGTAGGGCTGCCACGATTAGTCGACTAATCGATGACTAATCGACTATAAAAATAGTCGACAACTAATTTCATAGTCGATTAGTCGTTACTTTTAATATATGGAGTCAGATAGTAAGTAAGTTGAAAGTTATAATGACATTCTGCTAGCTTTTTAGACTATTTTGGCATTTATTAAGGGTTTTCAGGCTATTTTGGAGTTGAGCTAATATTTTAGCTTCATGCTAGCTATTATTATAATTTGGAATTGAGATAATATTTCAGCTACATATTAGCTCTTTTGGCTAATTTAGGATTTTTTCAGTTTTTTAGGCTAATTTGGAGTTTAGCTAATATTTCATTTACATGTTAGCTAGCTAATTCTAAATGTTTACAGTTTTTTAGGCTAATTTTGGAGTTTTCTATTATTCCAGCTACATGCTACCTATTTTGGCTAATTTGGAATTTTACAGTTTTTTAGGGCTATTTTGGAGTTTAGCTAATATTTCAGCTACATGTTAGCTATTTTGGCTAATTTGGAATTTTTACAGTTTTTTTAGGCTAATTTGGAGTTTAGCTAATATTTCAGCTACATGTTAGCTAGCTAATTCTAAATGTTTACAGTTTTTAGGCTAATTTGGAGTTTTCCTATTATTCCAGCTACATGCTACCTATTTTGGCTAATTTGGATTTCTTTACAGTTTTTTAGGGCTATTTTGGAGTTTAGCTAATATTTCAGCTACATGTTAGCTATTTTGGCTAATTTGGAATTTTTACAGTTTTTTTAGGCTAATTTGGAGTTTAGCTAATATTTCATTTACATGTTAGCTAGCTAATTCTAAATGTTTACAGTTTTTAGGCTAATTTGGAGTTTTCCTATTATTCCAGCTACATGCTACCTATTTTGGCTGATTTGGAATTTTTACAGTTTTTTAGGGCTATTTTGGAGTTTAGCTAATATTTCAGCTACGTTAGCTAATTTTGGCTATTTGGAATTTTTACAGTTTATTAGGCTAATTTGGAGGTTACCTAATATTTCAGCTACATGCTAGCCATTTTAGCTAATTTGGGATTTTTTTTACAGTTTTTTAGGCTAGTTTGGAGTTTAGCTAATATTTCACTATTTTAGCTAATTTGGGATTTTTTTTTACAGTTTTTTAGGCTAATTTGGAGTTTAGCTAATATTTCAGCGACATGTTAGCTATTTTGGCTAATTTGAATTTTTACAGTTTTTTTAGGCTAATTTGGAGTTTAGCTAATATTTCAGCTACATGTTAGCTTGCTAATTGTAAATGTTTACAGTTTATTAGGCTAATTTGGAGTTTTTGCTATTATTTCAGCTACATGCTAGCTATTTTAGCTAATTTGGGATTTTTTTTACAGTTTTTTAGGCTAATTTGGAGTTTAGCTAATATTTCACTATTTTAGCTAATTTGGGATTTTTACAGTTTTTTAGGCTAATTTGGAGTTTTGCTATTTCTTCAGCTACATGCTAACTATTTTGGCTAATTTGGAATTTTTACAGTTTTTTAGACTAATTTGGAGTTTAGCTAATATTTCAGCTATAATCTAGCGATTTTAGCTTATTTAGGATTTTTTGTTTTAAAGCTAATCATATTTCAGATTTTCTTTACATCCACTTTGTCCATGATCCGATTAGTCGACTAATCGGAAAAATTAATCGATGATTAGTCGACTATTAAAATAATCGTTTGTGGCAGCACTAGTTCAGTGACTGCAGGTGTGTCCTTCCTGTTTCTCGTTCTTTCCGTGATTTCCTGAAGTTCTCCGATGTTTTCAGTTTCTATACATCACATATCTGGACTGACTTTGTCTTCATCAGGAATCCGTGTGTATAACGATGGGAAGACGCTCCCATCCGTCTTGTTGGAGCCACAGACGGATGTGTCCCGTCTGGCGCTGAGAGGCAGCTCCGGCAGCCGTTCAGCTGAGAAAAGTGTTGTTGATTTGAAGGTCGTGTTTGTGTAAAACCTAATGATCTCCATCTGTTTAACAATGCTCCCACTTTGCAGAAAGCTCCAAACAGGAAAGTTTCCTGCAGTGCTGCGGATGTTAGACGTTAGGTGTGAACATCTGTTGCTGCTTTAGCTGCTGCTGAAACGTTTCCGGCTCTGTTAGTTAATCAGAGTGGATCAAAATCAGATCTTGGTGGATTCAGGAACATTGAGGATGGATAATGAACATGGCTTCTTTAAGGAGTGTTTCTGCTGAACTGAACCGCTCATGTGTGTAACTGATACTCACCCTAGCTTGGGACAGGATGGCCTGAGCTTGAGCCTCCTGGGCCGTCACCACAGGACCCTTGTGCGCCTCCCCCCCAGCCCGAAACTATCAAACACACAGAAGAACCCACTTCAGAAGAGGAAGACTTCCTGTTTGACAGTGACACAGCTGATGGTCTCCCACAGAGTGTTTTGACATTTTGTAGCTGTAAAGCTGTGGACCGACCCCTCCCACACATAGAAACACAAACACAGTCCAGAGCGGTTCACATCTGTCTTCACCATCGGACAGACTGACATTTACAGTGCAAGTGATTTGTTAGCCTGAGAAAAGGTTATGTTCCATGGCCTGCTGGTGGTGCGGGGATGAACCAGCGGAGGGGACTGCATGTGTTAGTGGTGGAGACAGAGGAACCAGCAGAGGGGACTGCATGTGTTAGTGGTGGAGACAGAGGAACCAGCACAGGGGACTGCATGTGTTAGTGGTTGAGACAGAGTAACCAGCAGAGGGGACTGCATGTGTGAGTGGTGGAGACAGAGGAACCAGCAGAGGGGACTGCATGTGTTAGTGGTGGAGACAGAGGAACCAGCAGAGGGGACTGCATGTGTTAGTGGTGGAGACAGAGGAACCAGCAGAGGGGACTGCATGTGTTAGTGGTGGAGACAGAGGAACCAGCAGAGGGGACTGCATGTGTTAGTGGTGGAGACAGAGGAACCAGCAGAGGGGACTGCATGTGTTAGTGGTGGAGACAGAGGAACCAGCAGAGGGGACTGCATGTGTTAGTGGTGGAGACAGAGGAACCAGCAGAGGGGACTGCATGTGTTAGTGGTAGAGACAGAGGAACCAGCAGAGGGGACTGCATGTGTTAGTGGTGGAGACAGAAGAACCAGCAGAGGGGACTGCATGTGTTAGTGGTGGAGACAGAAGAACCAGCAGAGGGGACTGCATGTGTTAGTGGTGGAGACAGAGGAACCAGCAGAGGGGACTGCATGTGTTAGTGGTGGAGACAGAGGAACCAGCAGAGGGGACTGCATGTGTTAGTGGTGGAGACAGAGGAACCAGTGGAGGGGCTTGTGGAGAGCAGAATTACTTACCGGGAGCATCAGAACGGTTCCTGGAGGTCCAGGAATACCATCTGAACCTGGAATGCCGGGACGCCCAGGAGGACCCTGGAGAGGGAAAATAGCAACTGCTGGTTAGAATCCAGAGGATTTCTGTGATAGGATTCACAGACAAGCAGAGGATAAAAACATGATGGAATGTGTCACTGAATGTTTGGTTGAAGACTTTTCAGCTCAGATCTTCAGGCATTCCACAGCTAGGTTTTATGGGAAACGTGGTAAAGATGGAAATCTTCTCAGAAGTGGGCTGAAGCCAGCCGTCTGGAGAAGCTATCACTCTCTTAAAAAAACAGCAGCATTAAGTTCTCCGGTTTCCTGAGGTGGAAACAATGTGTGCTCTGGCTCCCGGTCGGAACGCCGCAGCATCCAGCAGACGCCGGGCGTCACTGCTGCCGCTCTCCATCCACAGACGGATGCAGTCACGAGTCTGCAGCAGCTGGTGACAAGTCTACAAGTCTGACTTGCTGCACTTCAGTCCAGAACCAGAGAATCCGGAGCAGAACCGACCTCTCCAGAACAGGATCTGCTGGAGCTTCATGCAGAAACATTTAACAGAAGCTCCGATCGTTGCCATGTGCCCCCCCCCCCCCTCCCCCTCCCCCTGCGGTCGTTTTTTCTTTATCTGCTGCTGGAGCGTTCAGGATTAATGATGACTCGCGGTGCCTGGAAAAGTTCTGGGGGGGGTTTGGATCAGGGGGCTGATGGAGCGGTGAGAGCTGATGCAGAAGAAAAGCTGCAGAAACCCGACGGTTCCTGGGGGGGCTCTGGACCCCCACAGAACATTTTGAATCAACCGTAAACGTTTGTGGTCGTGAAGACTCTCAGCCTGAGTCTGTCCTCGGCTGGCATCACGCTTCACTCTTATGCTAACATGTAGCGTTCAGACGGGTGGGGGGGGGGGGGGTCATGTGGAGAAGGGGTGGGGTGGGGGGGGTTTAATTTATGTCATCCAATCAATCAAAAAATGAGAGGAGTCCCACAGGGCTGTGAGGAAAGAGCAGAGCTGGAGATCTTCCAGATTTTACTGCAAACTCCCTGAACTTTGGACTCAGCGTCACAGCTGCTCCTCACTGCTCCTCACTACTCCTCACTGCTCTTAACTACTCCTCAATGCTCCTCACTGCTCCTCACTACTCCTCACTGCTCCTCACTACTCCTCAATGCTCCTCACTACTCCTCACTACTCCTCAATGCTCCTCACTACTCTTCACTACTCCTCACTGCTCCTCACTGCTCCTCACTGCTCCTCACTGCTCTTAACTACTCCTCAATGCTCCTCACTGCTCCTCACTACTCCTCACTGCTCCTCACAGTTATAGACCTCCATCCTCACTGCTCCTCACTGCTCCTCACTCCTCCTCACTGCTCCTGACTGCTCCTGACTCCTCCTCAATGCTCCTCACTGCTCCTCACTACTCCTCACTACTCCTCACTGCTCCTCACAGTTATAGACCTCCTTCCTCACTGCTCCTCACTCCTCCTTACTGCTCCTCACTGCTCCTGACTCCTCCTCACTGCTCCTCACAGTTATATACCTCCATTTTCACTGCTCCTCACTACTCCTGACTACTCCTCACTGCTCCTCAATGCTCCTCACTGCTCCTCACTACTCCTCACTGCTCCTCACAGTTATAGACCTCCATCCTCACTGCTCCTCACTGCTCTTCACTGCTCCTCACTCCTCCTCACTTCTCCTCACTGCTCCTGACTCCTCCTGACTCCTCCTCACTCCTCCTCACTGCTCCTGACTACTCTTCACTGCTCCTCAATGCTCCTCAATGCTCCTCACTACTCCTCACTACTCCTCACTGCTCCTCACAGTTATATACCTCCATTTTCACTGCTCCTCACTACTCCTGACTACTCCTCACTGCTCCTCAATGCTCCTCACTGCTCCTCACTACTCCTCACTACTCCTCACTGCTCCTCACAGTTATATACCTCCATTTTCACTGCTCCTCACTACTCCTGACTACTCCTCACTGCTCCTCACTGCTCTTCACTGCTCCTCACTCCTCCTCACTTCTCCTCACTGCTCCTGACTCCTCCTCACTGCTCCTCACTACTCCTGACTACTCCTTACTACTCCTCACTGCTCCTCACTCCTCCTCCCTCCTCCTCACTGTTCCTCACTGCTCCTGACTCCTCCTGACTCATCCTTAATGCTCCTCACTGCTCCTCACTCCTCCTCACTCCTCCTCACTACTCCTCACTACTCCTCACTGCTTTTAACTACTCCTCACTACTCCTCACTACTCCTCACTGCTCCTCACTGCTCTTCACTGCTCCTCACTGCTCCTCACTCCTCCTCACTCCTCCTCACTACTCCTCACTGCTTTTAACTACTCCTCACTACTCCTCACTACTCCTCACTGCTCCTCACTGCTCTTCACTGCTCCTCACTGCTCCTCACTCCTCCTCACTCCTCCTCACTACTCCTCACTGCTCCTCACTGCTCCTCACTCCTCCTCACTACTCCTCACTACTCCTCACTGCTTTTAACTACTCCTCACTACTCCTCACTACTCCTCACTGCTCCTCACTGCTCTTCACTGCTCCTCACTGCTCCTCACTCCTCCTCACTGCTCCTCACTGCTATAGACCTCCATCCTCACAAGTGCAGAGCTTCACTCTGATCTCAGCAGATGAACATCCTCAAACATAGAAATGTATCAATAGATCGTTCTTCTGGTGCATTAGGATAGATCTCTGTCTGTTAGAACTTTGAGTTCCACTCACCATCTCACCCCGATCTCCTGGTGGTCCTGGGGGTCCTTGTGATCCCGGGGCCCCAGAAACCCCCTGAAACCAGACACACATACATGAACACATTCTCCCAGCCGCTGCTGACCAACGTTTCCTCCACAGAGAGAACGCCGGCCGGCGGCGTGACGTCTGACAACAAACCACGAACAGAATCCAGTTTTTGGGCTTCAGGTTGACTGCAACCCTCCGACAGTCTTTCCACAGAAACTCTTCTCCTCTGGAGCTATTCTCCACGTGCAGAACGTGATACTTACGGCTGGACCGGGGGCTCCTTGGGGTCCTTGAACAATCATCCCCTGCAAAAGGAAAAAGTGGATTCAGTAGCATTCAGCGCAGGCTGTAAATCCACGGGCAATGGAAAACGGGAAAACTGAGACCCGCTGGGATCTGAGGGAGTTCAGGACTTTAACCATCCATCACCTCCTCAGTCTACAGAGCTCCGAGGAGCAGAGACACAAATACAGATGGAGATGTTTGTCTCAGAGAGACGGAAACATTCAAAGATGACAGAAGATCTGTGGGTCTGAGTCACAAACAAACATGTTGTAATGATCCACCTCCTGGAGTTCATGAAGAACAAACAGACAGAGGTAGGATACAGACATGGACCAGGATGTTCCAGGATGCTGCAGCAGAGAACCTGACGGTGGATTGAAGTCCAACTGAAACTGAGCATGATGGGAGAATTTCTGACATCGGTCAACGGTCGCCTGAGTACAATAGAGGCTGTGCGTGTCGGGAGTCTGTGGTGCCTTCATGAACTGATCCTAAGGTCTCCACGATCCCTGATCTCTGACTGCGTCTTGCAGGAGCAATTTCAGCTTGTGACTCATTTTTGATGGAGGAAAGACATCCGGAGGAAAGACATCCAGAGGAAAGACATCCGGAGGAAAGACATCCGGAGGAAAGACATCCAGAGGAAAGACATCCGGAGGAAAGACATCCATCGTCCGCCTTCATGATGATTCTCAAAGAAACAGCAGCTGAAGTCACCGATGTCTTCTCCTGTATCTGTGACTGTAGCAGAAGGCTGGAGGTCTATGATGGAGATGTTTGGACTCAGAGGAGGAACAGGGAGGATGATGATGATGGTGGTGAAAGGATGCTGAGACAGGAGAGAGCAGGAAGAGGAGCAGAGAGGAGGTGATGACTGCAGGAGGAGGGTGCGCTGTGGCGCCCCCTAAAGGCTTCTAAGAGAGATTGTGGTGAAACCGATCCAGAAGGTCTTCCTGACATGCTCTCTGAGTTCACACGAGGAGGATTCACGGCGGGTTTGATGGACATGGCGAGCTGCCTCCACAGGTGTCTAACACCTGGATGATGAGGATTTTACCAACATTTCCACCTGCAGACATGCAGCTTCAGAAGGAGCTGCTGCTGTTTCAGATCAAAGTCCAGTAAAGAGGCAGACTCTGGCGCACAGCTCCGCCTGGCAGCTGTTTGCCAGAGACACGAGTGTTGTGTTTGGAACATGGATGGAAATGGTTTGAAGGAGAGGAGGAGATACTTACCGGTTCGATGACCGCTGGTTCTCCCTTTTCTCCCTTTTCTCCGTAGTAAGACTGACCTCCTCCCACCTGAGGACAGAGACGTGTCAGTTCAGGAGGAGCAGCTGAGGAACCTTCTCTGATCAAGATCAACTCTATCACACCAAGTTCTGGAAAGCATGGAGAGCCTCATGAGACGGAGATACTGGACCACACGGACTCAGACTGGGACCAAGAGGGGTCCCTCACTGGTGGACCCCCAAAAGTTTGACCGGGGTCCTTCAACCGGCAAAAGTTCACAGCGGTGAGTTAATGTTTACATGTCGGGTTTGGTTAACCTCATTAAAAACAAGCTCCGCCCCCAGCCTGAGCACATGGCTCCTCCTCTCCCTCGCTCATCCACGTCTCTCACTCAGATAAGTTAACGTTTGTAGAAGAACAGAGGTTCAGATGCATCTGGAGGAACATCCACTGGATGGAGATACAGTCAAATGTTCAAGTCTGGGACAGAACACAGAAAACTGCAGGAAAAGGAAGATTATGAGTAATATTTGTTCTACTCGTTTATGTAGTTCTGCATATTTAAGGATGATATGAGAGAAATATTGTTGAGACCATAAGATGAACAAAGACTTTAACTACTCATTGAAAATTAAAGAAAAGAACAAAAAAGTGAATTATTGTCTGACCCCGCCCCACCCAGCTGACGGTTTCTGGACCCCTGATCTACAGGGTCAGTTGACATCTCTGTCTGAGACGGTTCTGGATCCACATGCAGGATCCAGAACCGCTTCAGCCGGATCCAGAACCGCTTCAGCCGACAGGAGCCGGTCTCTGTCTGAGACGGTTCTGGATCCACATGCAGGATCCAGAACTGATATCTCAGCTGTCTCCTGAACCAGGAGACCACCAAACGTTTCCCAATCATGATACTCCCCCCACTTACACTGCTCCCCGTGAAGTCGGTCTCCGCGGGCGACACCGGTCCCAGCTCTTCCTCGTAGGGTTCTGGCGTGGGTTTGGCGTCGGTGGGGACGGAGTCCCCGTAGTCGCCATAGTTACCGTAGTCATAGACGTGTTTGCTGCCGTCGTACTCCTTCAGGTCGTACTCGTTGAACTTGTGAAGGTCGGGGTCCGCCGGAGGCGTGGGGTCCACACCCACCTCCTCCACCCCAGTGATGTAATCGTCCACGATCTCCTCTTCAGGGATCTGGGATTAGTTCAAGATAGAGATCAGATAAAGATCAATCCAGATCAAATACTTCAGCATCAAAGATTTATTTAATGTCTTTGACTCTTTCAAGGGTTTTTACAGTTTATTAGGTAAAGAAACAGAGTAGAATAGAATAGAATAGAATAGAATAAAATAGAATAGAATAGAATAGAGTAGAATAGAATAGAATAGAATAGAATAGAATAGAATAGAAAAAAGAAAAGAATAGAATAGAGTAGAATAGAATAGAATAGATTAGAATGTAATAGAATGTAATGTAATGTAATAGAATAGAAATAGAATAGAATAGAATAGAATAGAATAGAATAGAATAAGAAAGAAAGAATAGAATAGAATAGAATAAATGACTCAGCACACTGAAAGATAGCAGATCATATCTCCAGGATCCAGTGATCCCGTCTCGTGACGGGTGTGTCTGACGGTCATTGACTGCAGCAGCATCAAACAGAGGCTGTGGTTTCCATAGTTACCGGTACGGGTTGTTTGGTCTCCGTGGGGGTTTCCGGCTGACCCCCTTCCGCAGGGGAGTATCCATACCCGTCTGGATACACCTCTACATCAGTCTGCACACACAACAAAAACACAAAGATGTGGACAAAATGCTCCACAAACACACACAGCTATACAGATACACAACTACACAGGTACACACAACTACACAGAGACACACAACTACACAGGTACACACAACTACACAGGTACACACAACTACACAGATACACACAACTACACAGAAATAAACTGCAAACATGCACAACTGTAAAAAATGACACATCTGAACAAACACACAGTAAATGAGGACACAAAGCTCCACAAACACAAACAACATTCTTCATCAGAAATCAAAGGTGTGAGCGCATCACTCATTGGTTACCTCTGTCTTCTCTGCTCCGGTGGGAGGAGCTTCAGTGGTTTCACTGTAGTCGTAGAACTGGTCATAGTCGTAGGTGTACTGTGAAGACACATCACGGATCCACGCGTGAAACATGTGACAATCTGCAGCAGCTTCTGTTTAACAGGCTGTGGATCACAGACGGATCAGCTGATCCTCCAATCCTCCATCAGCAGAAATCTCGGGGGGGGGGCCTCAGGATCAGGCTCGTGTCTTTCCATTCCAGAATCTTCTCATGGAGCCGTTTCAGTTCCAGATGTGAAACCAACAGAAAACTTTGTATAAATCCACATCTCTGTTTGGATGAAAACTTTCTGCTGCTCTAGTTCAAACTGAATCTTTTCCTGATCTTTAAATGAATCTTTTCTATTAAGCTCAGTTCATTTTGCAGAAAGTTTCACGTTTGCTTCAGATCTGGAGCTGAAACGTTTTTGAATAAACTCTTTATCATCAGTCGTGGTTTCAAACAGAAGCAAAGGTGGAAACCTCATTAGTCTGTGGGCAGCTGTGGTGCAGGGGTGGAGCGGTCGACCTCTGACCGTGTGGTCGGTTCCCTGCTGACGTGTCCATGAGCAAGGCTTTGAACCCTCAACACTCCATCAGTGTGAGAGTGTGTGTGAGTGGAAATGTTCAGTCATTCTAGTAGAAGAAAGTCTTTGTTCCAAAATGAAGAGAATCAATCACTTTAGGTCTAAGATTTTCTGTTTGAAAGTGCAGATCCAGTTTGACTTTATCAAGATTAACAGAAAATTCTCAGTTTTTACTGAAACGGAAAATAAAAACTGATTAAATGAGATGAAGATGTTTAACCACAAATGAAACTTTTTTTTTATATTTTTTCCCTAAACTTTGACTTTTAAACAACATTTTTAAAATCTCTCTTAAGAGGAAAGAAGGTTTTGAGAAGTTTCTCGCCTCATTATATCCATTCTCCTTGAGACTGAAAACTTCCAATGCAAACTCTAGAAAATCCATTTTTTTAATGATCAATTTTACTTTATCAAATTTCTTCTAATGAGATTTCTCTGAAACCAATAAGTGATTTATTTATTTATTTCTTTTTTGACAGTTTAAAGTGGATTATTTATTTGTTTATTTGTTTATTTTACTGAAGAGCATAAACCATCTCAGCCTCAAACACATCAGGGACTGAAGACACCCCACCCCACCCCCCACCCCATTCATTTGTTTTTTTGGTGGAATTTGTTTCTGTCGAGCAAAAGTCAAATCCCGCTCATAAACTTGGGGAACGGCGAGGATGAAGAGAGCAGATTTACGGCGCCGTCGGAGCCAAGCCGCTCCCTGCCGTCTACTTACAGATGACAGGCTCCTGATGTCGGAGCTGAGGAGTCACTCCGTGATGAAGCAACATTTTCCAGCTCCGGTCCTCGCTGCACTTTGGAATAAAGAGCGAGCTCCGGATTTTTCCTCTTTTTCTTCCCTGAAGCCGGGATTCTTTTCCAGGTCCTGAAAGTGTTTGTGCGTGTCTGCGTTTGTGTGTGTCTGCGTTTGTGCGTGTCTGCGTTTGTGTGTGTCTGCGTTGTGTGTGTCTGTGTTTTTGTGTGTCTGCGTTTGTGCGTGTCTGCGTTTGTGTGTGTCTGCGTTTGTGTGTGTCTGTGTTTGTGTGTGTCTGCGTTTGTGCGTGTCTGTGTTTGTGTGTGTCTGCGTTTGTGCGTGTCTGCGTTTGTGTGTGTCTGCGTTTGTGTGTGTCTGCGTTTGTGTGTGTCTGCGTTTGTGTGCGTCTGCGTTTGTGTGTGTCTGCATTTGTGTGTGTCTGCGTTTGTGTGTGTCTGCATTTATGTGTGTCTGCATTTGTGTGCGTCTGCGTTTGTGTGCGTCTGCGTTTGTGTGCGTCTGCGTTTGTGTGCGTCTGCGTTTGTGTGCGTCTGCGTGCGTCTGCGTTTGTGTGCGTCTGCGTTTGTGTGCGTCTGCGTTTGTGTGCGTCTGCGTTTGTGTGCGTCTGCGTTTGTGTGCGTCTGCGTTTGTGTGCGTCTGCGTGCGTCTGCGTTTGTGTGCGTCTGCGTGCGTCTGCGTTTGTGTGCGTCTGCGTTTGTGTGCGTCTGCATTTGTGTGTGTCTGCGTTTGTGTGCGTCTGCGTTTGTGTGTGTCTGCGTTTGTGTGCGTCTGCGTTTGTGTGCGTCTGCGTTTGTGTGTGTCTGCGTTTGTGTGCGTCTGTGTGCGTCTGGGTTTGTGTGTGTCTGCGTTTGTGTGCGTCTGCGTTTGTGTGCGTCTGCGTTTGTGTGCGTCTGCGTTTGTGTGCGTCTGCGTTTGTGTGTGTCTGCGTTTCTGTGCGTCTGCGTTTGTGTGCGTCTGTGTGTGTCTGCGTTTGTGTGTGTCTGCGTTTGTGTGTGTCTGCGTTTGTGTGCGTCTGCGTTTGTGTGCGTCTGCGTTTGTGTGCGTCTGCGTTTGTGTGTGTCTGCGTTTCTGTGCGTCTGCGTTTGTGTGCGTCTGCGTTTGTGTGCGTCTGCGTTTGTGTGTGTCTGCGTTTCTGTGCGTCTGCGTTTGTGTGCGTCTGCGTTTGTGTGTGTCTGCGTGCGTCTGCGTTTGTGTGCGTCTGCGTTTGTGTGCGTCTGCGTGCGTCTGCGTTTGTGTGTGTCTGCGTTTCTGTGCGTCTGCGTTTGTGTGCGTCTGCGTGCGTCTGCGTTTGTGTGTGTCTGCGTTTGTGTGCGTCTGCGTTTGTGTGCGTCTGCGTGCGTCTGCGTTTGTGTGTGTCTGCGTTTGTGTGCGTCTGCGTTTGTGTGCGTCTGCGTTTGTGTGTGTCTGCGTTTGTGTGCGTCTGTGTGCGTCTGCATCTGTGTGTGTCTGCGTTTGTGTGTGTCTGCGTTTGTGTGCGTCTGCGTTTGTGTGCGTCTGCGTTTGTGTGCGTCTGCGTGCGTCTGCGTTTGTGTGCGTCTGCGTTTGTGTGTGTCTGCGTTTGTGTGTGTCTGCGCAGCGCCTGCAGAACTCGTTAGTCGTATAAATCAAGTGCGACCTCCAAGCAGGGAAGGAATTTTCCAACGTGAGCTCATCAGTTATTCAGTGAAGAAGGAAAACCAAAAAAAAGATGGAAAATCTCAAAATCCCAGGAATGAGAAGGAAACAAAGAAAGAATTTTGGAACTTCAAGTCAAGAGTTTTTCTGTAAAATGAGATCAAAATGTTCAAAGTTTGACTTTGATCCAGAAACGGTCCAACCTCCTCTCAAAGTAAACTTTCATTCCATCATGACCTCCCCCCCCTCGATACTGACCTCGCTTCCTTCGGGTTCCTGGGCCTGGGGGGTGTCCTGGTGGCTGGGGGCGTGGCAGTCGGGGCTGTAGTGCTCGCAGTAGTCATAGGCTGCTCGGGGGTCCGCCACCATCAGCAGCTGCTGGATGTCTCCCTGGTGGGGGGGTAACCGTAGAAACAGGGTCACTGATAATATTCTACATTCTGAATGGAGCCTCAGAACCGTCCTTCCTCTGAAACATTCAGAACACAAGATCAAACATGACTGTGGGAATTATAGACAAACTAAACTAACCAGCTGAACTAACCAGCTGAACTAACCAGCTAAATAAGTAGCCACTGGGTGGGTTACTCAGTTCTTCTCTAGAGAAACTCAGAGGTTCAGTCAGATTTATGGTTAGTTTCTCCAGACTATAAAAGCAGACAGATGGACGTGGGGGGGGGGGGGGGGGGGGGGGCTCCACATTCCCGTCCTGTCAGGATTTTTGGACTTTGGTTCTGAAGATGGTCTGAGGACCTTCTGGAACGTTCTGGTTCTGCTCAGAGAACATCTGCACTTCATACAAACACAGTCGTCTCTGTCACATCTGACCCTGTCCAGGAGTGTGACCAGAACAAATGTTCTGACCCTCTCAGACCCACAACAGAACCAGCTGGTGTGTGGGTGAGAAAAGGAGACGGGATGAAGAACACGTGAGCACAGACGAGTCAAATCAGACCCAGATTCTGCTGCAGGTCCGGCCCGGCAGGAGATCCGTTTCCATTTGTTCAGAAATCCTCAAAGTTCAAAGGAACTTCTGTCCTTTCAGAGCCGCTCTTCAGAGTTCTCCTGGATTTCAACCACAAGTGAAACCTTCGGTTTCAGAACCGCATTCTTCTCTGGGGGTTCAGTCAGAATGCAGAACTGTGGAACGGTCCCAGCACCTCCGTGGTGGAGCGGCTTTAACGTAAACAGACGAGCCTCTTCTCTGCTCAGCAGCAGGAAGCAGATCCGGGTCGAATCCCAGATCTGGGAAAGGGATTTATATTCTATTCTATTCTATTCTATTCTATTCTATTCTATTCTATTCTATTCTACTCTACTCTACTCTACTCTACTCTACTCTACTCTACTCTACTCTATTCTATACGTTCATGTTTCAAGCATCTCTTTTACCCCCCCCCACATTGCTGGTAATATTTCTATCTGACGCTGACTGCGTTACGTTGACGGCGTCCGACCAACGGCGTCCGGCCAACGGCGTCCAGCCGACGGCGTCCGGCCGACGGCGACGCGGACCTTTCCTCTCAGACCTCCTGCTCTGAAGATGACCCTCTCTCTGGCCGTAGACTCAGAACTCTGGAGCCTCCGAACATTCTCAGCCTCCTCTGCAGGTCCAGTCTCACCTCAAAGACCTCGTCGTCTAGAATCCTGGTTCCGAAGACCGTGATGCCTTCAGTGCTGATCACGGCCCGATCGCTCCTCTTCAGAGGCTTGGTCAGCTTCTTCTTGCAGTCCACGATGATGGTGACGCTCTTCTTCTCCACGCTGAGAGCCACTCGGTGCCACCTGTCCAGGAGAGAGCAAAGCCGGAGATCTTCAGCTGGATCAGGAGGACCGCTGAGTTCTGGATGAGGCGCAGAACCAAACCATGACGTGGAAGCAGCAGAACAATCCACATCTGGATTTCATCAGTAACAGCTAGTGGGGGCAGTCCTCTGACAGAACCCCAATATCTGACCTAAACTTAACCCAAACCATCACTTTTATGAACAGGAAACAGAAGTGTCAGGACGACGTTAGACCAGGTCTACCAGGTCTACCCAGGTCTATCCAGGTCTACCCAGGTCTATCCAGGTCTACCCAGGTCTATCCAGGTCTACCCAGGTCTATCCAGATCTACCCAGGTCTATCCAGGTCTATCCAGGTCTATCCAGGTCTACCCAGGTCTATCCAGGTCTATCCAGGTGTACCCAGGTCTATCCTGGTCTACCCAGGTCTATCCAGGTCTATCCAGGTCTATCCAGGTCTACCCAGGTCTATCCAGGTCTATCCTGGTCTATCCTGGTCTACCCAGGTCTACTCAGGTCTACCCAGTCCTGGTCCTGACGATCCACCATCCTCCCTGTCTTCCAGATCTCTTTGGGTTCTGATCACCTGCATCAGGTGTGTCAGTCAGCTGATCAGCAGGTGGGAGGAGTTCATTAGAGCAGGAAGATCAGATCAGATCTATGAGATCTATCCTCCCCTCTGCTGGAACTCATCTGGAATCTTTGAGATTTTTTCACAGACTTCCTGACAGAAAACATTTGTTCTTAATAAGATCCAAAGCTAAGCGGACGTCTGCCAGACCCCAGAACACCGTCTGGAGTCGACTTACTTTCCATCAGCGAGGTTGACGGAGCGGAACAGCGGGTACTCCTCTGGGGGGGGCTGCCGTGCTGGTCCTCGTACAGGAAGAGCGGGCCGCGGCCCACCTCCACGCCCAGCTGCTGGACGCCCTGCTGGTTGTAAACGGACAACAGGAAGGCCTGACGTCCGGCTTTGGGCTTGACGGTGAACATGATGGAGAAGTCTTCTGGGAAAGCCCCCCCTGCAAGGACAAGGGGTGTTAGTGAGGGTTGGCAGATGTGACCCGGTAACAGTTTCCGGTACGGGCAGGTGCCTGGAGGAAAAGAACCTGCAGAGCTGGGGTCTGCTTGATGTTCATGAGGTCATCAAGGTGAGAACCGCTTCAGACGACGTCATTGGTGGAGAAATTCATCACCAAAACCCCACACAGACGGAGAGAAAACCGTCAAAGACTCCACCCCTACTTAGTTACTTCATTTGATAGTTTCAGAACGTTGTTGTGATCCGGTCCGGATCAGATCAAGCAGATCCAGTGATAATGTTGAGTGTTTATTGATCATTGATGAAAAACATGATTTCATTCAAGTTACATCAATCATGGAATAGAAATGTAATCCTCATTGATTATCATCAGAGCTTCATATGGATCCAGAAATCGTCTCGACACGTTACACATCAAGTTGATCAGTATTATTTATTGATTATTCTATCATGATTAGCAAACATTAATGATTCACTCTTTAGGTAATTCATAATCACATCAATCCAGTCATCATTGCTACATATTTCAGATCAAGGAAAATCAATACCTTATTGATTAGAATCAGAACATTTCAGTCATCATTACTGCATATGACATGATGTAAAGCTCATGGGTCATGCTCTCTTCTGGGGTCCAGATGACCCCACCCTTACATTAAGGCATTAGTCCTTCCATGACAAAGGTGGACAAGACTTCATGCTGTGATTGGACACCAGGAAAGATCAATAATCATTGAAAAAAAAAGTTCAGCCAGTGTCTTGTGGGGTCCAGATGACCCTTCTTTTATGTGGAGAGAGGAGGGGTTACAAAGCTTCAATTATTTCATCACATTCACGTGAACACATTCACACATTTGGAATGATCTAAACTCTGGTTGATCTTCAACACGTCTTATCTTCAGATTGAACACTTTCTTTATCCATTCTCTGGAATTCATGGATGGATTGATCAAACCAGAGTTTAGTTCAGCTCACAGAAAGGTTTCTTTGTGGTTGGTATCAACCTGACCTCGACGTTCCTGCATCCTCTGTCATTTTCTGAGAACTGATTCTGGATTTTAGATGACAATGTTTTCAATTCTGCTGTACAAGATTGTGTTCAATGTTTTTTCTATTACCGTTTCAACTGTAATCGCAGTAAAATATGACTGTTGACACACAAACAATTCAGTTCTGACTCTATGGGTGGGGGGGGGTTCGCCTGGGGAGTAATTCAGCGGAGAACATTCTGACATTCTAATGTTAAACACACAACAGTTCTGGCTCTATTGTTGTCAGATCTTTAAGTTTGTGTTGAAGCCAAAGATGGAAAAATGTCTGGAAGCTGAAAACTTCAGGCGAGCGGAAGCTGGAAGAACCAGGAAGTTTGGAGGAAAACAAAGATAATGAAGCCAAGGAAACACAACCTCACTCACAGTAACACACAGTAACACACGGTAACACACAGTAACACACGGTAACACACAGTAACATACTACACACGGTAACACACGGTAACACACGGTAACACACAGTAACACACAGTAACACACGGTAACACACAGTAACACACAGTAAGACACAGTAACATCAACAGTAACACACGGTAACACACGGTAACACACGGTAACACACAGTAACACACGGTAACACACGGTAACACACGGTAACACACAACGAAACACACACAGTAACAACACGTAAACACACGGTAACACACGGTAAACAACACGGAACACACAGTGCACACACAGTAAACACACAAGTAACACACGAACACACAGTAACTACAGTGACTTATCGACTCACATACGTAACACACAGGGCACTTCACATCACTCACATTTAAACGTGTGACCTGATTCACATTGATTACTGCACACACAGTAACTGATCTATTGATTCACATCTGATCTATTGATACAACACCCACACGTAACACACAGTAACACACTTAACACGGTAAACACACACATAACACACGTAAACACACAGTAACACACAGTAACACACAGTAACACACGAAAACACACACAGTAACACACAGTAACACACGGAAACACACGGTAACACACAGTAACACACGGTAACACACGAAAACACAACGAAAACACACACAGTAACACACGGAAACACACGGTAACACACGGTAACACACAGTAACACACGGAAACACACACAGTAACACACAGTAACACACAGTAATACACGGTAACACACGGAAACACACACAGTAACACACAGTAACACACAGTAACACACGGTAACACACGGTAACAGACACACAGAACACACACAGTAACACACGGTAACACATTAACACACGTAACACACGGAAACATACACGTAACACACGGAAACACACACATAACACACACAGTAACACACGGTAACACACGGTAACACACGGTAACACACGGAAACACACACAGTAACACACGGTAACACACGGTAACACACGGAAACACACACAGTAACACACGGTAACACACAGTAACACACGGAAACACACGGTAACACACACGGAAACACAACACAGTAACACACAGTAACACACAGTAACACACGGTAACACACACGTAAACACACGGAAACACACACAGTAACACACAGTAACACACGGTAACACACACGGTAACACACGGTAACACACGGTAACACACGGTAACACACGGAAACACACACAGTAACACACGGTAACACACAGTAACACACGGAAACACACGGTAACACACGGAAACACACACAGTAACACACAGTAACACACGGTAACACACGGTAACACACGGTAACACACGGAAACACACACAGTAACACACGGTAACACACACGAAACACACACAGTAACACACAGTAACACACGGTAACACACGGTAACACACGGTAACACACGGTAACACACACGGAAACACACACAGTAACACACGGTAACACACGGTAACACACGGAAACACACACAGTAACACACAGTAACACACTCACACACACAGGGCCTTCCATCCTCCATTTAAACGTGTGATCTGATTCATTGATCTGCAATATCTGATCTATTGATCTCTGATCTGATCTATTGATCTCTTATCTGATCTATTGATCTCTGATCTATTGATCTCTGATCTGATCTATTGATCTCTGATCTTTTGATCTCTGATCTATTGGTCTCTGATCTATTGATCTCTGATCTGATCTATTGATCTCTGATCTGACTCGTGGATCTCTGATCTGATCTTGTAGATTGGGATCAGCTGTTCACAATAGGAACATCTGTGGACACCTGGACTTTAGCTCCACACGTCATTGGTCAGAGCCTTCACAGAGTTTATAAAGAAGCCAGCAGGTGAGTTTACCTGGAAAGATCTGTTTGGTTGGAGCGCTGATCTGGACGCTCCTGCTGACCCGGAACGCTACATCGGGTTTGGATCCTCTCCGGAACGGGCAGAATCCTGGTGCTTTCCGTACTCCTTCAGGGGAACTCTGGAAGTCCAATGCCTTCAGGATGTCCACAGGTTCAGCTGAGGAGAGAGTCAGCACCATGAGAACTGTAATCAGGATCGGATCGGTACGTAAACAACGCAGCAGCATCAGACGCCACGCCCAACTGCAAGCATCAACCAGAATCTGCAGCTGAGGCTGATGGGAAATGAAGTCCATGCTGTGAGTCGGTTTCTGAATGCAGACAAATTGATGACAAACCCACATTCCCCCCCCCCCCCCCGTTTATGAGCTGCTGGGCTGAGCGGCAATAAAAATGTTAGCAACCGTTCAAGGGAAAATAATTGCCCCAAACACCCCCCAGTCTGGTTAGCCCCCGCAGCAGAACAGCCCAGCGTTTCTGTAGATCATTAAACCTTCACAATGGGGGAACCTTGGGGGGGGGGACCTTTACAAGCCCCCAACACAACTGGACTCTTTTATATCAATGAGCTGAATCTGTCCAGTCATAAACAGTTTCCTAACCCCACCCCCCACCCACCCCCCACTCATGGGGGGGTGAGTCACTGCAACAAGAACTCCATCAGTAATAACCACGCGTTCAGAGAGCGACCATTTCAACTTTAAAACACGGGCAAGGTGAGCAGCGTCCGCCTCACACGGAGAGGGTCCTGGTTCAAATCCGGAGGGGAAAGAGAGTGGAGTCCAGCCTCAGACAGACGCGGCGGGCGCTGCTGTTTCCAGACAGAGTTTTTCACTGCGGATTCAAGTTTCAGTTGGTGTTTGAGTCCCTCCTCCGCTTGACTTCCTGCTGTCCTCCCTGTTATCATTCCTGATCAAACCCCAGACACACTGAGCTCAGAGAACCGGGCCCGAGCTGGCTGCAGTAACTGAACCACCAGTCCCGGTTCAGGTCCAGCGCCGCCAAAAAAGTTTGGTCTAAACCACAAGCCAGGACCATCTGGAGCAAAAACTAGATGATGGAAAACCACATTCTGCCCCCTGTGAAGGTTTGGACTCGGTCCGGCCAAAGTAGGATTAACTTCCAGGGGTGTCAAACCCCAGTCCTCGAGGGCCGGCCTCCGGCTGGTTTTTAAGAAATCCCGCCTCATCTGTTGCTGATTACCTGGATCAGGTGTGTTTAGCCAATGAAGAGCTTCCATAGAAAGGGTAGTTAGAAAACATGTAGGACACCGGCCCTCGAGGACTGGATCTTGACACCTCTGATTCTCTCTGCTGCTGCCTTCAAGAGTCGCCACAGCCAATCATCTGCTGTCGTTGAAGCTCAGCAGCTTTTTCCTCTCCTGAGGCAGAGCCATCCCTTTCTCCATCACTCCATCCATCATCAAAACAAAGGAGAAAACACTCGTGTCAACAAGAACCCGGAACCAGAATGATGTTCAGAACGGACTCTCCATCATCT
This sequence comes from Oryzias javanicus, assembly GCA_003999625.1. Taxonomy (NCBI): domain Eukaryota; kingdom Metazoa; phylum Chordata; class Actinopteri; order Beloniformes; family Adrianichthyidae; genus Oryzias; species Oryzias javanicus. Next base: position 36,918,146 of record CM012453.1, on the reverse strand, counting down.
CATCAACTGCTAAAGTTTCAGAGGACGCGTCATGTATGACACCACCCGGAGGAGTCTGAGGTTAAAGGGGGAGGGGCATATTGACTGCGGTTTGCCCTGCCCATCTCACCAACATTCCATGAATTAGTAGTTGGGTGGGACAAAGTGAAGGTAGTCTGGAACCCATGTGACCTGCCAGTCCAGAGACCACGCCTCTAATAGAACTGTCTCCAGGGTCAGCTTTAAAGGGCCCACACCATGAAAAGCTTTTAAGAGCATCCTCCTGTGGAATGCCCACATGTGATGATGTCACAGAGTGAGACCGCCCCTTTCAAAAAGAGTCTGCTCTGACAGCTCCGCCCCCAGTCTAACACCAACACCTAATTTCTCCACAGAGTTAGTGGTGATCAGCAAAGAACTTTCATTTTAGATGCAGAATACTGTAACACCTCAGTTGCATCCTCTTGCTCTGCTAATGACTCTTTGTCACTGCATGCCTTGCGCGTCTCGGGTCACGTGACCGTCCAATCAGTGGGCTTTAACAACCGCAAGCAGGAAGCAACCAGACACACAGGTTGCTGAGGCGGGAAATGTTTGTTTGCTGCGAGGAGCCGCCTGAAACCGTCTGAGAAAACGCCACAAGCTGGTTGTTCTATTGCTGTGGAACCGGTGAGTCCGCTATCTGGCTAGTTTAACATTTGCTATAACATGAACGAAGGATAGCGCTGGTTAGCGTATGCTATTAATGCACATTTCAACTGTTCCTGTCCACATGACATGTATTTGTGTTGATGTGTTCATGCCAGTGTCTTTGATTATGAAACATTATCCTGTAATGTTAGGCAAAGTTGATTAAATTAATTATTAGTGCTTGGTAGTACTTAAATGACACTGTTTGTTGTATATTGCGCAATATTTATTTCAAAAGACAATGAGTCTATTTATATTATTAATATGTAGACCTAGAATGTGCACACATGAATAGCGAGGGTCCTGTCCTTTCATACAGGCCGCTTGTGATGGCGAGCTAAGCCCGAGCCCGTAGACCTGAACCCGGTTAAATGCTGGAGCCTTCGAGGGACTTCCTGTACTCAGTCCGTGCTGGTAGGAGGCTCCTGCAGCCCACAGACTCGACTCAGAACCAACCCATCAACCAGAGCTCTTTTCCACAAATCACACGTTCACTGGAAAACCGTACTTCAGGATTCTATCTTTTGGTCTGTGCACTCCAGATCAACAAATATTTGGACTTTATACATGAATATTGAACTATATGTCACTGTAAACATTGGGTTTCTTTGTATGGTCATCTTGTCTATGTTTTACTGTTGTCTATATCAATACTAAATCAGAAGCAAATCCTGAGTTCTGCCTTCTCTGTCCTTGAGCTGACCTTGAGTCTTCTGAGGAAAAGCTGAGAAGTATAAATTCATGTATTTCCATTAAGCTTCTACTTATCACAAATACATGCTACAACACCGTATATCTTCCAGTAGCATATCTTCCATCTAAATTCCAGCTCAAACAAGTGTTTGTTACTTTAGAGGGGGGCTCCTTTAAGACCCCCCACCCCCCAACACACATGCAGTTATGCAGAAGCCGCATGTGTGAAGCATTGTAGTGCTGGCCAGGCCTTCTAAAAGCAGATATATCATCCACCTTTGAAGAAGTTTGGGTTATTCTCGTGAGAGAAATGCTGTCGGTGTTCTATGAATCTATCTACCCATAATTCTCTCCTACCCTGCTGTGTTTACGACCAAACATCAAACTATGTATTCGTTCATTTACAGCAGGTAGGATTATCTGAAGATAAGGTATAAAGGTATAATACATGAAAATGAAAATGAAGGTAGAACATTTGGATAGCTGTCAGTTTGTGCTACAGGTAAGAAAATCTCTCTTGTAGGGTCCAGATGACCCCACCCTTACATTGAGGTGTTAGCCCCTTCACAACAAAGGTGGACAAGACTTCATGACTGTCATTAGACACCAGTAAAGATCAACAATCATTAGAAAAAAAAAGGTCAGTGGTCTGTCTTGTTGGGTCCAGATGACCCCACTTTTATGTAAACAAGACCAGGAGAATGGAAGAGTTACATCATAGTATGACCCCTTTAAATCATGGTATGACCCCTTTTAATCGTGTTATGGCCCTTTAAATAATGGTATGACCCCTTTAAATCATGGTATCACCCATTTTAATCATGTTAAGGCCCTTTAAATAATGGCATGGCCGCCTTAAATAATGGTGTGGTCCCTTTAAATCATGGTATAGTCCCTTTAAATCATGATATAGTCGCCTTGAATAATGGTATGACCCCTTCTGGGGACCTTCTTATCTATCCGAGTTACTTTTAGCCTATGAGCCTCCAAGAACCCTCAGATCCTCAGGTGCAGGCCTGCTAAAAGTGCCTAGAGTTCGAACAAAAACCCATGGCCAGGCCTCGTTCCGGCACTATGGGCCTCGCCTGTGGAACAGCCTGAGGAGGTGAGGACTTCATCAACGGTGGAGGTTTTTAAGAAAAAACTCAAAACTCATCTTTTTAGGTTAGCTTTTAGCTAGCTTTTAGTATGTGTGTATGTTGTATGCGTATATACATTTTATTGTGCTATTTATAATTTTATACATAGTATCTTTTCCTACCTGTTTTTATGAATTATTACTGTCTTTTATCTTCATTAGTAATTTTTTAATATATATTTAATATTATATTATATATTATATTAATCAACTCATTGGCTTGTTTCTTTTACTTAACATCTGCTTTTAAACTAGTGTCTTCTCACATTTGGCTGGGTCGTCTGCTTCCTGGCCCACGGGACATGGCCCTGACGTACCTCTCCTCGGCTGGTGGGAGGCTGTGGGTTGCGGGGCTCTCGCTCCTCGGCCCAGGAACTAGACGACCAGCTGACAGGAGGTTGGTGTTGACAGCGTCTTCAGGGTTCTCTCATTTGACATTTAAGAAACGTGAGGGTTCCTATGTATTCATATTTTATCATTTGTTTTATTTGTCTGTTGGTGCACTTGTTCTTATACATGGGATTAGGGGGTTGATTTTTATCTTTAACAAGAGGGTATTTTTATTGTGTTGTTTGTTTTATGTACAGCACTTTGAAATGTATTTGTTTATGTGAAAAGTGCTCTATAAATAAAATCAATTTGAATTTGAATTTAAATCATGGTATGACCCCTTTTAATCATGGTATGGTCCCCTTAAATTGTGTTATGGCCCTTTAAATAATGGTATGACCCCCTTAAATCATGGCATGACCACTTTTAATCATGTTAAGGCCCTTTAAATAATGGTATGGTCCCTTTAAATAATGGTATGACCCCTTTAAATAATGGTATGACCCCTTTAAATCATGGCATGACCCCTTTTAATCATGTTAAAGCCCTTTAAATAATGGTATGGTCGCCTTATATAATGGCAGGGTCCCTTTAAATCACAGTATGATCCCTTTCAATCATGGTATGGCCCTTTAAATCATGGTTTGACCCTATTAATAATGGTATGGTCCCTTTAAATCATGGTTTGACCCCTTTTAATCATTGTATGACCCCTTTAAATCATGGTATGACCCCTTTTAATAATGGTATGGTCCCTTTAAATCATGGTATTGCTCTTTAAATCATGGTATGGTCGCCTTAAATAATGGTATGACACCTATAAATCATGGTATGACCCCCTGTAACCATGGTATGGTCCCTTTAAATCATGGTATGACCCTTTTTAATCGTGTTATGGCCCTTTAAATAATAGTATGGTGGCCTTAAATAATAATATGACCCCTTTAAATCATGGTATGACCCATTTTAATTATGTTAAGGCCCCTTAAATAATAGTATGACTCCCTTTAATCATGGTTTGACCCCTTTTAATCCTGTTAAGGCCCTTTAAATAATGTAATAATGTTCAAATGTAACCTTTAGCTTCAGGTTTCAGTTGGGGAGCAGATTTAACACATCAAGTTTATAGACTACAGCACATCTCAAACGTTTACTTTTTTTGTGTATAAATCCATCAATAATTTCCTCCATCTTTAGACTATAGGATTATAACGAAGGATCGATTTTGTATTCCTCTGATCCAACCAGATCCATTTGTCTGAGGCAAAACCTATATGGTTAATCAATAATCAATGTCGGAAAATCCCGTCTGCATTGATTGATGGTCGGTTTATTTCCACCATCCCAGCAGAAACTGATCAACCATCATTCAGTCTCTGAATTGATCAGAGTCATGTGACCATACAAAGTTCTAGAATGTTCTGAACGTGATCAAACTCTAATCTGAAAGGATCTGACATTCACACATTTGATTGATTATCTTGAAGAAATCAAAGAATCTGGAACCTTCAGCTGAACTGATCAATAGCAGGTATTGATCTCTGAGTCTCACTGCTTGTTAACATGAATTGTTACTCCGCCATTTTTAAGCCCTTTAAGGTCACGGTGACGCTGGAGCCTATCCCAGGCAGCGTCGAGTGAGGGCGGGGTTTGTTCTGGATGGTTGCAGTCCATCTCAGGACCACACCTGAGGGAGCATCTACAGACCTCTGATGCCTCTCACATGGATGAGAGGAACACGCAAACGCTGAACCAGGAACTTCTCACTGTGAGGCAAGAGTGCTGACCACTACACCACAGCACCACAGACAGCTGGGTTGATTATCAAATAATAATGGATGTAACTGAGGTAGAAAGGCAAGAAAAACAAAAACCACCAGAGCTCTGAAAGGTTCTGAAGAAGCCGATGATCAACTTCAGCTTCTGATCCGCTTCAGCCTCTGATCGGATTCAGTTTTTGATTGGATCTAGACTCAAACCAGATCCAGACTCCAACCGGATCAAGATTCAGACCGGATCCAGACTCCATCCGGATCAAGACTCAGACCGGATCAAGACTCAGACCGGATCAAGGCTCCGACCGGATCCAGGCTCCGACCGGATCAAGATTCCAACCGGATCCAGACTCCATCCGGATCCAGGCTCCGACCGGATCCAGACTCCATCCGGATCCAGGCTCCGACCGGATCCAGGCTCCGTCCGGATCCAGGCTCCATCCGGATCCAGGCTCCGACCGGATCAAGACTCAGACCGGATCCAGGCTCCGACCGGATCCAGGCTCCGTCCGGATCCAGACTCCATCCGGATCCAGGCTCCGACCGGATCCAGACTCCGTCCGGATCCAGGCTCCGACCGGATCCAGGCTCCGTCCGGATCCAGGCTCCGACCGGATCAAGGCTCCGACCGGATCCAGACTCCATCCGGATCCAGGCTCCGACCGGATCAAGGCTCCGTCCGGATCCAGGTTCCGACCGGATCCAGGCTCCGACCGGATCCAGGCTCCGACCGGCTTCAGATCCCAAATGACCCACAGACCACAGCTCCCTTTCAAAGTAAAGGTCGTGAATCCAGAAGCAGATCCTGCATCCGTCTCTGAAAAGCTGCTAATATTTATTCGTTTTTCCGACAAATCCTCCAAATATTTTCCGTTTCTCCGTCAGGTGGAGCAGGAAGTCAGAAATGCTGAGCGAGCGGTTCCATGCTGCTCCGGGTGACAGGGAGGGGCTCGGGGTGGAGCGAGCGGTCCACATGTTGAACCCATTATGGAGCTGGCAGCGCTCCCACTGCCTCCCCCACCCCGACTCCAGCCCCCATCCTGGATCAGAACAGCAGCTTCTGGAGCGGTGAGGTTCTGATGGACCGGCGCCAGACGGATCCAGAGACACTCAGCAAAACAGACTGTTTCCAGACTGATGGAAAGAGCGGCTGCAGGTTCTTCCCAGAACCGAGCTGCTGGTTCTGACGAACAAAGGAACCGGACTGAGGGCTCTTTGTGAGGCTGAGAATGCCCCTCTGCATCACTGCATACCTCAAGGCCTCATATGTTCCAGATGTGGTAAATTGGCCAGGACACCCACCCCCCCCCCCCCCCCCCCCCCCCTTCACAATTCCAGAAGCTCCAGAAACAGCCAATATCCCCGAGTCATTACGGCCCCCAGCTGGGGCTCAGAGAGGCTCCGCCCCCTGCCCCCCCACACACACACCGAGCTTCAGTCAACACCTGAGAGAGAACCACCAAAGCCTCAGCAAAGGTTCTGGTTCGGGGGGGGGGGGTGGGGGGGGGGGGGGGTCTTTGATGTCCAAGTTTAGATCTCTGATTAACATGAAGCGGGAGACGCTCTAATTGGAAGTCTGAGGCTCTGCGGTCTCCAGAGGCATCATGGGAAGTCTGCCGGCTGTCGCTCAGACTGTAATTAAAGCTCTGGATGTTAGTGAACGGATCACGTGATCCCGGTGGGATCAGAAAGGTGTCGGGAGGCAGCAGATCAAGGAACTTCTCATTTATCATCTGAGATTCTCTTTTAACGCTTTCAAACAGAAACATTAAGATCTGGATCTCTGGAACCGTCGAACCGGAACCAACTCCTTCAGGTCTTTTGGACTCATTAGGAGTTTGGATAACGAGGAGAGATGCTGTTCCTCCAAACCTGCGTCTCCTCCGCGCACGAGCTGGATCTGCGCCTGCGCAGCAGCTCCAAACTTTTCTCTGTCGAATTTTAGAACTTTCAGAAGCGGACCCAGATTCCGTTCATGTCCACTACTGCGGTACCTGTGTCACAGTCTCAGCCGGTCCGGACCGAGCCGAACCCGCTTTGATCAGATCAGAGACGGATTTAAACCTGAAAACTCTGAGTGTATTTAGAGGCGGGAAGCAGACGGGCTCCAGACTCCAGACTGAGGTCAGGGAAGCGCCGCGTTCTGCCATCTGTGGGCAGGACGCCAGCGCGTGAAAGCGCACCTGGAGGAGCGGGCGCGCGCGCGTGCTCTTACCTGCTCCGGACGGTTGAAAGGTTAAAACTATGAAAGCGGCGAGAGTCCAGCCCCACAGACACATTTTCGTTTTCCACCTGGGGCTCCATCGTTGCATCTCCATGGTGAGCGCCCGCAGCGCCGAGAGCGTCAGTCCTGTCCGAATCCCGAGAAGGCGCGCGCCCTCTACTGCGCCATGCCCGCAGATATGCGCGTTTTCCGGACAAAAACAGCTCCGCGCAAACACCGACGGTGGAGGATGTCAGGAAAAACCGTGAAGACTCCGTCCAGAGAGCTGCGCGCGCGCGCACCGGGAGGAGGCAGGACGAACGTGACCCTGGAAAACCCGCCGCTCATCAAATCACCGGGAGGAGAAGCTGCTTTGAACCGCCCCCCCAGCACCCCCCACCCCCACCCCCACCCACAGAGCCGACCTGCATCCGCGGGAGCATCAGCCTCGAAGCAGCGGTTCGGTCCAAACCGGATCGTTTCCAGAAAGTTAGAAACATTCACGCGACAGATTCAAATCTGAAGAAATCCGACTGGATCCGGAAGGAAATCTGAGAGCTGAACTAGAGTTTGAATGTGAACACATGAATGAACACGTGAAGACATCAGTTAACACATTAATAAACATATAAACACAGAAGAGCAAAAGAAAGAATACACTGTAAAAAAACAAAAAAACTGTTGTTTTTACAGGGAAATACTGTAAAAAATACAGCATCACAGTAAAAAACTTAACCGATGAAGGATGTATATTGATTTACAGTGACTTACAGTAAATGAAATTACATTAAAACAATGTGAATTTTACCCCAAAAACTTGTTGATTTATCATTACAGTTTTGTGGATAAATAGTGTATTATCTGTATTTTTTAAAAGCAAAGTCTTTTCAAGTCCCATGCACACACAGGCTGACCTGAGAACACTCAGATTTGATAAAGATTTAATTAGGAAAAAAATGTTTTTAAACCAAATCCATAAAAAACTACAGAATGAATTGATTGATTTTACAACATTTGAATGTCAAATAATTGACTAATTTGTTCTGTTATGAGAATTATAGCATTTCTCTGTTCCTATAACCATTATTGTAGTTTTAACAAGTTTATTTGATCATAACTACAAATTATTGTCATAAACACTACAAAAAAATATTGTTAAATGGTTTACAAAGGTTAAGTGTTATTTAAACAAACACTGTCTGTTTTATTATTTACAATATAATTCTGTAGGTAGTTTACATAGCTTTACTGTAAATTTCACAGTCTTTTTTTACAGTGTACATTAGTGAGACACATGGATGAATACATGAAACGTTAATAAAAACATAAATGAACACATGAAAACATTGATAGACAAATTATTGAATACAAGAACACATGAATGAATCAATGAACACATGAATGAACACATTATAATGATGGCCCTCAAGGCAGTGAGAAGCTCAGTGGGCTTGTGGTAGAGTGTCCACCCTGCGATTGGAAGGGTTCAAACATGGACCGAGTCGTCCCGTGTCTCTCTGCGACACGCGGCATTGAGGGTTAAACCACCATCGGCTCCGAGTGCAGCCGTGTCTGCGGCTCACCGCTCCCCCAGGGATGGGTCAAATTTCACACACCCAGGGGAGTGGAAACTAATGAGACTTTAACTTTTGGGGTTTAGATCAAATCCATGAAACTGAAACACATGTGTTTTCAGATTTCAGGTTCTTTTCCAGATCCATTAAAAATGCAGGACCTTCTGAACGCAGTCGTCTGTCTTTCTCTCAGGAGATGAAGAGTCGTCCTGCTTCATCTGCTGGGTTCAGATTTCTAAACTTTAAAGTAATAAGACTGTGTCCATTTAGAAGAAAACTATTTCCCTCAGTGACTTCTTCATGCTAAAGGAGAATGTGAACATTCAGTTTGTGGAACACCAGCAGAAAGTTCTTCTTCTACTCACAGATCTCCAGAAGACCGAGGATGTTCCTCAGCTCCTGTTTCCATCAGGAATCTTATGACCCAGACCCGAGTTCTGGATCAGAGTTCTGTCTCAGGTGTGCTGTGGATCAAAGGAAGGATCTTCAACCACGTCTGGTTTGGAGGTGAACCTGGAACTGTATACTGACAGGAGGAGTTTTCCATCTGAAGAGAGAACATGAGGACAGGAAGTGATCTCAGCATTAATGAGCACTGGAAATAGACAGACAGTATAACCTTGTGGAACACCGATCGAGGGTCTGGAGACTTCAATGTTTGTGACACTTCCTAAAATACTGAAAACAACCGGAGAATCAGGATGAAGAGCCGTTTGCAGTTCAGCTGGGATCTGCTGACTTCAGCTCGGGACTTTTTATGGTGGAGGAAGACATCTGAGGATCTCCTCAATCCTGCTGAGGGTCAGGACCGCTAAGGTCACGTGTTCTGAGCATGTGGGTGGAGTCTCCTACCTCAGGGGGAGGAGTTTAAATATCTTGGGGTCTTGTTCATAAGTGAGGGAAGATCAGAGATATACAGACGGATTGGAACGGTGTCCACCGTTATACAGTCACTGCAGCGGTCTGTTGTGGTGAAGATAGAGCTGAACCAGAAAGCAAAGCTCCAGATTTACCGGTCGATCTTCATTCCAGGCCTCACCTATGTTCATGAGCTCTGGGTCATGACTGAAAGAACCAGATCTCCACTACAAATGAGTTTCCTCTGGAGGGTGGATGGACGCTCCCTTAGAGATAGGAGGAGAACCTCGGTCATCCGGAGAGATCAGAGTAGAGCCAACTCTCCTCCACATCCAGAGGAACCAGTTGAAGATCGGGAATCTGGTCCAGATGCCTCCAGGACACCTCCCTGGAGAGGCATTCTGGGGGTGTCCCAGTGGGGGAAGACACGCTGGAGAGACTACATCTCTCAGCTGCTCTGCAAAGTCCTCTGGGTCCTCCAGAAGAGCTGGAGGAAGTGACCGGGGAGAGGGAAGTCTGGACGTCTATGCTTAAACTGCTGCCCCCATGACCTGGTCTGGATGGATGGATGGATGATAGATGGATGATGGACTCTTAAAGAGAACTCCTGTAGAACATCCAGGAGAAGTTACAGAATCAAAGCAGAAAAGAACCAGATCCAAAAACTAAAGCCGGAGGCGAAACATGACAGAGACTTCCAGAGCTGTTTGATGTCAGCTGATGAACATCTGATGAACATCTGATGAACATCTGATGAACATCTGATGAACATCTGATGAACAGCTGATGAACATCTGATGAACATCTGATGAACAGCTGATGAACATCTGATGAACAGCTGATGAACATCTGATGAACATCTGATGAACATCTGATGAACATCTGATGAACATCTGATGAACAGCTGATGAACAGCTGATGAACATCTGATGAACATCTGATGAACAGCTGGTAACCAGCTGATGAACATCTGACGACGTTCTGACCTTCTGTGACGTTCTCCTGCAGATTCAGTCTGACAGTAAAAACTGAGCAAAGATGTAAACTTTTTGTTTTTTGATCAGAATATTTCTCAGACTTTCTGCAGAAACAGAAATAATGACATGAGAACCTGAAGGATGAGTCCGTCCTGCTGCACCTGCAGACGTGTTTGTGTGTCAGGAACAGTCTGATCTGAACAGCTTAAAAACAGGACAGGTCACTGCAGAGAGAACGTCTGCAGACTGTGATCTTCATCCAGATCCTGTCGGGATGTTCTGTCACATCTCCAGCAGGCTGGTCTTGTTTGTCTCCTGCAGGTTTCGTGTTTCCTGCTGGACTGTAGAATCCACGCCTTCAGAGAGGAAATGAGACGAGCAGAACTCCAACCTTCAGTTTTTCTTCATCACACAGAAACAAACTCTCCAGTCTGCGGCGTCCAGGACGGCGAGCGTCTTTATGATTACCACCGATGCATTTCTACAGACAGACAGTCGTATAATCATTCTATAATAAACTTGTTCTGGGCAGCGATGCAAACAGAGAGCCTCAAAGGAACTCAGCAGGAACGGCTCTGTGGAAAAACTCGGATCCAACTGGATCTGATCAGGATTTTGAATTCAAGGTCAATTCAGATATAAATCCTTCAAAGCTTGACTGATGGGAACGTCTGTCTCGAGTCTTCTCTGACGGGGATCTGAACCCCCCTGATTGGTCAGAGCAGTCAGTCAGCTGACCTCTGCCTGTAGGACTGCAGACCGCAGAGCCACGGCGTGGAAGGTCTGAGCTTCACCTGGCAGGAGTCCAGACAGGTTTACCTTCAGAGTCTGGAGGTTCTGACGGCAGAAGTTTCCATCACATCAGCAGAGAAGCCCAGGTCACAGAATTCAGAATCACAGGGGACATCTCCAAGTTAAAGAGCAAAAATATGACAAACATTTAGTAGATCTAAAGAAATGATGTCTGTGGAATAAACTCATGATGAACGGCAGATTCACTTTGTAATCTATTACAGTATTTATGGATCCAAGAGGTCAGACGAGGGAACCATAGAATCTTGGAGGATGGAACCTGGAGCACTTCTCCTCGTGTCTGGTCCTCCAGAAGGTCTAACACTGAGTCCAGTCCAGCACAGACCGGGATCTGAGCGGGATCTGAGCGGGATCTGAACGGGATCTGAGCGGGATCTGAACGGGATCTGAACGGAATCTGAACGGGATCTGAGCGGGATCTGAGCGGGATCTGAGCGGGATCTGAGCGGGATCTGAGCGGGATCTGAGCGGGATCTGAACGGGATCTGAACGGGATCTGAGCGGGATCTGAACGGGATCTGAGCGGGATCTGAACGGGATCTGAGCGGGATCTGAGCGGGATCTGAGCGGGATCTGAGCGGGATCTGAGCGGGATCTGAGCGGGATCTGAGCGGGATCTGAGCGGGATCTGGCGCAAAACGCTGGAGAGGCACACACATTCATATTCTTGCACTTAGTATACAGTGAGGACCAGGAAAATCCCCCCCTTTGATCTGCTGCCTAACACCTGCACCAACCTATACCCATCAGGAGCAAAGTGGAGCTCAGTGCCCCAGAGCAGGATTCAAACCTGCAACCTTCGGGTCAGGGGTCGACCGCTCTACCTCTGCACCAGCTGCTGCAGCCACAGAAGCTTTTCAAACCCAAACTGACGTCATTCAGAACTTCACTAACTGAAGTCAAAGATCAAAGATGTTTTCATGCTTTTATTTTGTCTGTCGCAGCTGAACAAAGAGCTTTACTGCACAGCAACAGGAAGGAGACGAGAACCTGAAACCAAAAACATCAAACGGAGGCGGGTCTTTGGACCAACAGCCGGCCCGGTCTGGATGGAGGTCACTCTGGAGGTTCTCACTCTGGGGGTTCTCACTCTGGGGGCTGGTCTTCTTCTGTTGGGTCAGAGGTCAAATTCAAACTGGTCTCTTGATTATTTACAATAATTACACGACAGGAAGGAAACAGACAAACAAAGAAGCAGAACATCTGATAAAAGACAGAACAGAACCACAACGATGAGAGAGCAGAACTCCAACATCTGCAGCAGAAATACTCGGATTACTTCAGGGATGAGAGCAAACATACGAGCAGAACGTGTTAGGAAGACGGAATTCAAACTGAATAGTTGTTGCTTTTAGCTTTCATGGAGAGAGTTCTTCCAACTGAGAAACACAGAACAGTTTCTGAGAGATGTATAAATGTGGTCAGAAATCTCTCAGACGTGGAATTCTTAAACTGAATAGTTGTCTTCAAACCTTTGCAGGAGCAACATTTTAGCTTTCATGGAGATACTTTTGAGTTCTTCCATCTTTCTAAAGTCAAAGTGTTCTTAGAAGACACAGAAGTTTACAGTTTCTGACATCCACATTTCTGAGTGTAAAAACCAACTTTCAGTGGATTCCTTTGAGGTTCCTCAGAGCCTCAGAGACGTGAACAGATTGATCTACTGTCTGGCTGTGGATCTCATCAGACATGAACAGGTGATGATCATTCTTTCTTCAGTCTGGAGTTTCCAGACCAGTAGGACAGAAGCAGTTTTCCACCTTCACCTCCCGCTGCGTCTGACTGGGCGCGTTCCAGCGTGGCGGTTTGTGCTTACAGGATGCGGCGTTGTTTCCACATGCTCTGTAATCTGTGGTGCCTGCGGGTCCCTCCACCAGCTTCTGCTGCGAGAGCGTTCACAGAGGAGACTCAGATTCTGGCTGACATGGTCCACCTCGGCCCTCTCTCATCTGCTGCTTTGGAGGCAGTTTGAATGAAAACTTTCCACTCTCACAGAAAGATGCAGAGAAATGATTCCATTACAACCTGAAACGGCTGAATGTCTTAAACTTCTCTGAAAGTTCACCAGAGTCAGACTCCAGATCTATAGATGATCTTTCTTTAAGTCAAGCTTCTCTTCATTCTGTCTGTCAAAGTAGAACAGATCAAAATTCTGAAGCTTTAAGATGAAAATCTTCTTCTAAACTGTTTCCAAACAAAGAACTTTGGTTCTAGTCTTCAGGATCTCTAGTCCGTCCTGAAGTCTACAGAGGTCAGAAAGAGGGGGTTCTGGAGGAAGATGACTGGACGATGACTGGACGATGACTGGACGATGACTGGACGATGACTGGATGATGACGATGACTGGACGATGACTGGACGATGACTGGACGATGACTGGACGATGACTGGACGATGACTGGACGATGATTGCAATAAAATTTGAAAAGAATATGAAAGAAAATAAAAACTGAATCTGGAAAACAACACGTGGAAAGAGTTTCATCTTTCCAATCTGCTTATTTCTCTCTTTAAAACAACCATGGTCATAAACTGATGCCTGATGGAGAAACTGAATTTAAAATGATAAAACAGCAGCAGAGATCTGAACAGGAAGCTACGGCTAACGTTCAGTTTTCCCAGCAGCCTCTTCTCAGGACAGCTTCTGTCCTGCTCAAACTTCTGCAGTTTGTCTGGAGGAAACAAGGATTCTGGGAAAGTAAAACACAGAAGTCTTTGACTTTCATCGGTTCTCCAAAGTCATCCTTCTTCCTGTCTTTAGGGTTTCTCTCATTTCCCATCAGAAAGGATAGAGGAGAAACTTTGCTTCATCCACATCTACTGTTAGCTGAGTTTTGGGAACACCCAGAACCCTCTAATGCCTAAGCTGAGCTCCTTCAGAATCTTCTGGAATCATCATCTTCACTAAAGCTCCGCTGTTAAAGGGTTACCTGCACCTGATTCTAAAGCATTCTCCTGTCACCATGGTTACACATCAGAAGAAGCAGCAGAAAAGGGAGAAACAACGAATGTCTATGAGTAAAAGTAATCAACAAACTAACCAACCAATGGGCAGAAGCTTTAGAGAAGCAGCTGAGGGGGCGGAGCCAAAGCCAGCCTGGGTTCAGGCGGTCCGACACACCATGAACACCTGACCCCATGACCCAAACAGATCAACCACGACAGACTGAAGCTGTGAGGACGTTTGATCCAACAGAGTCTGGATCCTCACGTTTCTGATGAGAAAAGCTCCAAAGCTGAATGACCACGAGAGCGGCGACTTTTTATTAACACGTTTCATTATGGCGCTCTTCCATACCTGCCTGAAATAGACTGAGTTTCTTTAGCTCAGCCCTCTGTGCCATTTTTAAAGCGGCAGTTTGACAACACCCAGTTATTTCTGTGGGTCCACATCTGGCCGTCAAACGGAGCCAGAGGAGAAGAAGCCGCTAGGTACACCAACACAAACAGACATTACCAGCTTTGAACTTCTGCAGTGAAGATGTGAACAAGCAGCAAAAACAGATTTTTCTCTCTGAAAGACGTTGGGGAGGCGGTCAGCACTGAGCCGTCCTTCACTGCCTGAATGTGTCCATGTTGGACTGGATGTGCGTCTGCAGACGGTCAGCTGGGTCTGACGCTGAAGGAGATCTGGATCCAGATCCAGGATCCAGGTCCAGGATCCAGATCCAGATCAGGATCCAGATCCAGATCCAGGATCCAGACCCAGGATCCAGATCCAATTCCAGATCCAGATCCAGAATCCAGATCCAGATCCAGATCCAGGATCCAGGATCCAGATCCAGGATCCAGATCCAGATCCAGATCCAGGATCCAGATCAAGGATCCAGAATCCAGATCCAGATCAAGGATCCAGATCCAGATCCAGATCAAGATCCAGGATCCAGAATCCAGAATCCAGATCCAGGATCCAGATCCAGATCCAGATCCAGGATCCAGATCAAGGATCCAGGATCCAGATCCAGATCCAGATCCAGATCCAAATCCAGGATCCAGATCCAGGATCCAGATCCAGATCCAGATCCAGGATCCAGGATCCAGATCCAGATCCAGGATCCAGATCCAGGATCCAGATCCAGGATCCAGGATCCAGATCCAGATCCAGATCCAGGTTTTCAGAGGCGTAAGCTCTGACAGAGCAGCTTCTGTAATCAGTGAAATGTGTTTCCATCTGCAGGATGTGTACGCCGGCCCGACCTCTGCAGTTCCTCTGTTTGGTGAAACTAATGACTCTGTGACAGTGATGTGTTTTTAGTCATGTGTCTGTTTGTACAGTGGGGGGGGGGGGGGGGAGAGACATGAAAGGAAATATGCAAACCAAAGCGTTCATAAGGAAATGTTCACCTGCATCACATTTAGTTTACATCCAAAATCTGTCTGGATAATGAACTCCGTCTGTCTGAACCTCTGTAAGCAGATGGGGGGGGGGGGAGGGGGAGGGGGAGGAGGAGGACGGGGGAACGGGGAGGAGGAAGAGGAGGAAATGAAGGAGGAAGAGGAGGAAATGAAGGAGGAAGAGGGGTAACAGTAGGAGGAAAGGGAGGAGAAGGAGGAGGAGGAGGAAATGAAGGAGGAAGAGGGGTAACAGTAGGAGGAAAGGGAGGAGAAGGAGGAGGAGGAGGAAGAGGAGGAGGTGGAGGAGGAGGTGGAGGAGGAGGACTTTCTCATGGACAGAACTTCCTCCAGAATCCTGATTCTTTCTCCTTCCAGATCATTCTCCAATGTTTCTTGACGTTGCTGTGATCAATCATTCAATCATTGGTTTCTCAGAGCAGAAAATAATCAAAGCTAACATCCAAATGCTCTTTCATTCATTTACAATCCTTTCGGTCAAATGAGCCGCCGTTCACATTTCTGTGGTCACATCAAGAAGCTCCGTGGAGTCTGCTGGAGATTTTCCAGCGTTCTCATTGGATGAAACTCACACCAAAAATCCAGTGATGCTGATTGGACCACAGAAATGTGAAGATAGCATCTTCTCTTCTCCAGAACCTGAACTGATGAGGGTTTAGATGATTGATGAAGAACAGAGTCTGTCCAAGACTGTTGGATTGGGTTCTGTTTCTGGTTCAGAACAACAAAGATCCAGAAACGTTTTAGGCAGGGGTCACCAACCTTTTTGAACCTGAGGGATACTTATGGGTATTTAGTTATACGAAGGGCTACCATTTTGAAATAACAAATTTGGTTTAGTTATAGTTAGTTATACATTATTAATAATGAATAATGATCCTCCTCTATGTAAAGACACTGATTTCTCACTATAATTATCAACAATGACAACAAGCTAGGAAAGAAATATCAATGTTCAGGACTTACTTAATCTCAGTAATTGTTACATTTTCAGATGATCACTTAGATTTCATGGGAAAAATGTCCCATTTTCCCTGTTGTACCATGTTCATCAATTATCTAATGTTAAAGAAAAATCAATTTACACATTTTTAAACAAATCCTGTCACATTTTGAACTAAAGACCAAATCTGCAGCATTTTCAACAAAATGAATGATCTTTGAACTGGAATAGGTCAGAGGTCACCTAAACTTATCTAAAGTTCTTGTATCATCAACATATTGGTAAGACATTTTCATTTTTAAATCTAAGTAAATGCAAGTGTAATAAAAAAAAATATCAACAGAATTTATTTTAGATGCAGCTCCAAGTGTGTTAGTTTTAGAAGAGACCTGAGGGCACCTTGTGGGGGCCTTGAGGGCTACCTGGTGCCCGAGGGTACCACGTTGGTGACCCCTGGTTTAAGGTTTCTTCAGTTTAAATCACAACCTTTGAACGTTTCTCGGTTCCTCTCAGACATTTCTGATAACCTGATTAGGTTTAACTGGGACTAAAACGGCGTCATTACAACTTCATAGGAGCGTGCACGGATCACATACAGCATTGGTCCATGGTCAGTATGGAGCAGATGTCCATCAGGACTGCGACCGGCCCCCCTGCTGGTCACCGGCGGGACATGTGTGTTCTTCAGTGTCTGTGCGAGCGTTTCTACCTGGAGCAGATCTCCTGATCTCCTGCCCGGATCTGTTTGTGACACTATGTGGGGGGAGGACACAGACGTCATAACATGACACGGTTCCCAAACTCTCCATAATGGTACGTTCCACTCTCATGGTGAGGCTCTCGGAGCATCAATGGACCTGCAGACACACCTGAGCTCACCTTCAGATGCGGCCCCTCCTCTATGACCCTCCACGTGTGACCACGCCCGCTCACCTTCAGATGCGGCCCCTCCTCCATGACCCTCACATGTGACCACGCCCGCTCACCTTCAGATGCGGCCCCTCCTCCATGACCCTCCACATGTGACCACGCCCGTGAAGTGAGCACCGGCAGAAGTTCAGAAACAGGAGAAATCCTCTGGATTATGAAGCAGGAAGCGTTTCTGACGCCCCTCTGACGTGCGCCTCACGTGCGCGGCGCCGCTCGTGCCACTGCAGCCCGCCGCGTGCTGGCTGTGGTGCAGAATGTGCAGCGGCAGCCCTGGAATAGAAGTTTATTACTGGCCACTAAGTCGAGCCCTGCTCACCAAATTGATGCTTTGGAACAAATATAACACAGAAAATGACACACGGGCATAAACTGTGGAGCACGTGCACCCCCGTGCACGGAGGGGGGGGCAGCTCCTGAGCTGAAGCCTATACTTTACAAGTTCCTGTTTAGGTGTAAGTGGGTACGAGATGAAGGCCTTTCTGCAGCCTGAGAGGGCCTCCGCTTCCCAGAGTCACCATGAGTTTAATGAAGGTCTGCAGGACGTGATGAGGAAGAGGAGAGGCAGAGGTCATCTATGCAGCATCAAAGGTCCTCAAACACATTCAAGATCTTTCTAATCCAGAAGAAGAAACGTTTGATGAAGAGGAAAGAAAACTGGATCATTTCAATGAAGGAAAGTTCTTCTGGTATTTGAAGCATGAAGTAGTACTACATGTACTAGTACTACAGGAAGGACTTCAGCATCAGCAGATGATTGGTTTAGCACTTCTGAGGTGGAAACAAGTTGAATTCTGGGTTGAAATCTGTTCAATCAAAGCAGGGAGGACATTTTTCTGCAGTAACTGTAACTAAAACCCGACTCTTCCTCACTGGGGGGTGGGGGGGGGTTCACGGCTTAACCTGACGACAGCTTTATCAATCCAAAACCAAACTACCAAAAGAAGCTTCTCTGTCCCTCAAATCCAAACTGGACGTGATGGAAAACGCCGCCATCGTGTCTGACAGCGTTCAGCCTCACTTCCTGTCTGCATCCAGGAGTCACGCTCCTCAGAGATCGGATCTACCGTCCTCCTGCCGCTGAGATCATCTCTCTGAAACTCCAGATGGACGTTTTTCCATTTGACTTTCACTTAACTAAACCTTAGAGAGACCTCTAGTGGGGAATGTTGGAAGTGCAGCAGCTTTCTGGCTCCTCTGGGCTTTAGGATGAAAGACTGACTGCAGGATTCCACGGAGACGTCAGACACGGGAATCTCACCGGGATGGAAGACCAAACTGGATTTGACTGGAAGAGGATTTCTCTACAGGGCCTCCATGACTCCTCATGACTCCTCATGACTCCTCATGACTCCTCATGACTCCTCTGTGTGTTTGTGATGAAGAGGAAATCAAAGGAAATGTTTAAACAGGCGAAAGGGGCCGGAAGAAGGAGAAAAAGGAGTTCTGTGGAATGTTCAAAACTCCAGAAAAATCCTTGTAGTTCCTAACATCCATGTATTCTAATCTGATCTGATCTAATCTATAATATAATATAATATAAAATATAATATAAAATATAATATAATATAATATAATATAATATAATATAATATAATATAATATAATACAATATAATATAATATAATACAATATAATATAATGTTCTGGTCAGGTCTGATCTAATCTAATCTAATGATCTGATCTGATCTGATATAAAATATAATATAATGATCTGATCTGATCTAATCTGTGATTAGAGACTGTTCAATGTTCAGATGTTCAGCTCTGAATCGGTGGTTAAAACCAAACCAGACTGGGATCTGCAGATCCAGCCGTGATCAGGAAGCATTTGGTGTTTTAACCCGACTGGAACCATAAACTTCACTTCTCCTCCAGGTCTGTGAGAACTGCCTGCAGCATCGAGAAACTCCGATGTTCCTTTCATTTGGGCTAATGCTAACTAGCATGAAAGCCGGGTCTGATCACGGCTCTTCATCGTTCTGGTGGTCGTGTTCCTGTTTCTCCACAGCAGATTGGTTCTGAATGTGTCTGAGACGGGATTGTCTTTCCTAAAACATCTCCAATCAGGCAGGTACCCGTTAGCGCGCGCCGCTAGCGCTCCATGAAGAAAGGAAGGAAACCTCATCAGTAATCTGAAGGTCACTTCAAAGTTTAAATGTTCAAAGTTCTGTTCAGGAAGCTTTCAGGGATGTAACATCGATGAGTCAAACCATCGTTCAGTTCATTACAGCATTTAGAGAAGACTGGTGTTTCAGGAAGGAGAAGATTCTCTTTTGGATGTGGTTATGTATACAGACACATATACAGACACATATACAGACACATATACACACACATATACACACACATATACACACACATATACAGACACATATACAGACACATATACAGACACATATACATACACATATACATACACATATACATACACATATACATACACATATACATACACATATACATACACATATACACACATATACAGACACATATACAGACACATATACAGACACATATACAGACACATATACATACACATATACATACACATTACATACACATATACATACACATATACATACACATATACATACACATATACACACATATACAGACACATATACAGAAACATATACAGACACATATACATGCACATATACATGCACATATACATACACATATACATACACATATACATGCACATATACACACATATATACAGACACATATACAGACACATATACATACACATATACAGACACATATACATACACATATACAAACACATATACAAACACATATACATACACATATACAAACACATATACATACACATATACAGACACATATACATACACATATACAAACACATATACATACACATATACAAACACATATACATACACATATACACACACATGATGATGAACCAACTAACATACAAGGTAAGAACTAACAGTTGAAGACAGACAGCCACAACTTTAAACAGAAGATTTGGAACTGGAAATACGTTACAGCTCCATGTAGAGTCCAGAAAGGGGGCGGAGCATGCAGCAGTAATCACCTCCAACCTGAACACAAACCAGAAACCAACACCTGCTGGGACCTTCAGTCTGAGAAGACCTGCAGGAACCACTGAGAGATCGTCACTGGATCTGGAGGGATCAGGGATCAGTCTAGGGGTCTAGGACGAAGCATAAAGGTCAAATAAAGGAAACTAACAAAACACAAAGAATGGCTCCATTAAAATACAACATTTATTTACAAGAAGAAGACCAACCAGCAATAACTCCAAAGTGAAGCTAAAGTCTTCAGGGTGAACCGAGGCCAAAATAACAAACAAACCCAACTAACTCCACCAGGGAGCTCACCTGAACAGAACCAGTAAAAGAACGACAAACATGAACCTCCCTGGACCAACAGAAACAGGAGAAAATGGCCATTCACCCCTTCAGCTTCACCTAACACCTAAACACCAAAGAACAGAGGGGGACCCAAAACTCAACCACAAGGAAAACACAGAGTGCACACAAACTAAAACAGGTGAAGAAGAACACTGAGCTGCAGTGGAGACATGGAGACATGGAGACATGGAGACATGGAGACATGGAGACATGGAGACATGGAGACATGCAGACATGCAGACATGGAGACATGGAGACATGGAGACATGCAGACATGGAGACATGGAGACATGGAGACATGCAGACATGCAGACATGGAGACATGGAGACATGGAGACATGGAGACATGCAGACATGGAGACATGGAGACATGGAGACATGGAGACATGGAGACATGCAGACATGCAGACATGGAGACATGGAGACATGGAGACATGGAGACATGGAGACATGCAGACATGGAGACATGGAGACATGGAGACATGCAGACATGGAGACATGGAGACATGGAGACATGGAGACATGCAGACATGGAGACATGGAGACATGGAGACATGCAGCAGGCTCCAGGCTCCAGGCTCCAGGATCCAGGCTCTAGGCTCTAGGCTGCAGCCCAGCTCCTTTCTCATGGTTGGAGATCCTCATGATGCTTTTGAAGGTGGCTCCACCTGGTTTGGGCCAATAGGAAGCCACACCCTCCAGCACCACACCTGAAAGAAAGAAAGACAGACAGACAAAGATCTACAAAACACACAGGAGTCCCACTCTGACAGAAATACACAGAACCAAAAAGAAAATATAAAACCAAATACGGTCACAGCCGTAACAATCAGGATCATGGATCAAGGATCATGGATCGGGGAACAGGGATCGGGGATCAAGGATTGGGATCAATGGATTAGGTTGATGGGCGGGATGACTGCAGCTGGCTCCTCCTCCTTCATGTCTGCAGATGTTTCCCACAGACAGACATCTGGACCACACATTCCTGCTGAGGTTTAACAGGTTCCTGTTACTTCCTGGTTGCTCATAAACGCTGATGTTTCCACTCAGATAGAAGCTGAACTCCGGAAGCTCCTGAAGCTCCTCCCTGTTTTCACCTGTTTGCTTCAGGACTGACGTACACATCAGCCGAATGTCCTTTGGAACCACAACTCCCACAATCCCCTCAAGTCTTGTCCCGGTGGATTGAGGGTGTGATCCAGAGTCACAGTGGGTTTGTGTAAAACAGGATGGTGCCCCCCAACCCCCCCAACCCCCACAGAGCAGCAGATCTCTGAGTGTCACTGAAGGAATGTGGTTCTTCTGGATCGTTTCTCTCTGGGATCCACCTTTAAGACCTCTGATCACTCCAGATGAGATTCCTTCCAAACTCGGCATCCTTCACTGTCCTGTGGCTGAAGGAGGACGAGGACCACCTGGAGACGTTTCCAGAAGAATCTGAGCAGCAAAGCTTTCATTTCCCGCTGAATACTGGGAAAGAGGATCAGAAATTAAGACCATCTGAATTTTATGGAGAACTTTCCACTTTTCCAGCAGCAGCAGAGACTTCTGTTGGAACGGAGAGGAATTCTGACATCCTGCGTTTGTTGGAAAAAGACGGAGCGTCGTTCGGTTACAGCATCAAGCTCTGCTCAGAGACTGAAGCTCTCTGCTCACTAAAACATGACCTCTGACCCCACACCCAGGGGGAGGACGCGTTTAAAATCACGCCCCTTTATTTTATTTTGAAAGGGGACAGACGGACCCCCCAGGACCAGCGCAGGTCTCTGTGTGTCTCACCCCCAGTTTGAACCTTAAAGACGTGAATCATTGACCAGTGCCCCCCCCTCCCAGGAACCCTCAGACCTGCTGGTGTTTGCAACCCAGTTCTGGACGGGTAGAAACTGTCACAGATCAGAACCATCGTCCTGAACTTGAACAAGAAGGTTCTGCCGTCCCTGTGCTGGAGCGGGCTGCACGATGGCACCGAGCTGCTCTCCTCCTGGGTTTTACTGCCCCCTACAGGCTGTTTTTCTGTTTGCAGCACGTCTACCAGAAGCAGCAGAAAGCAGAGGAAAAGTGGATCGATCGATCAATCAGTCGATCGATCAATCAATCAATCAATCTGTCTATCTGCACCAGTTAAGGGGTGGGGGGGCTGTGTTTGATGTTTGTGCTCCTTTCAATTCTTTCATTATTTTTGTTTGTTCTGTGTGTAAATCACAGTTATTGTGATATGACAAGTGCTGTATAAATTAAGATTGATCGATCGATTGAAGGAAGAGGTTGTTGGGAACCTCTCAGTGAACAGCTCCACAGCCAATCAAACGCAGCATCAGAGCCGGGGGGCAATGTATCATGAGAATGTGATGAACCGAACACGTGAAGTCTGAACTGTGATGCACGATGAATGTCTTTACTCTGGAGTGTCTTCATGCATCGATATTTTATCTCTTTGACTCTTCATGATGCCAGGATTCTGCTCTGGTTCTGGTCGGGTTCTGGGTTGTTCCTGCAGTTTCCTCTGTTTGTCATCCTCGTTCTCTCTCTGGTTCTGCTCTGGTTCTGGTCGGGTTCTGGGTTGTTCCTGCAATTTCCTCTGTTTGTCACCCTCTTTCTCTCTCTGGTTCTGGTCAGGTTCTGGTCGGGTTCTGGGTTGTTCCTGCAGTTTCCTCTGTTTGTCATCCTCGTTCTCTCTCTGGTTCTGGTCAGGTTCTGGTCGGGTTCTGGGTTGTTCCTGCAGTTTCCTCTGTTTGTCATCCTCGTTCTCTCTCTGGTTCTGGTCGGGTTCTGGTCGGGTTCTGGGTGCTCTGTATTCCTCCACCATCAGTCCGACACTCTGATAGGTTCATTCTTCGAGTCACATGATGAAGGAAGCTAACAGCACAGCTGATCGTAGCATCCCAGACATTGAGATCAGAGTTCTACTTAGATCCAACACAGGAACCAGAGAGACTCTGGAGACTCCTCAGAGGAGGAGTAAAGACATTACAGAGGAGGTCCCACTCAAACGGAGGAACTCCAACATAGGAGGGCGTTTCAGGGACATGGGGCCTTGGTTTGATGATGTTTCCGAACCTTCCTGGAGAACAGAGCTGAACAGATTCTGCAGGAAGATCTGAGGTCACAGAGACCTCGTTCATGGTCCTCACTGCTGTCAACACTTCCTGTCTGTGCTAGAGAGGATCTGGACGATGATATGATCAAACCACATCAGAGCCTGGGGGGGTCCAGGTCTCGGTGGTGCTGGTTCCGGTCCTTGCTCTCGAGAACTGGGCCTCTCCAAGATCTCCAACTGTGGGTGGGCCTGGAGGGCCTTGATTACATCACTCCCTTGAGACCTCCGTTTCTCTTGGGGGTGGGCGGCCCTTGCTATCCCTGGACCTCCCGCGGCGGGGGGTTGTCTGGAGCATGGGAGTGGGTCTCCCTTTGGGGGGTTCTCACTCGTACCTGGGGTGGGGCGGGGGGATTCTCGGTGCAGCTGGGTGGTGGTGGGTTGTTCTTCTGGAGTTAGGGGGCTCACCAGGAGTGGGGTCTCGCGTTCGACCTCCTGGCGCGTTGGCGGGGCCAGCTCTTGTGGCTGGGCTGGGGCCTGCACTCCCTGTGCTCCTGATCTTTCCTGCTCTCGGGTGTGGGGGCCTCTGCGACAGCGGATTCTCTTCGCAGCTCGGTGGCGGGGGTTAGGGGGTCCTGGCTGCTTTGTCTCGCCGCTCTGTCCCTCGCCGCTCTGTCTCTCGCCGCTCTTTCGATTCTCTGTTCCTCGCCGCTCTGTCCCTCGCCACTCTGTCCGTTGCCGCTCTGTTCCTCGCCGCTCTGTCTTTCGCCGCTCGGTCCTTCGTCGCTCTGTCCCTCGCCGCTCTGTCCCTCGCCGCTCTGTTCCTCGCCGCTCTGTCCCTCGCCGCTCTGTCCGTTGCCGCTCGGTCCGTTGCCGCTCGGTCCGTTGCCGCTCGGTCCCTCGCCGCTCGGTCCGTTGCCGCTCGGTCCCTCGCCGCTCGGTCCTTCGTCGCTCTGTCCCTCGCCGCTCTGTTCCTCGCCGCTTTGTCTTTCGCCGCTCTGTCCCTCGCCGCTCTGTCCCTCGCCGCTCTGTCTTTCGCCGCTCTGTCCCTCGCCGCTCTGTCTTTCGCCGCTCTGTCTTTCGCCGCTCTGTCCCTCGCCGCTCTGTCTTTCGCCGCTCTGTCCTTCGTCGCTCTGTCCTTCGTCGCTCTGTCCCTCGCCGCTCTGTCCTTCGTCGCTCTGTCCTTCGTCGCTCTGTCCCTCGCCGCTCTGTCTTTCGCCGCTCTGTCCTTCGTCGCTCTGTCCTTCGTCGCTCTGTCCCTCGCCGCTCTGTCCCTCGCCGCTCTGTCTTTCGCCGCTCTGTTCCTCGCCGCTCTGTCTTTCGCCGCTCGGTCCTTCGTCGCTCTGTCCCTCGCCGCTCTGTCTTTCGCCGCTCTGTCCTTCGTCGCTCTGTCCCTCGCCGCTCTGTTCCTCGCCGCTCTGTCTTTCGCCGCTCTGTCCTTCGCCGCTCTGTCTTTCGGCACTCTGTCCCTCGCCGCTCTGTCTTTCGGCGCTCTGTCCCTCGCCGCTCTGTCTTTCGATTCTCTGTCCCTCGCCGCTCTGTTCCTCGCCACTCTGTCCCTCACCGCTCTGTCCCTCGCCACTCTGTCTTTCGCCGCTCTGTCTTTCGCCGCTCTGTCCCTCGCCGATCTGTCCCTCGCCGCTCTGTCCTTCAACGCTCTGTACTTCGCCGCTCTGTCCCTCGCCGTTCTGTTCCTTGCCGCTCTGTCTCTCGCCGCTCTGTCCCTCGCCACTCTGTCTCTCGCCGCTCTGTCCCTCACCGCTCTGTCCCTCGCCGCTCTGTCTTTCGCCGCTCTGTTCCTCGCCGCTCTGTCTTTCGCCGCTCTGTCCTTCGTCGCTCTGTCCCTCGCCGCTCTGTCCCTCGCCGCTCTGTCTTTCGCCGCTCTGTTCCTCGCCGCTCTGTCTTTCGCCGCTCGGTCCTTCGTCGCTCTGTCCCTCGCCGCTCTGTCTTTTGCCGCTCTGTCCTTCGTCGCTCTGTCCCTCGCCGCTCTGTTCCTCGCCGCTCTGTCTTTCGCCGCTCTGTCCTTCGCCGCTCTGTCTTTCGGCACTCTGTCCCTCGCCGCTCTGTCTTTCGGCGCTCTGTCCCTCGCCGCTCTGTCTTTCGATTCTCTGTCCCTCGCCGCTCTGTTCCTCGCCACTCTGTCCCTCACCGCTCTGTCCCTCGCCACTCTGTCTTTCGCCGCTCTGTCTTTCGCCGCTCTCTGTCCCTCGCCGATCTGTCCCTCGCCGCTCTGTCCTTCAACGCTCTGTACTTCGCCGCTCTGTCCCTCGCCGTTCTGTTCCTTGCCGCTCTGTCTCTCGCCGCTCTGTCCCTCGCCACTCTGTCCCTCGCCGCTCTGTCCCTCGCCGTTCTGTTCCTTGCCGCTCTGTCTCTCGCCGCTCTGTCCCTCGCCACTCTGTCCCTCGCCACTCTGTCTCTCGCCGCTCTGTCCCTCGCCGCTCTGTCCCTCGCCGCTCTGTCCCTCACTACTCTGTCCCTCGCCGCTCTGTCCCTCGCCGCTCTGTCTTTCGATTCTCTGTCCCTCGCCGCTCTGTCCCTCACTACTCTGTCCCTCTCCGTTCGGCACTCACCTATTCCAAGAAATCCTGTTTTCCCTGAAGCCTCACATTTCAAGTGTTTGCACTTTGTTAAGGAAGGTTTGCATAACTTGTTTTACGCAACAGTTTGACTCATTTCCAGGAGATTCATAAATGTTTTTATTTTCAAACCTGAATCAACACTAACTGGAGTTTCTGTGAGTGCTGGATGTGAATGCTGCTGATCTTAGGATGAAACTGAACATCACATCTTGACACGTTCAGTTTTGTGTTTCCAGAAATGTCTGTTCAGAAGAGATATTATCAGAACTCTGATAATATTTCATCCAAAACCTATCTCCATTTGTTTAATCAGGACTTGATGGAAAGAGCTGAATCCACGAGAGGTCCTGGAAAACCTGAAAGCTCCTTTCCACGACCGTTCCATGGTTTACTTACATAAATGCACATATATGTGGGATTTTGTACATTTTTAACATATGGAAGAGAGAATGTGCGTTCTTTCACACAGCGACCCTGACCTTTAAGCTCACGACATGTTCCCTGATGTTACATTTACATACAGCAGAATCCTGCAGATTCAGATTTAATACATTTAGAGTTTATTGATTCAAATTTGGTCACTGAAAGTGATCTGATCTGTTTAGGTTATTGATTACATATGTAATAAAATGGTATTGGAAATATCATTTCTCTTGTTTTCATGTTGATGGACGTAATCGAAACATTTCATCTGATCAAAGTTTAAGAAGTGACAATGTTTCGGGGCATGAACGCTGACAGCCACATTTGCTCTGAGAGCTTCATGCTGTTTGTTTGTTCTGGCATGGAGACTGTTTGAGTGCAGCACATGTGATACCGTGTTAGAAAACAGTGGGGAAAAGACATCTGCTCATGATGCAAGATAACCCGCCTGACGCCGACTCCCCATTGGTCCCTGACAGACAGGCAGGGCTATAAGAGCGGAGGTGGAGCAGGACAGGGTGTGTGGCTTTCTCGCTCATCAACGGGAAACATGAAGCTTTTCGTTCTGGTCGCTTTGTTCGGGCTCAGCTTTCGCCCAGCACAACCCCAACGCAGGGATGGGAGGAGACGGCCATCGTCCACCTGTTTGAGTGGCGCTGGGCTGACATCGCTGCAGAGTGCGAGCGCTTCTTTGTTGGTCCCAAAGGTTTTGCTTGGTGTCCAGGTAGGACGTGCTGCTGGTTCTTGCATGCAATGCTCAGCATGTGTGTGATGCTCGACTCTGGCTTCAGGTGTAAAACTGTCAGATGAAAATTGTTTTAAAATAGTTTAGAAGTTACGTGTGTAGGTGTATGAAAGCGTACGTTTCTGTGATTCAGTAGGAATTTCATAGAGAAGGATTATTGAAGAGCTCACAGTGAAGACACACGCTGTAACTCTGATGCATCACTTTTACTATACATCTTCTGCTGGAGATAAAACAGCAGAAGTGAAGCTTTATACAGCAAAGTTCTGACCTTGTGTCTTGGTTCTGTAGAATGAGTTCAACTTCCATGTTTTTGTAGATTTCTCCACCGAACGAGCACATCCTGTGAGCGATCCTTGGAGGCCCTCCTGGTGGCAGAGAGATATCCAGCCAATCAGCTTACAACCTGTGCTCAAGATCTGGGGCTGAGAATGAGCTGAGAGACATGATCACCAGATGCCAACAACGTTGGGGTGAGCCGCACTCATTCAAAGGCCATGCATCTTCTCCCCGTGCTTTTGTCTGCCTCAGTCCAAACACTTTCATCCTGACGTGCTGTGCTAACCGCATTTCACCCTGAAGGAACAGGATAGACCTTATGATACCTGAGAGCAACCGTAGGAGTAGATGTCTGATTGGAACCGTTAAAACTAAGACCGTATTAAGCTAAGACTACAAATGAAATGAGAGGAAATGTTCAAGTGTTTTCTTCCTCTGTCATCCATCAAATCAAAGGTGAATGAATGTCTACGTGGACGCGAGTCATCACACACATGTGTGGAGCTGGAGGTGGGAGAGGGAACCCACTCCTCCTGTGGCAGCTGGTTCAATGCTAACAACAAGGAACTTCCCGAGAGTGTTCCCTATTCTAATATGGACTTCAACGACGGCAAATGCAAGACTGGAAGTGGCAACATCGAGAACTACGGGAGCCTTACCAGGTCAGTGGCGTCCAGGGGTCAGGACACACCGGGTTTTTGTAGATCCCAAACCTTCTCACTCATGATCACATGATGCTGTCAGCAGATCTTCCACAGAAGTGAGTCGTAATGGTTAACATGACCATCAAGAAGGCTTTCATAGATGACTCCAGTTGGACCAGAACCAGAGTCTTATGATGTTCTACAAAAACTTTGTTGATTTGAAAAGTATGGCAGTTGTAGAACAAACTTTGAGTGTTCTGGGATTCTAGTTGACTATCATGCCAGCAGTAATAAACCTGATCTGATCATGCACTGTATCAAGTGACTGTATACCTGGTCCAGGTGCGTGACTGCCGTCTTCGGTGATCGGTCGGTCTCTTGGACTTGGCCCTGGATGAAAAAGTACGTGACGTTTCGATAGGGGATTTCATGAACAAACTGATTGACATGGAGTGGCTGGATTCAGAGTGGACGCCTGTAAGCACATGTGGCCCGGCGATGATCTGGACAACGTTTACCGCCGTCTCCACAACCTGAACACAAATGGTTCCCCGGCGGCAGCAGACCTTTCATCTTCCAGGGAGTGAGGCCTTTTTTATTGTTCTGTGTCGGATCAGAAACTTTCCCTGCTGGATCTGACATAAAATCTCTTTTGCTTCTGAAAGGTGATTGATCTCGGAGGCGAAGCCCATTACAACCGGCGAGTACGTCGGTCTTGGAGAGTGACTGAGTTCAAGTATGGACCAGAATCGGAACTATCTTCAGGAAGTGGAACGGAGAGAAGCGTCTTACACTAAGTGAGTGTGTTACTGTATTAACGCTGTCACACGTCAGCTTATAGATCTTTAAGATTTTATGAGCATTCTTCGTGTGCAGAGAACTGGGGAGAAGGTTGGGATTCATGGCTGACGGGCAATGCTGTTGTCTTTACGGACAAACCACGACAACCAGAGAGGCCACGGTGCAGAGAGCCTCCATCCTCACCTTCTGGGATCCCAGACTTTACAAGATGGCTGTGGGATACATGCTGGCTCATCCTTACGGATTCACCAGAGTCATGTCTAGCTACCGCTGGGACCGCAACTTTGTGAACGGAAAGGTAGAGTCCCATTAACCAAAGCGAGGACACGTCTGGAAAAGCCCCGGTGCTATTGTGTATTAACGGGTTGCAGGATCAGAATGACTGATTGGCCCCCCCAGCAACGGAGACGGATCCACCAAGCCAGTTCCCATCAACCCTGACCAGACGTGTGGAGATGGATGGGGTGTGAGCACAGATGGCGTCAGATTACGTTGAGTTCTGCCAGATTCCTGTCAGACCAGAGTCATAGAACATGAAAAAGATGAAGGTAGACGGCGGTTCTTATTGTCCACATCACTGGTTTCTCCCTTCAGGAACATGGTCCAATTCCGTAATGTGGTCAGTGGACAGCCTCATGCCAACTGTGGGACAACGGCAACAATCAGGTCGCCTTTGGCCGCGGAAACCGTGATTCATCGTGTTCAACAATGACGACTGGTGAGGATGAGAGTGACAGCTGCTGCTGAAAGGAATGGTAACACTACGATGAAATGTTGTTTAGAATCAAGGACTGAATGGACACGTATCCATGGAAACATGCAAAATGTTTCTGATGTTAGGCATTACCAAACCAACGGCCATGTCTACTTCATGTTTATGTTTTCTTCTGTAGCCTGCTGTCATGTATTCCTGATACTGTCATCAAAGCATGTTGATGAAATGAAGGAAGGCAACTGGAAGGGAGGGGTCATCCTCAGATAATCAGATGCTCCTGCTCTCTCTCCAACCTTCAGGGCTCTGGATGTGACGCTGAACACTGGCCTTCCTGGCGGCACCTACTGTGACGTCATCTCTGGCAATAAGAACGGAGGCAGCTGCAGTGGGAAGCAGATCACTGTTGGGGTGATGGCCGTGCACACTTCTACATCAACAACTCAGAAGAAGACCCTTTCATTGCTATTCATGCTGACTCGAAGCTGTAAATGAAAACCGGAGACAATAAAAACCTGCAACTGAAGTCTGAAGCTTCCTGCTTTTTTGCTGTTTGAAACGTCTTCAGTCTTTGATCAAGAGCTGAGAAAAAGCAGAGGGAGTTCTCAGTCTGAGCGTCTGAACCACGGGGTCCAAAGGTGACTTCAGACGGAGCTTTAGAACTTCTGAACAATTCTCCTCTGATTATTCTTAGTTTTCACTTGAAGTTCTGTTGAGAGACTTACCACAACGTCTTCAGAACTGTTTAATCACCGTTTCTGAATGAAAAATACTTTTATTTTTAATAAAAAATCTGGAGACTGATTATGCTGCTTCTGCACAAGAACACAACCTGGGTGATTTAAAAAATGTTAAAACTTCAGATAAATGACATCATTAATAAACAAACACAATTCCAAATACAAAGACTCAGACTAGAAAGATTTGAACACTAATAAATCTGGCAAATTTCTAGCTAA
Source organism: Oryzias javanicus (assembly GCA_003999625.1). Lineage (NCBI taxonomy): Eukaryota > Metazoa > Chordata > Actinopteri > Beloniformes > Adrianichthyidae > Oryzias > Oryzias javanicus. The sequence continues at coordinate 36,887,307 of CM012453.1, read as the reverse complement.
TCATGTTAAAATTAATGAATAAAATTCCACAATAACATCTGTTATTGATCAGTCAGGAAATGTCACTGAGTTCTTTAAAGAATTCTGGAGCAACTGGCAGAAACTTTTCATAATATAGTTACATTTATCAAGGATGGCCAATCACTGCCATCTAACATGAATCCAGCAAATATAATCCTACTTCTCAAACCAGAGAAAGATCCCACTATTGCCCCATTTCACTGGGGCAGATGTGGAGGTTTAGAACTACCAAACTTAACAATTACTTTCTTGCCAACAGATTACAATACATCCTAAATGGTTAAATAATAACCAGAAAGTAATTCATGGATGGACTTAGAACAGGAGTTATGTGGAAAGATCAACCTGTCAGATCTACATTTATCAGCCAGACAATAAAAAAACACGATAGTTTCCAGAGTATTAATATAAGTACCACCTTACAGCCTGGTGGGATTCCACCTAACAGCCTGGTGGGATTTTCTCAAAGCGTCAAGTCCTCAGTCGTACCGTGTAAAATGACAACCCATCTGGAACAACCCAGACATTCTTATAAACAAAAAATGTTACACTTCCCAGCCTGGCAAGCAGGGGCGTAACACTATTAGAGCACTTAATATTGAAAGAAGATTTATAACACCACAGGAACTACAAGATAAACATGGAATAAATCACTGATGTGTAAAACTCACTGATTATCATCAAAATACATTTCATTCTGATGCAGAAAAATAATAATAACACATTGAAATCAAGTTCACAGTAACATTAGAGCTTATTGATCATTCTCTGAAAGAATTCTTAATATATTCATTAACATTAATGATTTACACAATTAATAATCATTGATTATCTTTAGAAACACATTAATTACATGAATCATGCTACATATTTAGGATCAAGAAAGGAAAATTAGTGCCATAGTGATTGTAAACTTATCAGTAATCATTACTGCATATTACATAACATAAAACTCTTTGATTGCATTTGAAAAAAAAAAACAAAACAATCTTTGATTATTTTATCACATTCAAGTTCAGACATTTGGAATTATTCAACCAGCAGTTGATCTTTAACTCGTCTTATCTTCATATTGTGAAATTAGTTAAATATATGATATTTATAAATGATAAATGTTTGAACATAGTTTGAGTTCATGACTGAACTTGTTCCAGAGTTTAGTTCCTCACACAGAAACACAGAAACTTTTCTTTGTGGTTCTTATCAATCTGACCTTGAAGTTCCTGCATCCTCTCAGTTTGTTCTGAGAACTGTTGTTGGATATTGGATGATCTATCAGTCTGGCTAAATGTTTCAATCACAGCTTCACCGTCACTTTGTGTGCTTGGTGACATGAGTGCCATCGATATAGAGGGAGGATTAGTATCTGTAATCTTCATAACTCTTTGTATAGCAAAAAAAACAATTTTATTAAATTGGAAAAGCAAGAAAAATATAAACGTTAATCAATACAGGAATCTGCTCTTTGATCATATCAGCTTGGAAAAAACATCAGCTAAAGGTTCAGGTAACTTGGAAAGAAACCTTTATTAGTCCCACAGTGGGGCAATAGCAATATGCAACAGCACAGGTGATCAGAAAGTAAGGGTAAGAAGTAAAAGATATATAAAAAAGATCAAAATAGAATTAGGTTAGAAAGTATTCAGTCTCTCTGGTCTCCAATGGCTGACTCCATGATTTAGGGGGCGGGGCGCTTGGGTGTCCCCGCGTCTGGGTTGTTAGGCGGGGGTTGGGGCTTCCTAGCGCCTGACTGGGGCGTGGGGGGCTCTGTTGGTTGGGGGGTCTGGCCTGGCGTCTGGGCGGGGGCGCCGTGTGGAATTTGTTCATTTCAAACTCTGAATGTTACAAGTTCAGAAAAAGAACTCAAAAACTTTTAGCTTAAAATGTTTTTTTTCAGTACTGGACATGATTTATTTTTATTTTCATGCCACCTTTTATCCTTAAGTTTTTTTAAGATTTAAAACTGAACCATTTATTCCAATTCCATCCGAATTCACTTCACCTTCATCCCACTTTGAATCATTGTCAATTCAAGAAATCCTAGCACACGGCTATTACCTGCACCTGGGCGGTCTGGCGTGTTGTGGTCTCTACTGAAAATTCGGTGGGGGCCGCAGCTGGTCTGGTCACCTCGGTCCCGTTAGTGCCTGACCAGTGCACCCATGGGAGAGGTGCTTGGGGGGCGGGGGCTGGGACCTGTCCCTGAGACTGGCTACTTCTTGGCTCCTCCCTCCTTGAGAGGGTGGGGGGTGCGGGGCCTTGCGGGATTGGCTCTCGTGGGGTGGGGCCCATGGGCTGGGGGAACTTGGTCCCAACGCTGGGGGGGCGGAGAGACAGGGGTCCACCATCGGGGGTCGGTCAGCCAACTGCCCCCAACTTTTACTGCACCTTGTAGTACACTCACCTCTAACACCTCAAAATATACACTCTAACAAACAAACACGCATGCATCACACAAGGAAGGTGTGATCTTCGACCCTATGTCCCCTACCCCATCCCTGCCGGGGGGAATGGGAACCCTTGGCTTGGTGGTCTTGTCTCTTGGGTGCCGGTCTCCTGGGATCAGCGGCCTCCTCACCACGCTGGGAGAGGGATCCCCGAGATTTAAGATCTAGAACAGGGGATCAAACCACATCGGACCCGTGGGGTGTCCAGGTCTCTGTGGTTCGGGTTCCGGTCCTTGCTTTCGAGAAACAGGACTTTCCAAAATTCTATCAGTGGGTGTGCCTGGTCGGGCCTTGTTAACATCATTCCTCTGGGACCCTCGTTCCTCTTGGGTGTCCCTCTGCTGGGCGGGGGTGGGTGGCCCCTTCCTGGCTCCTCCTGGACGTCTGGAGCTCTGGAGGGTGGTGGTGGGCTGTTCCCCCTTCAGATGATTAACACCAACCTCTCTATATTAGGAGAGTTGAGATGATTGTATGACAGCCAAAGCTAACTTAACATGCTAACTTTTCTCACAAGAGACTAACTTGGGTTAACGTAGACATAACTGGAAACTGGTGGTTGATGAACAAATGAAACCGTTGAGACAGTGATGAGGGGAGCAAAACCACAAAGAAGAACATGAACCCAGAGAATGGCTTTCCTGGACCACTTCTACAGCATATGTGGAGGATTCAAAGTTGCAGTCATAAGATCAACAGATAGCAGCCGAAATGCAGATTAGAAGATTGCAGGTACCATTCCCACCTGGTCCCCACTCATGTGTTGAAGTGTCCTTGGGCAAGACACTGGACCCCACACTGCCTCTGGTGGAAGGTTCAGGAACAGAGACACCACCAGTGTGTGAATGTGTCTGGGACTGTAAAGCTCCTTCTTTCCTACAAAAAAACCCTGTACCCACAGGTGAAGAGGTGGGTCTGATTATGCCTGAGCTCAGGGACTCGGAGATGTACTGTTCCATAGCCACCCTCTCTGGTCGAGACAGGTCATACAACCGGCTCTTGGGAAGAGTGGCACCCGGTTGCAGGTTATGGCACAATCATATGGCCTGAGGGGGGGTAAGGGGAGGGCTCAGAACTTGGAGAATGTGATGGAAATGATACGTTTACGTTTCATCCTTTGATTCTTCACTACATGAAGATGGTTTCACAATTAAATATGTCTAACCTTTGTGCACAGCTTAGAAGGCCACAAGCTTTATTATATTATTGTCAGAACGCCCTGATCAGAGTGTATAAACATTTTGACTTCATTAGAATATCTTGTCCATATTAGATATGGTGCTTACGTTCCTTTCCTAAGTTTCTGATTAAAGTTGTTTGTATGGCTCTATAAAATACGAATGTCCTTCATCACAGGCAGAGCTCTGCAGACCTCTCCTCCATGCTGGAGAGACGTGGACTTTTCTCTGCTCTGTTTTAATAAACATTCTTAAAACCGTTTGACAACATTTCTTTATTCCATCGGATCCAACTATTTTTCCACCACAGGAACACCTCCGCCAGGTCGTGGTACTCAAGCGGGATGCTAGAGAGGTCGGGTGAGGACGGCAGCCTCTCTGGGGCGACGGGGTCAACCCCAGGAGACCGAGCTGAACGCAAGCATGTGGCATGGCAGTATTCACAGCTGGAGGACCATTCAATAACAAGGTTGTGAGTCTTCAATCAAGGGAAACCCAAAACCAGTGGATTGTGAGGGGAAAAAAACAGCAAGAACCGGGTATACTTGTAATGATTACCAGACACGATTGATTGAACCGGCTCATTGAACGTAGTCGTGGTGGCACCTGTTCAGCCGTTAAAGAGACAACTCGAAGGGGTTGTGGCAGTGACTCAGCTCTGAAGCCTACCTGCTCGGATAGCTCGGCATTGATAAGGTTCTGTTCTGCTCCAGAATCTACAAAAGCCCACACAGGTATCCCCCCCCACCACGGATAAAGTCTGCACCCCTAGGATACAAGAATCAGACTCAGAAACAGCGGATGCCTGACCACCGCTCGTCAGGGAGTCCACCCTTACTGAGCATTTGGGCACTCCCCGCAGAAATGACCCCGCCGACCACGGTAAAGGCACTCACCTGCCGTCATCCGATGCCTGCGCTCTGAAGGGGACAGACGACCACAACCCAGCTGCATAGGTTCCTCCGCCGCTGACTGGAACGCCTGGCGGTCCAATGGAACAGGAACAGGTGAGTGGTGGCTCCTATGGTCACAGGAGTCCTCTCTGGGATATGAGACACTGCCTCGGTGGCCCTGCTTGCGATCATTGGTTGTGGCAATGAGGGCCTCCAAGGATGAGGGCAGGTCCAAGGGAGCCAGATGATCCTTCAGTTCTTCCGACAGACCCTCCAGGTAGGCATCTGTGAGCTCCTCTGGATTTCAGCTGCTCTCTGAAGCGAGGGTCCGGAACTCGATGGCATAATCAGCCACCCTCCGGTTGCACTGTCTCAACCGCATGAGAGCCCGGGCCGCCTCTCTGCCGGGCTTGGTGTGCTGGAAAACCTGGAAGGCCTCGAGAAAAGCTGGAAAGGAAGCGCAGATGGGTGAACGTCTCTGCCACTCCGCGGTGGCCCACGCCCCGGCTCTGCCAGTGAGGTCAGAAACGATGAAAGCCACCCTGGATCAATCAAAGGGATAGCTGGCTGCCTGCAGTTCCAAATGGAGCTCACACTGCGCTAAGAACGCCCGGGAGTCTCCAGAGCCCCAGAAAACCTCTCAGGTCGGCCCAACAACACGGTTGATGACGTCAAGTCTGGAGCACCCAGCGTGGGAGCAGAGGAAGGCGGGAGAGGCGGGGAGGATGGTGCAGCATGCTGGACCCGTTCTGTCAGCTGCGCCATCCGATCCCTGAACGCGGCAAACTGCTGCTCGTGACGGTTGGAGCTCTCCAAAAACCCCGTTGAAGAGCGTGCATCTGCTCCTCTTGTTGACGGATTATCCACTCCTGGCTGGTGAGGATCGAGTGGACCGTGTCTGCATCTGCTGTGTCCATGTTCTGGCCAGATGGTGATGTCAGGATTCCGATGAGGACACAGGCGCAGAAGCAGGTTGTTCGATGAGAACGTTTATCTTTTTATCATTTTCTTTTCTTTTCTTTTGCTGAGAGTAAATTCAAAAGGCTGGAAAGCTCGTGGTATTCACGAAGAAACAAAACAATCAAACACAGGTGCATCCATTAAGATGGCAGAAAGACCAGGTGGAAAAAGGAAGGAAATCAATACACCTGTACAGAGAGGAGGGTGAAAACAAAAGGCAAAACAGAAAACAACCACATCCGGCCCCAAACCCCACATCTCCACTCAGAAGGTTTTGAGTGAACCAGGATTTTTGAAATCCTTAAATCTTGCACTTTTGCTGTTCAGGTGCTTTAGCACTGAGGTGCTATCGCTCCAAAACACTGAGCTCAAAGTCCAACTCTCAGATCCATTTTTACTGCAACAGTGGCTGCAATCAACTCCATTCTTGGGGTGTTTGGTGATTGTAAAGGTGCGACCTTTGCCTTTGCCAGAATGAGACTAGACCGAGCCTCCTTTTCTTTGCTCTATAGCACAAGTTAACTCATGGTTCCGTACGCCTCCTCACTGGGGTCTGAAAAATGATGAAGTTGTGCAAAGATTGGGTCATTTTGTGGTTTTACTTTAACACATCTGTTCACTCCAAATGAGTCAAGAGCCTTTAGACTGAAGATCCACTTCATCCAGTTCCTTAAAACGTACTCTGGTAACTCTTCATCCCAACTGCATCATTTCCGACATAAACTTTGCAGGATCAGTTTTGCCAGCTGGATGACTGGAGAGAGAAACCCTAGCGGGTCATAAATGGAACTGACCAGTGAGAGCAATCCTCTTCTGGTGTGCCGTCGATTTTTGAGATTAATCTTGAATTTAAACTGATCCGTCTCTGTGTCCCATTGAATTCCCAATGCTCTTTCCACTGGCAGATTCTCTTCATTTAGATCCAGGTCTTGAAATCCGAGAGCCATCTCTTCAGCAGGGATTGCATTCAGCATGTGCGACTGTTGCTTGACCATTTGGTCAGGCGGAATCTTCCCTGTTTCTTGAATCTTTACACAGATTTACTGCTGTTTCTTCATTGGTGGTTGACTTGAGGCAGCCGTCAACATAGAAGTTTTTCTTCACTGTTTTTAACTCTTCTTGGTTGAACTGATCTTTAAATCAGTGGCACATTGTCGAAGTGCAACATTTGCAACACTTGGGGAGGATGTTGCTCCAAAAATGTGAACAAGCATTTTGTGATCACCAAGTTCTGGTCTGGAATATCCATCAGGCCACTAAACAAATCTGAGGAGATTTTTGTCGTTGTCATCGACTCTAACTTAGCTTCTACATCAGCTTTGATGGACACGGGTTCTTCTCTAGAATGCAGTAGGACTCCCTCCGGAGAACTGGTTAGATCAGGTCCCTGCAAGAGCTCGTTGTTCAGTGAGAAACCTTGGAGGCTTGCACCACAATCAAACATCACTTTTAATTGTGTTTTGCATATTGCGTTGTTAGTATGACGCCCACATTTTTGTTTTATTTCCTTGCACTGTTACATGTTTTTATCCTTGAGCTTAACGTCATATCCTTTCTTCAGAAGATTATTCAAAAATCCAACATATTCCTTGTGAAATTCTGGATCTCTTGAAAATCTGTAGGTTTAATGCACGTTCCTCAGCCATCGATCGATTGTTTGGCATAAACAGCGCCTTGTTCTTTACTGGAAGACAAATATTGTAAATATTGTAATCCACTAACTTTGCAGATTATGAGACCATGTTGATGAACTGAGGATCATTCTTAGACGTCTCTGTGATTTTATCTTGTCCAGCATCAGGAAAATCTTGCTTGAACTGCAAGTGCCAAAGTTCTTCAAGTTTAGACACTGATACTCTGATGTGACTTTTGTTGTTCTGTTGGTTTCCAATGTTCCATTTCCATTCTTCAAAGGTCCGTTCAAGGTCCAGCCTAATGATGTTCTTATGGCATTTGGTCCATCATCCACACTGCTGATCACCTGCAGCGGTTCCATTGCCTTTGGAATGTTCGTTCCAACCAGTAATCCAATCTGTGCTTGGATAGCAGGAAGATGCGTTTCATTTAAGTGCGGCCATGTAGCGATGTCTTCTTGTTGAGGAATGTTATCTTTGGTTACAGGGATAGTTTTTTGCGAAATACCTTGCCACCGTTTGTGTTTCACTGCTTTCCTTTTTGCTGTCTTCATCTGAGTCTCTTTGTGCTTCATGGAGTAGTGTGGGGTGTGGCTTTTGCATGTTTGGCACTGAAGTTTGTCTTTGCATCTGATTCAGCAAGAGCAGCCTGTATTACATCTAGCTCTTCTCTAGCCTTTAGCTCAGTTTCCTTTCTTTTTCTCTTGAGCCTCATATTCTGCTTCTCTTAATGTTCTTTGTGTGTGCCACTCTGCTTCTTCCTTTTCTATAGCTCGCTTTTCCATCCATGCAACATTCTTTGCTTTCAGTGACGCTTGCTCTATTGCAGCTTGCAATTTTACAGAAGAAGATGAAGATAGCGAAGTTCCGCTCTCTGAAGATGACTTGTGGAAATGCTTACTGCTCCTCTTGGAGGATAGATCGACTGTCTGAAGGTTTTCTCTCCTCATTGCATTTTTCATCCATTTTTCACATTTCCAAAAGAACTAGTTAAACGTTTGATTTTTAGGTTCAAACCAACTTCTTTGATCGATCAAATAATCATCTTATTTCATATAATTTTCCAAATAATCCTCATTTAAACCAACAAACTCTTGGTGCAAATACTTACTTTCAGCGTTTTCTGCTCCTGTCCTTGTCCAAAATCGGCTTGGTTATCCAATACGGCATGGTAGAGTAACGTTTGACTAAAATATGTGGTTCCAATTTTAAGTCCTCAGTTTGAGGCTCTGTAGTTCTCCTTATTAATCCAAAGATCCATGAAGAATCCACAATCCACACGTACAGATAAAAGAAACGTTAAATTCCTCTTCAGATTACAGAAATGAACAAACATCCAAGGTGAAGCAAAAACTGAATAACAAAGAAAATATGAAAATTTAAAAAGAAGAACTTGCCAGGTCAAAAACTGCTGGACTCCACCCCACATTGTCTGCCATGAGTTTGCTGCGTGACTCCACCTGTGCACTCAGACCGCCTCCCAGGCTCCTCCTACTGGCGGTAAATAAAACTGCAAACAGCTCACTTTTGCTATTTAAAGCTCCTAAAGTATATTAGCTCAGCTTCAGCCAAGTGAAGCAGACAATCAGGTTAGAATTCCTCCTTGTTCCATACATAACAAGCAAAGAGACAAACTGAAGTCAGAAGCAATCACATCTGATAATAAAGAAGCATGGAATAAGTATAAAAAATTAAGGAATATTGTGACCAAACTAAACCGATCTAAAAGAAAAGCATATTATGGACCGAAATTTATGAACGTGAAAACAGATAATAACAAAATGAGGAATATATTAAATGAACTAGTATGACGAAAAGCTAAGTCCACTCCAACTTTTCTAGAAGTAAATGGATCCTTTTTGACCAAACCTAGAGATATATCAAATTATTTAGGTGATTATTTTAAAATGAAAATTCAAACGTTAAGGGAAAACATTTCCAAACATACAACTCATTCATCCTGTCAAATAATTAAAGATAAAATTATAGGTAATTAGATGTGTACATTTAAATTTGGAAAAGTAAGTGTAACTTCTGTTGAGGACATCTTAAAATCAATTAAAATAAAACCAGCAGGCACAAATGAAATTGATGCATACTTGTTGAAACTAGTATTTAATGTGATTGCATTACCAGTACGTCACCTAATTAATTTAAGTTTAGACAAATCTATTCGTCCTGTCGCCTGGAAAACAGCCAAAATAGTGCCTTTGTTAAAAAACAGCAAAGAATCTTTCTCTGGTAAGAATAGTCGACCTGTTAGTATTCTGCCAATTCTTAGCAAAATAATGGAAAAAACTGTCTATGATCAAATTCATTTTTATTTCAATGAAAATAGGTTAACCTATCAACATGCTTATAAGAAAGGACATTCCCCAACAACAGCTCTAGCACAAATAACAGACGACTGGTTACATGAAATAGAAGAAAAAATAATGGTTGGGACTCAATTCTTAGATTTAAGTGCAGCTTTTGATTTACTGGATCATGAGTTACTGATTGATAAACTGATTAGTTATGGGTTTGAAACTTCTCCCACTGAATGGATTAAAAGTTATCCTGATAATAGATCATTCACTGTTCTGTTTAATGGAAGTTACTCAGAGAAGCAAAAGTTATGTTGTGGGGTACCACAGGGCAGCTGCTTGGGACCACTTTTACTTTCAATATTTACGAATGATTTATCTTTTGTTTTGAACATGCCACTATTGCACTTTATGCTGATGATTCTGTAATCTTCATGTCTGGCACCAATGCACATCATCTGAGTGAACATCTCAATGATGAGTTGAGAGATGTTGAGAATTGGTTTCATGTAAATAGGTTGGTCATTAATGCAGAAAAAACTAAATGTATGATGTTGGGATCAAAGTATTTATTGAAAGATTCACCTGATCTTAATCTGTCTGTGAATGGGAGCCCAGTTGAACAAGTACCTGAAGCTGAACTTCTTGAGGTTATTGTGGACAGTAAGATGACTTGTGTAACGGATGTGGACCTTCACCTCCGTTCAAACAGAAATTCACACACGCGGGGTAGAGGTTCACAGGTTTATTCTGTAAAAAGATGTCAAACAAAAGAAATTCAAGAAATTTCCACTGGCAGTGGCACATCCGGCTCCCCTCTGCAGTTCTCCATGTTCTGAGAGGGCGGGGGCCAACAAACATAACATTACAGTTATAAATTGAATTTCTTTTTCTTCCAGAAATTAAATTCTATTAACTCAAACAACAATACATTCAACTTTCTATGAACAAAAACAAGTAATAAATAAAACATGTAAAACTATAGAGGTGAATTGCAAAAATAAAATGCTCCACATGTAAAAATTAAATACACATACCTGTAAAAGGTGAAAAACAAACGAAATTCAAGAAACTTCCACTGGCAGTGGCACATCCGGCTCCCTACAAAATCAAAATCAAAACGTAAAATGGCTGCGTTTCCCCGACAGTCTCTCATGTGCCTCGTGCACCTGTTCGCTAGCCAAAAGGAAATATTCTCTACTTATACAAAATGCACAAAACTTAAATAAATACATACAAAACTGGGTTCAAAATATAAATATATACATTTTTGTAAAAACTAACTGAATAACAAAAACAGCGTGTGAAACAAAATTTTAGAAAGATTGACAGACATTCGGCAAAACGTGGCTTACCCTCTGCAGTTCTCCGTGTTCTGAGAGGGCGGGGGTGTAGCCACCAAGCTCAACACTAGCAGGGACCGTGCGCACTTCCGGTTTTTCAAAATAAAATACACAAAAACGATAAAATTCACACATTAAAGAAAAATAAATAAAATAGATGCCAGAGCATTTTTAACTTTGTTACACATGGAACAATCAAACAAAGCAAATTCACACTGGGCGTGGAAGCGGCGTGAAGCGGAGTCCGCTCTGCTCTGTAGTTCACACCAGACGCGGTCCACAGGAGCTTCTGCTAGAGCTTTTTTTGTTTTTTGCCGTCGTGGTTGATAATTTCATAACCTAAAGACATTGATCCATATTTCTGCTAAGAAGAGCTGCTCTCTGCATCTCTGTTCTCATTCTTTTAACTCCCGAAACTCTTCACCCCGCACCGGAGTCTACCCATGTTGATCTGCATCTGCATGTCAAAAAAAAAAAAAAAGTGTGCGTGTCTGTCTGTTTGTGTGTGCATACGTCTTGTGATTGTATGTTTATTTCCATGTTTACAGTCTGTTCAGACATAAAAACATGATTCTCACATTTTGTCAATCGCGGCAAATTTAATGTGAAACAGTGGTTATATTTTGAAAAGAAACCAGACTTTCTCATGTATCTTGATGCAACTTCCTGCCAGAATTGTTGCGGAATGCTCGCGGCTCACGCACAAAATATGTCAGACGCCTGAACGATCCGCTGCACCGCGCGGCCCTCCGCGCCGCGACTGGTGTGAACTCTGCTCTGTCTCTTCGCCTGCTCTAACCCACTCTGTCCCCGCTCTGTCCTCACCGCTACTCTGTCCCTCACCGCTCTGTCTCCCTTGTCATTCTCTGTCCCTCGCCGCTCTGTCTCTCACCGCGCTCTGGTCTTCGTCTCCTGTCCCTCGCCCACTCTGTCCTCACCGCCTGTCCCTCACCGCTCTGTCTCTTTCTGATCTCTCGCCTGTCTCTCGCCGCTCTGGTCCCTCACCACTCTGTCCTCACGTCGCTCTGTTTCGATTCTCTGTTTCCCGCTCCTCGCCGCTCTGTCCCTCACCGGCTCTGTCCCTCGCCGCTCTGTCCTAACTACTCTGTCCCTCTCCGTTCGGCACTCACCTATTCCAAGAAATCCTGTCTTCCCTGAAGCCGCACATTTCAAGTGTTTGCACTTTGTTAGGGAAGGTTTGCATAACTTGTTTTACGCAACAGTTTGACTCATTTCCAGGAGATTCATAAATGTTTTTATTTTCAAACCTGAATCAACACTAACTGGAGTTTCTGTGAGTGCTGGATGTGAATGCTGCTGATCTTAGGATGAAACTGAACATCACATCTTGACACGTTCAGTTTTGTGTTTCCAGAAATGTCTGTTCAGAAGAAATATTATCAGAACTCTGATAATATTTCATCCAAAACCTATCTCCATTTGTTTAATCAGGACTTGATGGAAAGAGCTGAATCCACGAGAGGTTCCTGGAAAACCTGAAAGCTCCTTTCCACGACCGTTCCCATGGTTACTTACATAAATGCACATATGTGGGATTTTGTACATTTTGAACATATGGAAGAGAGAATGTGCGTTCTTTCACACAGCGACCCTGACCTTTAAGCTCACGACATGTTCCTTGATGTTTACATTTACATACAGCAGAATCCTGCAGATTCAGATTTAATACATTTAGGTTTTTATTGATTCAAATTTGGTCACTGAAAGTGACTGATCTGTTTAGGTTATTGATTACATATGTAATAAAATGGTATTGGAAATATCATTTTCTCTGTTTTCATGTTGATGGACGTAATCGAAACATTTCATCTGATCAAAGTTTAAGAAGTGACGATGTTTCGGGGCATGAACGCTGACAGCCACAGTTTGCTCTGAGAGCTTCATGCTGTTTGTTTGTTCTGGCATGGAGACTGTTTGAGTGCAGCACATGTGATACCGTGTTAGAAAACAGTGGGAAAAAGACATCTGCTCATGATGCAAGATAACCCGCCTGACGCCGACTCCCCATTGGTCCCTGACAGACAGGCAGGGCTATAAGAGCGGAGGTGGAGCAGGACAGGGTGTGTGGCTTTCTCGCTCATCAACGGGAAACATGAAGCTTTTCGTTCTGGTCGCTTTGTTCGGGCTCAGCTTCGCCCAGCACAACCCCAACGCCAGGGATGGGAGGACGGCCATCGTCCACCTGTTTGAGTGGCGCTGGGCTGACATCGCTGCAGAGTGCGAGCGCTTCTTGGGTCCCAAAGGTTTTGCTGGTGTCCAGGTAGGACGTGCTGCTGGTTCTTGCATGCAATGCTCAGCATGTGTGTGATGCTCGACTCTGGCTTCAGGTGTAAAACTGTCAGATGAAATAGTTTTAAAACAGTTTAGAAGTTACGTGTGTAGGTGTATGAAAGCGTACGTTTCTGTGATTCAGTAGGAATTTCATAAAGAAGGATTATTGAAGAGCTCACAGTGAAGACACACGTGTAACTCTGATGCATCACTTTTACTATACATCTTCTGCTGGAGATAAAGCAGCAGAAGTGAAGCTTTATACAGCAAAGTTCTGACCTTGTGTCTTGGTTCTGTAGAATGAGTTCAACTTCCATGTTTTTGTAGATTTCTCCACCGAACGAGCACATCCTCGTGAGCAATCCTTGGAGGCCCTGGTGGCAGAGATACCAGCCAATCAGCTACAACCTGTGCTCAAGATCTGGGGGCGAGAATGAGCTGAGAGACATGATCACCAGATGCAACAACGTTGGGGTGAGCCGCACTCATTCAAAGGGCCATGCATCTTCTCCCCGTGCTTTTTGTCTGCCTCAGTCCAAACACTTTCATCCTGACGTGCTGGCTAACCGCATTCACCCTGAAGGAACCAGGATAGACCTTATGATACCTGAGAGCCACCGTAGGAGTAGATGTCTGATTGGAACCGTTAAAACTAAGACCCGATTAAGCTAAGACTACAAAATGAAATAGAGAGGAAATGTTCAAGTGTTTTCTTCCTCTGTCATCCATCAAATCAAAGGTGAATGTCTACGTGGACGCAGTCATCAACCACATGTGTGGAGCTGGAGGTGGAGAGGGAACCCACTCCTCCTGTGGCAGCTGGTTCAATGCTAACAACAAGGACTTCCCGAGTGTTCCCTATTCTAATATGGACTTCAACGACGGCAAATGCAAGACTGGAAGTGGCAACATCGAGAACTACGGGGATCCTTACCAGGTCAGTGGCGTCCAGGGTCAGGACACACCGGGTTTTTGTAGATCCAAACCTTCTCACTCATGATCACATGATGCTGTCAGCAGATCTTCCACAGGAGATCGTAATGGTAACATGACCATCAAGAAGGCTTTCATAGATGACTCCAGTTTGACCAGAACAAGAGTCTATGATGTTCTAACAAAAACTTTGTTGATTTGAAATGTATGGCAGTTGTAGAACAAACTTTGAGTGGTTTCTGGGATTCTAGTTGACTATCATGCCAGCAGTAATAAACCTGATCTGATCATGCACTGTATCAAGTGACTGTATACCTGGTCCAGGTGCGTGACTGCCGTCTGGTCGGTCTCTTGGACTTGGCCCTGGAGAAAGACTATGTTCGAGGGAAGGTGGCGGATTTCATGAACAAACTGATTGACATGGGAGTGGCTGGATTCAGAGTGGACGCCTGTAAGCACATGTGGCCCGGCGATCTGGACAACGTTTACCGCCGTCTCCACAACCTGAACACCAAATGGTTCCCCGGCGGCAGCAGACCTTTCATCTTCCAGGAGGTGAGGCCTTTTTTATTGTTCTGTGTCGGATCAGAAACTTTCCCTGCTGGATCTGACATAAATCTCTTTTGCTTCTGAAAGGTGATTGATCTCGGAGGCGAGCCCATTACAACCGGCGAGTACGTCGGTCTTGGAAGAGTGACTGAGTTCAAGTATGGAGCCAGAATCGGAACTATCTTCAGGAAGTGGAACGGAGAGAAGCTGTCTTACACTAAGTGAGTGTGTTACTGTATTAACGCTGTCACACGTCAGCTTATAGATCTTTAAGATTTGATGAGCATTCTCGTGTGCAGGAACTGGGGAGAAGGTTGGGGATTCATGGCTGACGGCAATGCCGTTGTCTTTACGGACAACCACGACAACCAGAGAGGCCACGGTGCAGGAGGAGCCTCCATCCTCACCTTCTGGGATCCCAGACTTTACAAGATGGCTGTGGGATACATGCTGGCTCATCCTTACGGATTCACCAGAGTCATGTCTAGCTACCGCTGGGACCGCAACTTTGTGAACGGAAAGGTAGAGTCCCATTAACCACAGCGAGACACGTCTGGAAAAGCCCCGGTGCTAATGTGCATTAACGGTTGCAGGATCAGAATGACTGGATTGGCCCCCCCAGCAACGGAGACGGATCCACCAAGCCAGTTCCCATCAACCCTGACCAGACGTGTGGAGATGGATGGGTGTGTGAGCACAGATGGCGTCAGATTACGTGAGTTCTGCCAGATTCCTGTCAGACCAGAGTCATAGAACATGAAAAAGATGAAGGTAGACGGCGGTTCTTATTGTCCACATCACTGGTTTCTCCCTTCAGGAACATGGTCCAATTCCGTAATGTGGTCAGTGGACAGCCTCATGCCAACTGGTGGGACAACGGCAACAATCAGGTGGCCTTTGGCCGCGGAAACCGTGGATTCATCGTGTTCAACAATGACGACTGGTGAGGATGAGTGACAGCTGCTCTGAAAGGATTACGTAACACTACGATGAAATGTTGGTTTAGAATCAAGGACTGAATGGACACGTATCCATGGAAACATGCAAAATGTTTCTGATGTTAGGCATTACCAAACCAACGGGCCATGTCTACTTCATGTTATGTTTTCTTCTGTAGCCTGCTGTCATGTATTTCCTGATACTGTCATCAAAGCATGTTGATGAAATGAGAGGGGCAACTGGAAGGGAGGGGTTCATCCTCAGATAATCAGATGCTCTGCTCTCTCTCCAACCTTCAGGGCTCTGGATGTGACGCTGAACACTGGCCTTCCTGGCGGCACCTACTGTGACGTCATCTCTGGCAATAAGAACGGAGGCAGCTGCAGTGGGAAGCAGATCACTGTTGGGGGTGATGGCCGTGCACACTTCTACATCAACAACTCAGAAGAAGACCCTTTCATTGCTATTCATGCTGACTCGAAGCTGTAAATGGAAACCGGAGACAATAAAACCTGCAACTGAAGTCTGAAGCTTCCTGCTTTTTGCTGTTTGAACGTCTTCAGTCTTTGATCAAGAGCTGAGAAAAAGCAGGAGGGAGTTCTCAGTCTGAGCGTCTGAACCACGGGGTCCAAAGGTGACTTCAGACGGAGCTTTAGAACTTCTGAACAGTTCTCCTCTGATTATTCTTAGTTTTCACTTGAAGTTCTGTTGAGAGACTTCCCACAACTTCTCTATTAAAAATACTTTGTTTAATAGAAATTTAGAGATTTATTTCGAATTAAAAGACCCTAAAGTGTTTCCATCACAACAGAGAACCACCAGTGTGTGGATGTTCAGGGACTTGAAGGCTCTTTGGCCCTTTGAGGAAGGTAGAAAAGTCCTGTACAAGTATATACCCTTTACCATGTACTGTAGGTGGAAGGAGGGGGGGGGGGGGGGGGGGATATATGGAACATTTTAATGTCAAACTGTTGCAAAGGGAAAGACAGAGTTCATTGTATGAATGACACAGTGGTGGGGCAGATGTTTATGGTCGGCAAATGTCACACACATGAACAGCATCCTGTTAAGTTTGCACATGGGAGGGCAATTGATCAGCCAATCTCAGTATAGTTTAACTGCTTCAACTTTATTTATATTTGTGTATTTATCAGTGGTTTAACTAGGAAAGTCTCTTGGGATTCACAGGCCTGCTTTTCAATCCAGTCCTGGCGAGAGTTACATCACAACATAACCAAAGACGTTCCATACAGTTAAAACAAATAAAAACAACAAGATGAGTCAGATCAGGTTCTTACGACCTGCAGCTGAGATTCCAGCAACAGTTCATTGGATCTCCAGCGACCCCACAGACGAGTCTCCTCATGAAGGTAGAACATGCTGGGAAGTGTCTGGTGATCATCAAAGATATCTGTGGAATTCTTAAAGTGTCAGAGGTCCCCAACGCTCTATCTGAAGCCTGAAGAAGACCCTCTGTGGTTCCCCGGTGTTCTTCTTCCTCTCTCATCCTCATCTGCGTCACAGCTGCCGTCCCTCCGTCTTCTGACCGTCCCGTCTGTCACCGCTGTGTCGCGTGGCTCCTCCCTCAAAGGCCCGCCTGCTGAGCTCCGTCCAGATCTCTGCAGGACCACCCAGCAGAGGTGAGGCTGTGAAGGTGATACCTGCAGTGGATTCACTGTTGCCATGACAACAGAGCACACAGGGAAAGTCTTCATGACCCCATGGAAAGAGAAAGGAAAGAAAGTGGAGGAACAGTAACTCACACCATGATGACTCTATCCATCTATCCATCCATCTATCCATCCATCCATCCATCCATCCATCCATCCATCCATCTATCTATCTATCTATCTATCTATCTATGCATTTATTCTTTGGTGAAACTGAAAGATTAAAGGTTTGTCTCTCATGAATCAGAGAAGAGAGAGACAGACGGAGGCTGGACGAACCTCAGCTTCTTGCTCCTGATGAATTATTGATCCATCTTTCCATCTTTGGGTCCGGCAGACGTGCGGACCTGTACCTCCGATTAGCAGCGAGTTGTCAGAGAGCCGTGCTGCTGTGGTTTTCACTGATGTGTTGTGACAGGCTGTCAGTGACGTCCCATCTCTGTTTTATATTTGATCTGTGCTCCAGACCGACCTGCCACCCCAAACACTCCAACATCTTAGCTTCTCACGGAGCACAATGCTTCTAGAGGAGCTGTGATACTAGATCTGTGGAAGTCTTCATTCTAGAAATACAGACATTATTTCACTGAAATTTCTTTCACTTCATTCTGTTTTTAATCAGTTTGTTTGAACGTTCCCATTTTCATGTCGTACATTTTAAAGGTAAGAATTTGATGGTGTTACCGTGATCTGCCACATGGGGGCAGTACTGAAGCAAAGACCATCAGTTATTTACAGCTCATTCTGTTCAGCAGGAATGATCCTTCTGAGAATGGTCAGAAAAGTTTCTGAAAATAACAGAATGAACGTGTCTGTTTACTGTAAACATGCATCAGAAATGTTCATGCTGTGGAGCTGAAGCTTCTGTCTGTGGAGGAGCTGCAGCAGAAGGAGGAGCTGACTGTTTATTCTTTTCATCTTTAAGTAACCTTGTTGTTCATTGTTTTCTGTCACTTGTGTCATTTTTAGAGGGAAACAAACAGATGACTCCGCCTCCCTGAGCCTGTAAAGACCGGTGATGCTGACGTCTGCAGGAACGTTTCAGCTCTAAAAGTCTCATCACTTCCTCTGTTTCAGCTTCTATGTGGAATAGAATCTGGTTCTAGTTATCTAATTTGGTTAATGAAATAAAGCCTGGAACCCCCCACCCCCCGGGACTGAAGGAGGCTAAACATCAGAACACCCACAGAGTCAGAAGGAACACATCTATCCTCCAGCTCCCCCCCTCTACAGTCCATAGCTTCTATACAGTACATTACAGCTTCAGCCTCGTTTCTCGTAGCCAAAGTGAAGCAGAGAATCGGGTTAGAATCTCTCCTCGTTCCCTAACACTACCATCCTGTTATTCCCTGAATTGTTGGCGTTTTCCTTCGGAGCCACGATAGAGGGCGGGGCCGCCACATGTGGCTCCTCAGGGTCAGATATACTGCTCTTTACAACAAAGTGATTCCAGCATTCTAAAGAGGACAAGCTCAGAAGTGAATGCTGTCATCACGTCACCACGCCCTACTCCAGCATTGCTGAGGTTCTGGTCCAGAACCTTTGGATCTGGAACTGATGCTGCTCTTTAGTGTTCTCCTGCATTCCTGTGATTTAGTCGGATTATTTCTGGTCCAACAGTACTGGCTCAGTTCTGGGTGTTCGTGGGGTTCTGGACCAGCTCCTGGTCTCAGATCAGGACTCTCCGACGAGGCTGAAGTCTGCATGGATCCACTTGCATTCTGATGAGATCCCCTCACAACATCACAAAGCCCTGCCTTCCTGTGTAATCACGGAGGTGATTCACTCTGAGTGGTCACCCTTACAGCAGCTGGGCTGTAAGCTAGAGGCTGAATCTACTCCGTTTCAGCTGCAGGCGGGGTTTGATCCCCGTCATAAGGCCCGCTGGTGGAGATGAGAAGTCTGAGCGGGAATCGAACCAGAAACTGGATCCACTAAGACGCAGCAGATGGGGTCATGAATAGTGCAGCAGGTCCTGTCCAGCCTCCAGCCCCCCCCCCCCCCCCCTCCCCCCCCCTCGCGTGCAGCACATCACTTTAGCAAACGCTCCTCAGAGGGGACGTGGGGGGGGCGCTGAGCGGCAGAATCCTCATTACTGCTGACATCACTGACAGACTTCCTGTACGATCTGCTGGTCTGGAGATTCTTCTGAAGGTGTGGAGTTCCTGAATATTCAAGAGGGTGCATTCAGCTGAAATGGGTCGGGGGGGGGGGGTACCAAAGCAAGGACCGGTCCAACAGGGACCATTCTGAAGCAGCGAGGCATCATGGGAGACAGAGAGGACAAGGACGTTTCATGAGGACGTCCTGATGAGAAGACTTCCTGGTTTATGACAACATGAATGTTTTCATCTGCAGAGATCTCATTCGGACCCCCCAGGTTGACCCGAGATCTCATTCGGACCCCCCAGGTTGACCCGAGATCTCATTCAGACCCCCAGGTTGACCCGAGATCTCATTCGGACCCCCAGGTTGACCCGAGATCTCATTCTGACCCCCCAGGCTGACCCGTGGATCTCATTCTGACCCCCAGGTTGACCCGAGATCTCATTCGGACCCCCAGGCTGACCCGTGGATCTCTGTTCAGAGACAGAGCTGAGGAAACCAACTCGTTGTTGTTGTTGACTACTGACTGGTACCGTTAAATCACACAAGCTGGTACCGGGACGGGGACCCACTGGTATCCTAACCTTAACCCGGTACTGAACGCAGATTGGTACCATTATCTTCTAGTACTGATCCTCATCTGGTACCAACCTACAAGAGCATAGGTACTGGACAATGCAGATGCAGTTCTGGTACCAGACACGGATCGGTACCTGTAACGGTACCAGACGTACTAGTATCAGATGAGGACCGGTACCAGTACTGAGGACCGGTACTGGTACTGGACACGGATCTGTACCTGTATTGATAACAGACGTACTAGTATCAGATGAGGACCGGTACCGGTACTGAGGACCGGTACTGGTACTGGTACTGGACACGGATCAGTACTGGTTCTGGTTGTGGTACAAACATGAACCAGGCTAGAGTTAGGTACAGGTTTGTGTATCGATACCGTCCCGAGGTTCGGTCTGCATCCGGTACCGGTACAGAGTTACAGTGATGGTCCTTAACCAAACGTCAGAATGAGAACGTGTGGAGAAAACATCATCGTCATCTAGAAGGTTTCTGTATTTTGGATCTTCATCTTCAAACATCCATTCATCACATTCTTGGTTCTATTCTCAGACCTTAATGCTCTTTGAGTTTTCAGTAGAAATCTTCATCCTCTGCCTTCTGCTGATGAAGACTCCAGCATGGTGGTCATGTTCTGATGTCATGCCCAGCAGAACCTAGATGCTCTCCACACCATGGAATGCTGGGAAATCACTAGTAATATTTGCATTGGAAGATGATGGTGCAGGTTCAGACTAGCTCAGAACCACAGAACATTCAGAACCTCAGAACATTCAGAACCTCAGAACATTCAGAACCACAGAACCTCAGAACATTCAGAACCACAGAACCTCAGAACATTCAGAACCTCAGAACATTCAGAACCACAGAACCTCAGAACATTCAGAACCTCAGAACATTCAGAACCTCAGAACATTCAGAACCTCAGAACATTCAGAACCTCAGTTGGTTCTGTCGACTGCAGTCTTCACGTTTCTGTCTTCACCACACAGACTTTCATCAGAGTTTGTAGAGAACAAACCGTCTCAGATTTGTGATTTTTCTCTTCATCCACATCAGCTCAGGCCTCTCCAAGGTGAAGCACCAGTCATATTTTATTTATACCCTACCTAAGCCCCCCTCTGTCTTCTTCGTCTCCCTCCCCGGGGGCCCGCGGCGGCGGTGCCCCAGAAAGCTCACAGCTCAGTGGTGGGGGGTGTGCGTGGTCACCAGAACGGCCGTGAACACGTGTGTCAGCTCTCCTGACCTTGAAGGAGGTGAGAGAGAGAGAGAGAGTGAATGTCTGAGCAGCTCTGAAACTCTTCTGTTCACACAGACCTTCAGCTGCAGGAAGGAGAGCACACATCAGATTCTCATCTGCAGCTTTTGTCCAGATCCTCCACCAACATGGACCTCCAATCTTCTCCCAGACGTCTCGCCGCTCATCCGAAGAACCTGCTGTTCTCTGGGACAACGTTTCTGCAGAGCAGCAGGAGACCAGAGTAAGCCTGCCCACACTTCCTATCATCCATCTGGTTACGCTCCTCCCACTAACCTACAGCCCCTCCCACCCCAACATAACATCACCAGAGCAGCAGCCTCGTTTCTATCCAGTTCTGATCCAGATTCCAGCTCAGACGATCAGAAGGGGCGGAGCAGAGAGACTTTTGCCCCGCCCATCATAGTTTGTATTGGAGCTTTTTCAACATTTGAATAAAGAAAGACAGAAATACAGTTCTAAGTGGAGGGTAAAGAGGGTAAAGAGGGTAAAGAGGGTAAAGAGGGTAAAGAGGGCAAAGAGGGCAAAGAGGGTAAAGAGGGTAAAGAGGCAAAGAGGGTAAAGAGGGTAAAGAGGGTAAAGAGGGTAAAGAGGGTAAAGAGGGCAAAGAGGGTAAAGAGGGTAAAGAGGGTAAAGAGGGCAAAGAGGGTACAGAGCGTAAAGAGGGTAAAGAGGGTAAAGAGGGTAAAGAAGGGTAAGAGGTAAAGAGGGTAAAGAGGGTAAAGAGTAAAGAGGGTAAAGAGGGGTAAAAGAGGCAAAGAGGGTACAGAGCGTAAAGAGGGTAAAGAGGGTAAAGAGGGTAAAGAAGGTAAAGAGGGCAAAGGGCAAAGAGGTAAAGAGGGCAAAGAGGGTAAAGAGGGTAAAGAGGGTAAAGAGGGCAAAGAGGGCAAAGAGGGTAAAGAGGATAAAGAGGGTAAAGAGGGCAAAGAGGGTACAGAGGGTAAAGAGGGTAAAGAGGGTAAGAGGGTAGAAGAGGTAAAGAGGGTAAGATAAAGGGTAAAAGGGTAAAGAGGTAAAGAGGGTAAAAGAGGGTAAAGAGGGCAAAGAGGGTACAGAGCGTAAAGAGGGTAAAGAGGGTAAAAGAGGGTAAGAGAAGGAAGGGCAAAGAGGGCAAAGAGGGTAAAGAGGCAAAAGAGGTAAGAGGGTAAAGAGGGTAAAGAGGGCAAGAGGGCAAAAGGGTAAAGAGATAAAGAGGGTAAAGAGGGCAAAGAGGGTACAGAGCGTTAAAGAGGGTAAAGAGGGTAAAGAGGGTAAAGAAGGTAAAGAGGGTAAAGAGGGTAAAGAGGGTAAGAGGGTAAAAGAGGGTAGAAGTAAAAGAGGGTAAAGAGGTTAAAGAGGTAAAGAGGGTAAAGAGGGTAAGAAGGTAAAGAGGTTAAAGAGGGTACAGAGAGAAAGAGGGTAAAGAGGGCAAAGAGGGTACAAGAGCGTATAAAGGGTACAAGAGGGTAAAGAGGGAAGAGGGTAAAGAGGGTAAGAGGGTAAAGAGGGGTAAAGAGGGTAAAGAGGTAAAGAGGGTAAAGAGGGTAAAGAGGGTAAAAGAGGGTAAAGAGCGGTAAAGAGGGTAAGAGGGCAAAGAGGGTTAAAGAGGGGTAAAGAGGGTAAAGAGGGGTAAAGAGGACAAAGGGTAGAAGAGGGTAAAGAGGATAAAGAGGGTAAAGAGGGTAAAGAGGGTACAGAGCGTAAAGAGGGTAAAGAGGGGTAAAAGAGGGTAAAGAAGGTGAAGAGAGGGTAAAGAGGTAAAGAGGTGAAAAGGAGGGGTAAAGAGGGTAAGGAAGAGGGCAAAGAGGGTACAGAGCTAAAGAGGGTAAAGAGGGAGAAGAGGGGTAAAGAAGGTAAAGAGGGTAAAGAGGTAAAGAGGGTAAAGAGGGTAAGAAGTAAAGAGAAAAGAGGGTAAAGAGGGTAAAGTAAGAGGTAAAGAGGGTAAAGAAGTAAAGAGGGTAAAGAGGTAACAGAGAGTAAAGAGGTAAAGAGGGCAAGAGGTACAGAGGTAAAGAGGGTAAAGAGGTAAAGAGGTAAAGAGGGTAAGAGGGTAAAGAGGGTAAAGAGGTAAAGGGTAAAGAGGGTAAAGAGGTAAAGAGGGTAAAAGAGGGTAAAGAGGGTAAAGAGGCCAAAGAGGTAAAGAGGGCAAAGAGGTACAGAGCGTAAAGAGAGTAAAGAGGGTAAAGAGGGTAAAGAGGAAAAGAGGGTTAAAGAAGGTAAAGAGGGTAAAGAGGTACAGAGAGTAAAGAGGGTAAAGAGGGCAAAGAGGGTACAGAGGCGGGTAAGAGAGGGGTAAAGAGGGTAAAGAGGTAAAGGAGGGTAAAGAGGGCAAAGGGTAAAGGGCAAAGAGGGTACAGGAGCGGTAAAGAGGGTAAAGGAGAAGAGGGTAGAGAGAGGTGTAAAGAGGTAAAGAGGGTAAAGAGGGTAAAGAGGGTGAGAAGAGGGTAAAGAGGGGTAAAGAGGGTAAAGAGGTGTAGAAGAGTGAGAAGAGGTAAAGAGGGCAAAGAGGGAGGAATAAAAAGGGGCAAAAAAGAAGGTAAAGAGGGTAAAGAGGGTTAAAGAGTAAAGAGGGTAAGAAGGTAAAGAGGGTAAAGAGGGCAAGAGAGGTAAAAAGGGGCAAAGAGGGTACAGAGCGTAAAGAGGGTAAAGAGGGTAAAGAGGGTAAAGAGGGT
Source organism: Oryzias javanicus (assembly GCA_003999625.1). Lineage (NCBI taxonomy): Eukaryota > Metazoa > Chordata > Actinopteri > Beloniformes > Adrianichthyidae > Oryzias > Oryzias javanicus. The sequence continues at coordinate 36,863,554 of CM012453.1, read as the reverse complement.
AAAGAAGGTAAAGAGGGTAAAGAGGGTAAAGAGGGAAGAGGGTAAAGAGGGGCAAAAGAGGGTAAAGAGCGTAAAGAGGGTAAAGAGGGTAAAGAGGGTAAAGAGGGTAAAGAAGGTAAGAGAGGTAAAGAGGGTAAAGAAGGTAAAGAGGGTAAAGAGGGTAAAGAGGTAAAGAGGGTAAAGAGGGTACAGAGCGTAAAGAGGGTAAAGAGGGTAAAGAGGGTAAAGAGGGTAAAGAGGGTAAAGAGGGTAAAGAGGGTAAAGAGGTAAAGAGGGTAAAGAGGGTACAGAGAGTAAAGAGGGTAAAGAGGGTAAAGAGGGTAAAGAGGTAAAGAGGTAAAGAGGGTAAAGAGGGTAAAGAGGTAAAGAGGGTAAAGAAGGTAAAGAGGGTAAAGAGGGCAAAGAGGGTAAAGAGGGCAAAGAGGGTACAGAGCGTAAAGAGGGTAAAGAGGGTAAAGAGGGTAAAGAGGGTAAAGAAGGTAAAGAGGGTAAAGAGGGTAAAGAAGGGTAAAGAGGGTAAAGAGGGTAAAGAGGTAAAGAGGGTAAAGAGGGTACAGAGGGTAAAGAGGGTAAAGAGGGTAAAGAGGGTAAAGAGAGGGTAAAGAGGGTAAAGAGGGTTAAAGAAGGTAAAGAGGGGTAAAGAGGGTAAAGAAGTAAAGAGGTAAAGAGGTAAAGAGGGTAAAGAGCGGTAAAGAGGGTAAAGAAGGTAAAGAGCGTAAGAGCCGGTAAAGAGGGTAAAGAGGGTAAAAGAAGGAAGAAGCGTAAAGAGGGTTAAAGAGGGATAAAGAGGGTAAAAGAGGGTAAAGAGGGCAAAGAGGTCTAACGAGAGGGTAAAGAGGGTAAAGAGGGTAAAGAGGTAAAGAGGGTAAAGAAGGTAAAGAGGGTAAAGAGCGGTAAAGAAGGTTAAGAGAGCGGTAAAAGAGGGTAAAGAGGGAAAGCAGGTAAAGAGGGTAAAGAGGGTAAAGGTAAGGGTAAAGAGGGTAAAGAGGGTAAAGAGGGTAAAGAGGGTAAAGAGGGGGTAAAGAGGAAAGAGGGCAAAGAGGTAAAGAGGGCAAAGATACAGAGCGTAAAGAGGGTAAAGAGGGTAAAGAAGGTAAAGGAGGAAAAGAGAGGTAAAGAGGGTAAAGAGGGTAAAGAGGGTAAAGAGGGTAAAGAGGGCAAAAGAGGGTAAAGAGGGTAAAGAGGGTAAAGAGGGTACAGAGGGTAAAGAGGGTACAGAGGGTAAAGAGGGCAAAGAGGGTAAAGAGGATAAAGAGGGTAAAGAGGGTACAGAGGGTAAAGAGGGTACAGAGGGTAAAGAGGGTAAAGAGGGTAAAGAGGGTACAGAGGGTAAAGAGGGTAAAGAGGGTAAAGAAGGTAAAGAGGGTAAAGAGGGTAAAGAGGGTAAAGAGGGTACAGAGAGTAAAGAGGGAAAGAGGGTAAAGAGGTACAGAGGTAAAGAGGTAAAGAGGTAAAGAGGCACAAGAGGGTAAAGAGGATAAAGAGGTAAAGAGGTACAGAGGGTAAAGAGGGTAAAGAGGGTAAAGAGGGCAAAGAGGTAAAGAGGCAAAGAGCAAAGAGGGCAAAGAGGCAAAGAGGAAAAGAGGTAAAGAGGGGTAAAGATACAGAGCGTAAAGAGTGGTAAAGAGGTAAAGAGGTAAAGAGGGTAAAGAGGGCAAAGAGGGCAAAGAGGTAAAGAGGATAAAGAGTAAGAGGTATAAAGAGGGTAAAGAGGGCAAAGAGGTAAAGAGGGCAAAGAGGGCAAAGAGGGTAAAGAGGATAAAGAGGGTAAAGAGGGTAAAGAGGGCAAGAGAGGAAGAGGGGTACAGAGCTAAAGAGGGTAAAAGAGGGTAAAGAGGTAAGAGGGGTAAAGAGGGTAAAGAGGGTAAAAAGGTAAAGAGGGTGGTAAAGAGGGTAAAAGGGTAAAAGGTAAAGAGGGTAAAGAGTAAAGAGGGTAAAGAGGGTACAAAGAGTAAAGAGGGTTAAAGGGTAGGTTAGTAAAGAGGTACAGAGGTTAAAGAGGGTAAAAGAAGAGGCAAAGAGGGTAAAGAGGGATAAAAGGTAAAGAGGTAAAGAGTACAGAGGGTAAAGAGTTAAGAGGGTACAGAGGTAAAGAAGGTAAAGAGGGTAAAGAGGTACAGAGGGTAAAGAGGGGTAAAGAGGGGGTAAAGAGATAAAGAGGGTACAGAGGGTAAAGAGGA